>JAUPFV010000005.1:271649943-272249943 GCA_036936605.1 Limnanthes douglasii subsp. nivea
CATAATAGAACACTCTTGGTCTCACACATAATTTTAAATATTTATGCATGAAATATGAGATAATATACCAACTCAATTATACTATATGACAAAAAACCACTGAATGAACTACGGTACAATACCATACAAGATTATATAGTTTGGAAACCGTGATAGTCTAAAGCTCAATAATGATATATAAAATTGAGTGTTTAAGGAACATGTAATTTTACACTCTTTTAAAATCAATGTTTGATAAAAGAGATGATCGTAAGAGTGTATAAAAATCTAGAAGTTATTACGACATAAGAAGTTAACCAAGTAACATTTAAGTTCGATGGAAAACATGTGAATCTCACAAAATGATGCCAAAGTCATGTTTGATATCAAGTGTGTGGGACATAACGAATGCCACTTACCTAAAATAATTTTGGGGATAAACCATAAAGAAGTGACTTCCAGAGTAATTTCCACATACTTTGAAAATGAAGTAATAAATAAAAAAGAAAATATATGCTTTTTTGAAATAAAAAATCGAAGATAAATGTAATAAACCCATGTACCTTTTGGAAATGTAATATTAGTTCATGTATTTCTATGTTACGTAGTTTCATAAAGCTTTCTATTTAGCTGGTTTTGTATACATATTAATTATTATATGTTTGTTTAGAATGGAATTTTGAGAGCATCAACACTATGGACGAAGTCGAAGTAATATGTGATGTAGTTTTTCTCCTTATACTATTAATAGGTTCTACCTTATTATTCTATACTTCAGGAGACATGATGACCATAATAATGGTTCATTATACCGAGTACTTGAAAAAAATCAATGATAATGGTTGGACTGAAGAAATAGATGAGAAACTTATAAACTTATAAATTTGTTTTAGAAAACTATCTTATAAACCATATGGTATGTCATAATATTGGTTGTTAATAACTCATCTTTTTGTTACCATAAATTTTTATTGTGTTATTGATTGTTTACAGCATTTAAGTGCATTCATTTATTCTAGAAAACTCATTAACGACGCAAGTTGGTAGATCAGTAATGGCCCGTTACTTTAAGTGGTGTACACTAAAAAAACGTTGTGAGGATGGATTAATTGAATCATTACAAAACTTTCAAAGTTTACCGGTGTGTTAGAATCTTTATCTCGCAATGAACTTAACTATAGTTTTGCAAGTAACTTAGTTTTAGTATTAAAAGCAACTTAATTTTTAATTACGTAAACAACTTAACTCTGGTTTCATATACAACGCAACTATAGTTTTGCTAGAAACTTAATTATACCATTGTTAACTCTTACATTTTATTTTAAGTTTTCTCATCGAGGTATTTTTCTAATTGATGCCAAAAGGAAGACATTTTGGAATAAAAGAAGAAGGAGACAGAGATTTGACTGATGATGGATCAGATGAGTTCGTATTTAAACCATAAAATAAACATGTATAACGGATTATAGAACTAGGAAATGAGTGATGCACAAGAATAAACATGTTACGTACTAGAATATGTGCTACCTTTAAATGATATTACGAGAGACAATAGGCTCTGCAAAAGATGCAATAGTTTGATACTTGAATATACTCAGTTTTTATTTGAGAATTTAGAACTCAAATACCATGTAAAAATCCTAAACCATATTTATAGCTTGAACAACGAATTTAGAGCCTCTTTGAGTATGTAAAGTAGGACGACCGTTAGTTGAGCTCAACTATTTAGCTATCTTTATTCTATGATATCGATTAAATTATACGAGGTGAAAAACGAAATTGAGTAAAATCAAGCTACAAAAGAAAGGATATCGATACGTTTTTGCTCTAATATTCACCTAAAATATAGATCATAGAGCAATAAAATATGGCTACAATTGTGATGGTAGAGGTGAAAGAAGAACAAGCTCGTTAGATGAACTTTCCTATAATGATGATAGTGACATAAAGATGGAAACAGAGCATGCAGTCGTATATGAGGTCTATGAGAAAGATGATTTTTGGGTAGAGCATGATGATCGTCTTGTGAATGATAAAGAATATAAAAAAAATATATACACGAGAAAATATACCAGTTAGTCATTGTTTCTCAATAAAATAGTTGGATAGAGAAGGATTCTCATCTCATAAATATAGAGGAAAATAGGATAATGATCCTAGATGATGATACTTATTATGATAATAATCATATAGGAAGTGCACATAAAGTAATAAAACCCTCATTATGCAATAATTTTTATTATCCTCTAGGAAATGTACAATTCTTAATGAACATAATTTTCCATGAAATATAGATGGATGTCGAATAAATTACTAATACAATTGAAGTAAATAATGAAACCTATTTCCTAACTATAGATAAGTTACATAGTAATGCGAGTTGTAGCAAGTTTATCTTTCACACATTATGTAGTTGGGTTTTGTACGTCACATGTATATAAAATATTTTTATATAAATATTTCAATAATTTTAAATTAGATGAGAGAAAGCAAGTGCAATTCATTAGGTGTAACTTTTAAAGGGCTGCTAGTCAAAATACAGAGACAACAAATATCCTCCGGTTTATTGTGAAATGCCAAGACAAGTTATGTTCTCATCACGAACTTTGACTAGGTGGAAATTTTATGACACCAATTTTTTTTGAAGATACAGTATAACTCTATTGGTTGGTGTTTCGATATTTTTACAAGATAGTAAAACAATTAGTCGTGCTGATCCATTAATATTCAAAAAAAAGTCACATTATTGGTTGTGAAGTATGGTTTGTTGATAAAAAATGGTACATATAACAATTTATTATCTATTGTCGACCATTGATAATTATGGTTAACAACGTACATCCTGATGATGATTACGAGTTTCTAGTGATTTTTTATAACTTGTATGACCATCCAATGGATAATTGGAAGAAAGATGGTTACACAAAACATTTAATGTTTTGATTTATATACCAGTATTTAGTAGTATGGATGAATTACAAAAAATTGGTGCAAGTCTCAACTATTTTAAATAGAGGGACAAGTGTTCAAAATTAAATTTAAATACTGTCTATAAGAGTGTTGATTGCATCATTTTAACTACATCGTCTATTTTATATTAGAGGAGCAAAGCTACATTTTATGCCCTTACAAAATGCATCTCATCCCATATCTAAAATGAATAAAATCAGGGTTGAGTTATTGATAACAACCATTTTATCTATTTAAGTTTTTTATTTTTCAATCGAAGTTTCTTTTTGCATCCTTATTTATTTAACTCATTTATATAAATTTCTATTTCAAAAGACGCAACATGTACACCGATATATTCTTCTTGCACCGCATTGCATAAACCATAAGCAATAAATTAGAAACTTCATATCATGTCTCATTGCAAGAGGTATATGGAGATTTAAAATCGTCTACCTCTAAACAACAAACCCCAAGTGACAGATTTAGCCGAATTATTTTAATTATTATGTTTAACCTATCTTCAAAATACTTATCTTTGTAATACGTGTGTACTAAAGAATTGTTCGATTTGATTTAGCACAAACTTATGTTTTCAAACATCAAACTTCAAATCATAAAATTAAACATCATATTATTAGATTAAACATTGAATAATAACAAAAAACTAATAATTTAAGAAGAGTTATATCATTGCATAACAATAAGTTTGGTGTACGTATTAATTTTCATTTTATCCAAACTCTTTCAACGAGGTTCATGTTCACTTTGTTCATGAAAGAATCAATAATGAAATAATAAAAAAAGAACTCAACGAATGCCTTTTGTATTGCATTGTACAAATATTCCCTTGTGATAAAGAATTCTTCTCAATAATTTGCCTTTTCATTTAATGGCTTGCAACAAACATGAATCATCAATGAGACTACATAACATTTTTAGATCTTAAGAATATGATGTATTAAAAAAATATAAATATGATAGACTTTTTTATTGGTAGATATAGAGAAATTAATGATGAATTAGATTAAAGTAGCTCCGGATATGTCTAATAGACACATTTAAATAAAACAAGTAATAAAATAATGTCACATGTAACAATAAATATTTTGTAGTTGGAGTGAAAAGTTTGAATAAAATAGGAAAATGTTTCCATGAACCGGGGGAGGGGGTACATAGGACGGTCTCAGAGGTTTAATGGCATTATGTCATTGGTACCAGACCTTCATGTCGTAGGAAACACGATAAGAAAGTCTCAATTTTTTATAAAAAGGTCTTCCATGGGGTATGTTCTTCGTACTACTGGTAGAGTGGTCGAGATTCAACGAGACTATGTCACTATTATATTGGTACCAAACTCATATCCGCTGGATACCTCTGTACATATTTGAAGCTCTATTGGCTGGTTTCTAATAATATAATAGCTTGGTACCGATGAAACAATCTCATATCCCCAGCGGGCCATGAGTCAGGCATCGTCAAAACCTTATATAAATAAGCTTTTTGTTCAAATACTGCTTAACATGCATGTTACACAATTTAATACTTAAAAATAATCTTACTAAAGAAAACGATTGCAATAATATAAATATAATTTTAGAAGTTAGAGACAATAACTAATCCATCATTATAGCTCCGGCTTTATTCATTGCAATATGTAAATTTGTGTAATTTATTTATCTTTCAGTTATTATGTCGGTGATATTATCTTTGTAAAGTTCAAACGAAACTTGGTGTTCTTCGTATCCAAAGTTAAATATCCGGTATGTTTGTAATGTCTTTAACGCACCTACGTTTTAATTCTTAAATTATGTGTGAGGATAACGTCATATGTAATCCATTAAAATTAATGAAGTAACGCCACGTGTAAGATAATACATTTTTAAAATATATATTTTTTATTTAAAAAATTAAATTTAAAATTATATGGATCCAATGGTTTATGATTTTACTCTTTAAAGTTAATCTCAAAAAAAAATAAACAATTCATAAAAACATCAAAAATCAACATATAATATAAGACAAATGTCAAATAAAAGTGAAAAATAAAACATCTTCTGAAACACAACAAGTCTACGATAAACATGATTTACACCACTCGCCTCCCAAACACTATCCAATTCCTCATCGTTGTTATACTAAAACATATTTTTTATTCGCCGAACAATATTTACTTTCTATTTTCCATTACCATCATAGTAATGATATATCATCCATATAATTTTTTGTAGTTAACGAATTTATCCAACATCAAATGAGAAAACATTGCAATGCAATTTTTTAAATGGTTTATACTCAGTCACTCAGTCCAAGTGGATTTCTTCCAATTATATTAGGTATTATATTTTCCCTTCCTCGAGGATTCGTTGGCTTCTAGAGGCGACATATGTAGACCATATACCATTCCAAAAATTGCATGATTTTACTTGTTATATATGCTTTGTTATAGTAAAAAATACAAATCAAATAGCCGTATTGTCAGATCTTCTAAATTAGAAAATAATATCCATGTCATCGTATAAGTCAAAAATAAAAAATACGATAAAGATTTTTTTAAATATCATTTACAATAGTATATGCATGTATACCAACATCCGTATCCAAAATAATATTGTGATGGAAGTATTTCTGTCGTACCTCTGAAGACGACAACTTCTTAGCCAGCCAACTAACAGTCTTCATTTCACCAGATTTTAAGACAGGTTCACCCGAAGGTCGGAGACATAAGTATTGTTCATAAATCCAATAATCTAACAAACCAAAGGAACTGATCAAGTTATTCCCCTTCGATTTCAAAAATTCTCTTGGGTAGAGAAAGACCAATACAGAGCCCCTCAAGTATACTCATCCAGTCTAAACAAGTCATCCAAACCTAACACTAAATATGTTTTGACACACTTCTGGCTGCTATCATTAAATATTGTGCATCCGAAAAAGTACACTTGGTATAGATGAGTAGCTTCGGGGATTATCGGTCTCATCATATCTAAGTTTGAATCCACATACACATCTGAAGTAAAAGTATCATGTAACCCTTTCAAGCCAAAACCCGAGCCTATTTTATACTTATCTCATATTTGATATGAAACTATTCGGTTAATAATAATTTAGGGTACTTTGCATACAACGCCTACTTGTTATTGAACCGTTCCGACTCCAATAATGTACACTCCAGTTAGAAGCTAGTTATGAAGTAGACATCATCGAACATAATGGATGTCTCTTTGGAACTCAACTTAAATGGGTTACTTTCTTAGTTTTATATCTCTTTGAAAACCTTAGTCAATGTTGGGTTAATGCTGAAGTTGCATAAATGACCTATCAAAAGACCAAAGAAAATCAAACAGAAACATCTATAAATGGGTCTACCTAGACAGATCTCATGAAGCCAATACTAAGCAGTGGGTTTAAATGCATATATACATATAAAAATTTAACAAATTAAGCAAAAACAGAGTTTATATTTTATAAAGTATAAATATAAGTATTAAAATACTAACCCTCCCTATGAATGTTTTAAACATCTCGTGCTCATCTTAAATCGGCAATAGTCGGGTGTCGTCGGTGTTCATGAAGTTTCTTCGTTTTCTTTGTTATCTAAGTGGGTGTCGTCGGTGTTCTTGAACTTTCTTCATTTTCTTTGTGATATAAGCTCTCTGTCTTAGGACACACAAATTTGGCCGAATCTTTTATCAAATTTTTATCGTCTCCACGTCTTCTGGGGCCACTGCATGACACATTGGCTCAGCCTGATAAGACACTAACGAATGCATTTTTATGTTGATTTCTACCGAGACAGGATCTTTCATTTGTTTTAGCAGCAATGAGACTTATGGTTAGGAACATGGAGCATGAACGCATTTGGATAAACTAATATTATGTCAGTATTATGTTAGGTACGCCTAATCCGTGATAATGGCCTAGCCTCACTCACATCTACACAATCTTGAAATCAGAAAAAAGTTTACTCGCATTTGAATTCGAAACCGGTCAATCTTAAAAACCTAAAAATAAAACTGAATAATAAAAATATTAATCTCGATTCATAAAAAACAACACATAACAATTTGCAATTAATTAGAGATATCTTGGATTGAACATAAAAATTTAACTCGAGTTAAAATATATTTTACTCGTAAATATTTAGATATAGAAATAACAGATCACATAAACCAATATAACATTTATTTTTTAATAAATTTAAAATAAAATAAAAAACTATAATTTTTGTTATTCACCAATTCTTTTACCCTTTATTGTATTTTCATTAAAAAGAGAGAACAGATAAAATTGTTGGTTATATCTCTATGTTAGATTGCCTTTTTCCTTTTTAGTATTTGATGTTTATATATATATTATTTCTAAATTTATCAGAGTAGATCATAGAATATAAAACAGTCTAGTTTATATTGCCTAGCTTCAGCGAAAATATCTAAGTTTCAAAACTACAAAACCATTTAAAGTTCATTTGTTAGTGTTGATCCGATTGAACATTAACCTAATTTGAGATAAACACATACAGAATCATAAATCGCCCAACACTACCAAATGCGTATGTCAATGCTAATCCATAATCCATTAGTGTGTATTTACTAGGTCATTTGTTAATCCATTTTTATCAAAATCCTGCACTGTCATTAAAGGCAAAGAAAGTAAAAAAAATATATATGAAAGATGATAAATTCACACACACAAGTTATTGTCAAATATTATTGAATGCTATAGTCTGATAGAGAACATTATCTAATAGCATTTTCACACACATCTATTTGTGGTAACATTTTGTTTGCAAGAAACGTCTTCGGTCCCAGTGTCTTTAAATAGAACGCATATTATTGAAGTGTAGAAGATATCAACCAACTTTAATTTTGATAGTGCTCTCAACAATTATCTCACTAATTTTGATATTAATAAATACTAATTAAAGGGAGGTAAAACCTTATGTTATAAGTGATGTTTTAATAAATTATAAAATTAAATAATTTTCTATTTTTTTATATTTTTATTATTTATTTTAATCCTATTATTAAGGATGGTAAAAGTTTTATATTTTTATTATTTATTTTAACCTTATTATTAAGGGGGGTAAGAGGTTTTGTCAGACTGATCCGACCGATCCTATTTTTATCGCGATCAAAATATATAACGGTTGATACAGTTTTTAAAATTATGGTTAGAAAAATTGGGTGGGATTTTGGTTTTTAATGTTAGCACAATATCCGATCCGATCCGGTCTAAATATATTAATTTTATATAAAAATAATGACAAAATATATAAAATAATAAAATATATGTATAAAATAATAAACTTTAGTTTTTTTACCGAAATAGTTGATTCGCGAATACGTATGAGTCGAGAGGGTTTTCAAATTTTTAATCCGGACCGAGTTAGATTTGGACACAAATATAAAAAACGGGTTCAAGCAATCCGTTCCTAATACGAACCAAATCTGACCCGTGTCATTTATACATATTATATGAAAATAATATATATATATATATATATATATATATATATATATATATATATATATATATTTGTATATAATATAAAATATGTTCATTTCAAAATAAATATTTTTTTAAATTGTTGCACGAATGTTAAAAATAATAATTATTAATTTTGATTTGTAAAGAATAACTATTAGCAATTATCTGAGGTGTATTTGAAAACAAAAAATTCAATATAATACAAAATGTAAAATATTAAGTGACTAGCTAGTTGCTTAATGTGAGAACACTACTTTCGTCCATCGGTCTTAAGTGACCAGTTGGTCGATTAAGGTTTAAAGAATCAGTTTGAGTCCTTGATCGTAAGCGACCAACTAGGTTGCTAGGAACCGTTTTCATGAAGTTTGGTGTGTTTGGCTAAACCTTATATTCTTCATCACTCCACTTCAATTAGAACAGTTTGCAGGTCCGCACGACATACTTGCATCAAACACACGTTCAGGTCTTTTACAATCAATAACTAAATAGAATTTAGTATCTGTGAGTCTCCCTTCTTTCAAGTATCATAGAAGTGTACGTGAACCGTCTCTGATAACGTACGAAAGCCTGATTTGATATTGTTGAATAAAAGAATTCCTAAGGACGTACCTCCGTCTAATAAAGCATAACCTAAGACCCCTCCAAATCAAGACCTATATAAGAAGTTAATGTTGAAATTGCTAAGTAGGTGAAAATAGACAAAATAATAGCAACATAAAGAGATAACACTTTGTAATTAATATCAGAGAATTAATACAAGTGGTTTTCATACAATCATCCAAGTTCTTTTTTTTTAATATTGATCATTGTTTATCGAATTTAACATAGTATTATAGGTTTAGGTGATTTTTTTAATACCATTTTGCTTATGTTTCCGGGAAGAATAAAAAACCACCATCCAAACCTACTCAAGATCTCAACGCTCTAATTTAACATCATGAATCTAAGATAAGGAAAATAATGTCAACAATCAGATAAAGGGTGTCGGACCTGTAAATTACCTCGCCTTGAGAGGTGAGCATTGGAGATAGGCCAATCCTCCTTGTAGAAATGTAAAGCCCTCAACATGAATGACCGTCATGGCTTCATCTATCATCCCCACAGACAACTTTACCTTCATTCTCTTAGACAACAATGGGGAGATGGTGATATTGACATCCTTACCAACGAGAGAGTCGACGACCTAGCTCAACAAGTAAGTTAGCTCGTACAAGTAAGTTAGCTCGTCATGTAGACAAGTGAGAGTCATCCTAAAGGGTGATGCCCCATTCCAGAGGAGAAGGGGTAGCCACACCGGTCTTAGGAAGCATAAAATGAGTGAAATATACGGCTCTGTCTCAGTACTATGTTATTCGTTCCCCCTCAGCCTCTAAGAAGATGCCTTGTTATGGTTTTACCATGTGTCACATGGATCAATCCACACCTTCCCCCAATTATGCAAAATGTTCATGGCCCTTTAACAAAGAAATAAAGAAGGGGCCGGTTACGCTCAAACAGAAACAGGAAGAAATGTTGAGAGAGTTTATCTCACAGTACGTCAACCTTAGTGGAAAGATGGTTTACTGCCACGACCACTTATAAGCATCCGTAGCCTGCCAAGTGTTGCTCCTGAAGTTTATATTCGCCAACTCGGTCAGAAAGTAAAGCCTTTGATCATGGCTGACCTCATTGCCCGAGCTAAACAATATACCAACCACGAAGAGACAGATGCTCAGAATGGGAACAAAGGAAAACATGCCCCACGATAGGTGAAGACGATGGCCAACCGTCTCCCATTAATTGTGCTCAACACTTAACTTTATGATCAGATCAAAGACATCGACCTCTTGGCATATTTAGGAAAAATATTTGCATACTTAGCGACTAAAAATTGCAACAAGCGATACGAGTACCACTGGGATCAAAGGCACGACATAGAAGAATGTCGAGTGCTGAAAGAAAAGATGCAAAAGCTCATTGAGAAATGACATATGAGAGAGTATGTCAGGCCATCCACCAAGGACCAACAAGAGCATCATCGGAGCTCTCGATTCGTATCTCGTGGCTTTAAAAACAAGATAAGAGAGAATAAGATGAGCTTGACCAACCAAGGTTTGTCTCGAGGGAGAGCATAATGGAGTAAAAAGCCTAAGACATACAACTTCATCATTCATGGGAGCACCAGCCAGATGGGTTATACCCACAATTCCCACAAGCACTACATCTGGAAGTTAACCTTTATAATTGGTATACCAAGGTCCAACCTGATCAAAACACGCACGCCTAGGGTATCCACACCCACGATCTTCTTCATAGATAATGATATCGAAGATTTCTTCATTCCACACGATGATTCCATTTTGATCACGACCGATACATAGGGTGTGAGGCACGAAAAATTCTATTATACACGGGAGAGGGGGAGGGGGGGAATGGGAGGACATCGATTAATATGCTATTGAGTCCGGCTATAAAGCAACCCCCCCTTCAAAACTATCATGCGTCCAACATTTCACCCCGTGGTGGGTTTCATTGGCCAAACTACCATGCTATTGGGCATGAAGATGTTAAAAGTATAAATTAGATCATGTAGATGGGCCAAAAGTGAGGTAACAAAGTTTGTTGTACTTGACACGCCGACCCTCTACAACCTAATCTTGAATAGACCATGGCTCAACAAATCTAACGTTGTGTCGTCCACCTACCATTATTGTTTGAAACATGTGGTTGGTGGTAAGTAGGAACCGTACATGGTAATCAAAAAGCGGACCGGGAAAGACTGACTAAAGCTCTGAAAGAATCTACCCAAACATGAATCGACTCAAAAGGGGCGAGCCCCCAAAATCTAAAACAAGATCTTTTTGAACTGTTTTTCTTGTGTTATGTTATTTCTTAACCTATCATGAAAATTGTTGTACCAACCCCACAAGACCTTTGTTTAATGAAAATTTAGATTTTATTTCCATTGATCATAGTTAAGTATTATTTATGCCACGAGTATAAAATTTAGCTTAACTCTTTGAGAAAAACAAGAAATATCCTCTTTTGTAAGAGCTCACGCCCCAACCTGTTGTCTAGCCAACAACGGGTAAAAGCTAGACCAATAACTAGCACGATACATAAATCGGAAAATCAATAGAGCATAGGAAATCCACACAAAAAAAGGAATCAACGGGCAAAGAATTTCCCTCTAAAATACACATGGAATAACAAGAGGCTAAATTTCCAACTCTTGCTATGAAGTAAGCAGAGTACATGCATACCATGCAATGAGACGTGAGGGGATACAAAACACAAGCAAATATATGACACATATCTAAATATTTTACTTTATAACAAAAGGTTAGTAGAGATAGATTAATTAGAAAGGTAAACAACATTTTTATTATAATAAAAGAAGGACAACTATGCCCATATCACAACCAAAGAATGCTAGATATGCCCCCAAAATTCAAATAACATACGACGAGAAACAAATTTATAAATATCTTACAAAAGGAACAAATAGTAATGATGGCTCACAATCAAACACCCTGACCTTTAACCCTAGATATTCTTGCGTGCCTAACCCTTACCTCGAGACGATAGGAGGAACGAGATAGGAAGAGCTATCACCAATCTTGGCCTCACATGCTTCAATAACTTGAGCTTTGAGGCTATTTAGTTGTTGTTTTGTACATGCCCTCTTATCTTCCATACTAAAATAAAGGTTTTAGGATAAATCAAATATCTATAAGATCCTTGCGAGTCATTCATCTAAAAATTGGTTAGGGGAACTATTAGTGGGAAAAACATGCAACATAGTAAGATTGCACTGTAAGAATCAGCACCGACATCACTTTCGGATAATTTCGAGGTCATAGTCAAGAGAATAAACAGTACATCAGGAAAATACGATATATCATATCATAGAAGCTCCTTAAAATAAGAGTCGAATTTTATACTTGGATAAAGCTTACACATTGCTTGAACAACCTTATCCTCACATTTTTGTGGAAATATCCATGAAAGAAATGTCATATGTTTTTTGTGCTTTTTAGTAAGCTAAATATTATGTAAACACCGCATCTCAGCCTCATCGACACGAATCTTCATTATCCATTTGAATTGGTTCAGCCTCTCAACATTAGCCATGCGAGAAACTTTCTAATTGATTAACGCATCATTAAGCTTCTTAATTCTTGCTCTTTTTTGGAATTGTTTTAGGAAACCTTGGGTTTTTTAAGACGCACAAATTCTGGATCAAGAAAGCAAGGGGCATCATCAAGAACTGATCACTCTTTTACTCGAATAATATTATTACGAGTGAAAAAATAATCCTCCACTATATCAACAACCAACGACACTCCCTCGTTCACCTACCTAAACGTTACTCGTGGCATTCTGATTTCCTAGCATAGCCCTCGACCCCTCTACACCCTTTCATTGGAATATCTTTCCATTCTTCCTGATTTCTTAAATAAAATCAATTAAATAAGCAACAAAGATGGGTTTGGGAGATGGGGGATAAGACCCACCTACCTGTGTAAAAGCTTGGGCAAAAGATAAAAGTCCTTCGAACCCAACGCCATGGTAGTGCTTTGACGTCTCAGACCCTTTTTTATGACGAGTATGCTTGGACTCGGGAAACTTAGAGGATGATAAATCTATGAAAGTGTTATTTATAACAACGATCACTCGGTCAGGGCCAATACTTTGGGATGAGTTCGTGACCCTCCATCTAAGTTGGCATTGAGGACTCGACTTGGGAGGTAGAAAACTCCAAATTCCATACATAGTAAAGTTTTTGGGTAGAAAATGCCTATAAAGTGACATCGAGAGAGAATGGTATCAAACCCATAATTGTCAAGACAAATATGAAAATAAAAAAGAAATTGTGCGTGAAAGTCTCTCTTGCAGAGAGTTTTGGCACGTTTAGGTGCAAAGAATAAAGACATAACATTAGCAAACAAGTAAGAGATATAAATCAAGGATAAGAGATAAAGTCTCAATGCATACCAGGCTTGGAAAAAAAGGAACAAACAAGGCCACCAAAGGAAGACGACCAATTGCTACTAAAAAAAGAAACCATGATTCCATATCACATTGGATTGCGCCAAAACCCTCACCATAATGGGGTGTTGCTCGAAATGGTAGAATTGAGTCTTATTCATTTGTTTGGGAGTACAAAAAGAGGTAAACAACGGGCTCGTAAGGGTAATGTTCTGAATACCGTATAATACTCAAAAACCTATCAAAAGAAGCTATCCATTCGGGTTAAGTTGAGTCAGAGAAATATTAGCCTACGACAAGTACTCTAACGTGAATGGATCCAACATGAGTTGAATTCCATAACAAAAGTTTAGTGAAAGAAAATGGTTTTATAAGGATAAACGTTGAATGGGGTTTCATTTGGATGCAAGATCCGAATGGCTTAGTCATCTGGTATATCGTTCATGCGATGAATATTTAATTCCTTAGCAACATCAAAGGTAGAAGTTGGAAGACCATTGAGGATCCAACCTTAAATTTAATCATCATCACATAAATGAATGCCCTCATTAATAGAGATATAACTGTAATAGTAATTAGGAATATCTGGTTAATTTCGGGAGGGACCTTCGAGAGAATCAAACCTACAAGTATCATCTACCACACACAAGTTAAGACCTCTTGCATGGCCTTCTTATGACATTATTTCTAGAGAGTGAAAGCAATCATTTAGATTGTGGTGCTCTGGTTGAAAATGAAAGATAAAACAGTGAAACTACAAAGTATTTAAAGAATAAAGAGAGTGACATATGGTGATGAGGCTTAAAAAAGAAAGAAAATGAAAAAGCAAGAAATCATCTTCCAATATAAGCTCAAAGAAAGGATAGGTCGCGATTGGGAACAATCCTTAAGCTCGACGGCAAGCAACATAGTGGGGGAGTTACTGTTATGACACAAATAAGTCTGAGCTAGATTAGCCAAACCAAAAACCAAATTACCCGACTATGAGACGCCGCTCAGCCAGAAGGAACTTGGATGGAAAGCCAAACCCAAACCCAAGTAGATCGACCTTGGTGTAAGGCACGACCGAGCGTGTTGGTTGCACGGCCTTAAGCGGCTAGCTGGTCCGAAATAACATCTTCTGAAACATAAAAAGTCTAAGATAAACAACCATGATGAACTGGTTTACACCACTCGCATCATAAACACCCAAATTGCCTCATTGTTACTACATTAAATCATACTATTGATCCCCCGAAAAATCTTTACTTTCGTTTTTTCATAACTATCATACCTCTTAATAATGATATATCATACGCAATTCTAAATACATATTCAACAAATCTACCCAGCATTGAATGAGAAGATGATGCAATGTCATTATGAAATGATTTATACTCGGTCATTTTATTCAAGCAAAATGCATTCAACTGTATTGGTAGTATATTTTCCTTTCTTCGATGAATCGTTGGCTCTTAAAGGAAACATAAGTACCTCGTATAACGTTTTTTGTTATATCTACTTTGGTATAGTCAAACATGTAAATTAAATAGTCGTATTTTCAGATCATCTATATTGGAAACTAACATATGAGGTCATCATATAACTAAAAAATAACAAATAAAAGATATTATAAAATACGATTACTTTTTTAATATCATTTACAATACGACATCCATGTATACCCATATACGTATCTGAAAGATCCAAAAGAGTACTATACTCAAAGTATTTCAGTCGCACATCTGAGGAAGCCAACTTAGGCGACCAACTAACAATCTTCACTTTAACAGATTCTAAGACAGGTTCACCGAAGGTCAAATACATGAAAATTGGTCATAAATCCAACAATCCAGCAAACCAAAAAAACTGGTCAAGTTATGCCCCTTCGATTTTAAAGCTCTCTCTCGTCTAAGGTAGAGAAATACCAATACAAAGCCCCTTAAGCATACTTATTTAGTCTATACAAGTCATCCAAACCATATGCTAAATAAGTTTTGACATAGTTCTGGCTCCTATAAGTAAATAGCATGCATCCAAAAATATACAATACATATAGATGGGTAACTTTGTGGATCATGGATCTTGTCATATTTAATTTTGAATCCATATACTTATCCGAAGTAAAAGTATCCCGTAAGAATTTCAAGCAAAAGCCCGAGCCTATTCCATACTATATCTCCTATTTGATATAAAATTAATTGGTTCACAAAAGTTAAGGATAATATGCATACAACGCCTACTTGTTATTGAACCTTCCCCACTCCAACAACTATCCTCTAGTTGGAGGCTAGTGATGAAGTAGACATTATCAAGCATAATGGACAACTCTTTGGAACTCAACTTGAATGTGCTAGCTTCTTGGTTTTATCTCTTTTTGAAAACCTTCGTCACTGTTGGATTAGTGATGAATTTACAAAAATAACCTATCAAAGGACCAAAATAAGTCAAACGATAATATTTCCAAATGGTTCCGTCTAGACAAATACCATGACACTAATACCAAGTTATGAGCTTGAAAACATAAATACGTATGCGACTTTAACAAATTAAGCAAAAAATGAGTTTAAATTTTATGAAGTATAAATATAAGTATTAAAATACTAAATCTCCTCATGAACGTGTTAAATGACTCATTCTTATCCTAAATAGGGAATAGTCGGATCTCATCGGTGTACATAGACTTTTCTTGTTTTCTTTGTTATATATGCTTTCTGTCGTGGGACACACAGTTTTGGTCAAATATTCTTCCAAAACTTAACAACTTTCACGTCCCGTGAGACTACTGCATAACTCAATAGCCTAATATTGTAAGATACTACCAGATGCATCTTTTACGTTGACTGCTACCGAAATATGATATTTCATATTTTATTTATAGTGAGACTTATGGGTATGAACATGAAACATGACCATATCTGGATCAACTAATATTATGTTAGGTATGCCTCATTTGCATCTAACATAATCCTAATATCAGAAAAATGTTTACTTGCATTTGAACTTGGCTTCAGTGTGTCTGAGAATCTGCAAAAAAATTGAATAAATAAAATATATTAATCTTAATTTGTGAATAATTACATATAACATCTCGTCCACCATTATCATGGGTCTCATTATAGCGGAGTTTCTATCATTACGGGTCTCGCTATAACGAGACCAAATATCAAATTCCGCCAAATGGGACTCCCGCCAAAATGATGCCCCCGCCAAATGGCAACCACCTATAAAAATACATGTAATATCATGCAACATGAAAACCATCAAACATTAAAAAAAACATTAATACTTTTACACATGGAGTTTACGCCCGACGAAAACTACCATATGCTTCAGGCGGTGAAGGTTGCTAGCCGAGAGATCGGGGAAGATATCAACGATGCATTTTTTGATCATGTGCTCTGTATGATATATTTTAACTACGGTCGTGAAGGAACTAAAGATCTTGTTGTGCACAACCGTGATGCAATCAGACGCCGATACCTTTTTCTCAAACCACTCCAACATTTGTTGTATTTTTCATTTAAAATTAAATAAGAAGCGGCTACCTTCTAGAACATGACAATCGTGGACTACACCACTACGGATATGGTAGCGTATTTTGAGGATATGATCGTGGAAAGGAAGAAGAGGGATAATTCTGCAGACAACATGGGATACGACTTCGACGATTGAGCATCCTGATTTATTCCCTTCTGTTTTGAGTTTGCATGTTTTCCTAAGTTGTTTTGAGATTGTTGCTTGGTTTTTATGTTAGTTTCATTCAACTATCCTACTATCGACGCAGGTTTAATTAAAATTAAGGATATTTTTATATAATTGGCGAATTCTAATTTCTCGAAAGCAGAATTGACCGTCACACTAATTTATTCTTTTTAATTATAATTTTATTTTACAGTTTATTAACAGCTTGGACGGTACGTTAACATTTTGATTAAATGGACAGTTTTTAGAGTGTACTGTGTTTGCTTTTATTTAAAATTTACTGTAGAATAACTGATTGATTTGATTTTATAGTTGGCTTTTAAATTCACACTAGTGTAATTGTACAAATGCTTTTTAACTATGTGGGTTTGACTATTACTTTATTTTATAATTTAGAATTTAGTTATGTAAATGAAAATTAAAAACTAAAATTGAGAATAAAAACATCAAGCTTAAGAAATTCAAAATAACTAACAAAAACTTAAAAGCTAAACACTAAAACGAGAACCAAAGCGAAAACAAAATATAGTAAATCCATCAATCAGTCACGCGGTAGCTATCATAAGTAGTCATACAATACAAATCCAGTCAATCAGTCATGCGGTACCGGTGCGCCAGAAGCGAACACTCATGCATCTCTCGGCGCATCTCCTCCATAGTCATCTCGTCCGCTCTAGAATATCCATCAATCATATGATCAGCCAAGTCAAACAGCCATGCCTCAAAAGTAATCGCTCTCGGGGTATCTTGAACATGTGCACCGGATGACTCGCACGTAGGATCAATCAGGGTGTACCATAAATGGTCCTGGATCCATACATCATAAAAAAAAGACGTACTAGGACCGCCTATAACATATGTGTCACCACAAATCCTCGGATCAACGGCGTGCGACTTCCATGAGCTCCATGTAGCCTTATCCCACAAATAACACGTGTTGACACGCCTCTTCCTGTCTGCTGGTAAAACAGGTCGAAGTCCAGGTGGTATATCCTGAATATGCCCAAACTGACGAGCGACCCGCAATGGATAATATGCCTCGACTATGTCAAATGCCTTCAATGTATGGTCTATCCAGGCCACAAAGCAGAAAGGGAAATTCTCGCGTATATCCCCGTAAGTTATGAACAAAACCTACACCATAATTAAAAAATGATTGCATCAACGATAACTAATAATAAAAGGATGACTAATAAACAAATAAACAAAATCCTCGTAACTTACATTCTGCTCCCTCAATGGAGACAGTATATGGCGGATGTTGATACGAGTCTCATCATCCGTGCGGTGAAGGTACGTATCTGTACATAGTAGGTATACAGGACTCGTAGAGAATGTTGACCGCCGTCAAGAAGGGGGGGGGGAAGTGATCGTATATCCACGTCTCCAACATGGCAACAAAACCATCAATCCCTAACGTGTTGTGTATAAACGACTTCCTTAGATGGTGATACATCTGAGCTACTAAATGTTGTCCCCAGTTATATCTAATGGATGACCTATACCGCTCTACGAACTGTAAATAATCTAACGATATACTGTTCCCCGTCTTGTTCGCCAGAATACAACAGACTAACATGTGGAGTAAATAACCCCTAGTGACATATTCTACCATAGCATCAGACAAAGTGTCATCCATCATATAGGGTTGGATGTACTGCTCACGTAAAAACTGTAACCGCACATATCTATAACTATCCCCCCTATTGTTTCCTAACTCCGTCCTAAGAGCATCCACGGGTATACCTAGTGAACTAGATATACTATGCTAAATGCTGTCCATCACTAGGAAAAGATTGAATCACGAAATCATCACATGTGATCGGAACACAGTGGTAGCATCGAAGTCGTCTAACGTCACAGTAATCTCACCAAACGAGAAGTGGAAATTGTTGGTTTTTGAATGCCACCTCTCGATAAACGCATCTACCAAGTGCACGTTGGTAGTCCAACGTTCCAAGACACCGACGAGGGGAGCGAAGCAAGACATCATAACCTGCTGTCTCACCCTGCCTTGCCCAGTAAGATCCCATGCACGATGGGTACCGTATATCGAGTAACGCCGTGACGGTCGACGAACCTACACAATATTTCAGTAAGTTAAACATTATATAAAAAATAGCATTCACTGCACGTTAACAAATAATAACTTACGTCTCCCATAAACACGCTGTATGCCTCATGCTGTGTGTGGTCCGGATAAAGAGCCGGCACATAGGGATTAACTCTCCGGAACTACTGATCTAGACTCCCAAGCACAATGGATGCAGTAGGCGCAAGAGTGGCGGTGCGAGGCCTACGCCTAGCTGACCGTGATCGTAACCGTAAAACAAGCTCGTGCTCCTTCGTATCACTGTCTGATCCTAACTGGCGAACTGGAGTGGTGCTTTGCGAGGCCTGCCGAAATTGAAAACAACACATTATAATATGTTTAAATGTAAGACAAAAACTAGCGAGATGAATATCCAAGTCAAATAGGTTCCGAAAATGCTCAATTAAATAAAACAGGGAAAATTGCGAGCATGGCCTATGCAATTTTGGGCAAATCGCGAGTATCTAACTCACAATTTGCCCAAAATTGCGAACTGCCAACTGTTAATTTTGGGCAAATTGCGCGTTGGCTGTTCGCAATTTGCCCAAAATTGTGAGTTCGATATTTGCAATTTGGCTAGCAGATTTGCAAACATCCAACGCTCAATTTTGGGCAAATTGCGAGTTGGGTACTCGCGATTTGACCAAAATCGGGCGTTGGGTGTTCGCAAATCGCGCCCAGACAGCAACCATAGCCTCCAAACTTTCAAGAACCCTAATCCCTCAAATCTAACGCAAATTCAACAAACAACATACCAAAACGTCGACAATCACTACTAGACTAACACATATCTAGAACTTACTTTCCAAAAAAATACAACAACATTTAGATGAAAATTAAACTTTTTCGACAGTACCTATAACTCTAAATATCACTAAAAATACCTAACTAAATAAAATTACATCAATAAGTATAGGATTCACACCTTAACGTGTTTGTGAGTTTAGATTTGAGAAATCTTGAGTTTTGTTTTTTCTGATTTTGAGAGCTTTTTGTGTGGAGAAAAGAGAAAAGAGAAAAGAGGAAGTTTGGACTCAAATAAAGCTTTTATATCAAAGGTATTTTTGTCATTTTTGGGGTCTCATTATAATCAAAGGAGGTCTCACTATAAAAGGTCTCATTATAGCCAAAAGAGATCTTTTAATAGCCTTGCCCTAAGTGATATTTTAATAAATGGTAAATTAATTTTCCACTTTATTTTTATTATTTATTTTAACCATATTATTGTAAATTATTAAGGATGACAATAGAAAACGGATGAGATATAGTTTTTAAAATTATGATTTCTTAAAAAGTTGGATGAGGTTTTATTTTTTTACTATTAAAATATTTTTTCATGATATCCCGTTTGAAAGTATAAAATTTATATAAAAAAAATTAAATTAAAATAAAATAAATATATAAGATTTATTTTTTTTAGATCGGATCTGATTTATTTGCAAACCCGTACGCATTGGTCTAAAATTTTTAGGTTCAGACTGAGTTGGATTCAGTTGTTGCACAAATATTAAAAAATATAATGATTAATTTTAATTTTGTAAAAGATAACTATTAGCTACTATTTTATATTCATTCAAACAAAAAATTTAATACAAGACAAAAGATAAAGACAAGTTAAAATGTAAAATATATAAAAACGTTACATTAAAATGATCGTTTAAAGTCATGTATCTAAGTTTGTGGTCTTAAACGACCCGCTGGTCACTCAAGTCGAGAACACCATATTCATCCACCGGTCTTAAGTGATCGTTCGGTCTTTTAAAACGTAAGGAATCAGCTGGACTTCTTGGCCCTAAGCGACCAACTAAATTGCTAGCAACTGTTTTTATGAAGTTTAGTCAATGTGGTGAGACCTCATCTAATTTTTCAGTGCAGTCTGATAAGAGTAGTTCGTGGATCCACACGACAAGCGCACAATGAACATACGTTCGAAATTCTTATAATCATTAATTAATTGACTAACACTTATCTCCTGTGAGTCTCCCCTCTTTCAAGTATAAGGAAAGTATACGGAAATCGTGTCTGACAACGTACAAAAGTATGGTATGATATTGTATGATAAAATAACCCCTAAAGACGTACCTCCGTCTAATATAGTATCCGGAGGGCCAGAAAATAATGCACCAGTAACGGGGAAACAACGTAAGACCCCTCCAAATCAAAACCATTATATAAGAAGTTAATGTTGAATTTGCTAAGTGGGTGAAAGTTAAAGATAATAGTAGCAACATAAAGAGATAACACTTTGTAATCAATATCCGAGAAATAATATAAGTATTCTTCATATAATTATTCAAAGTTCTTGTTATCTTTTTTTATACCGTTGATCATTGTTTATCGAGTTTATCCAAGTGTTATAGGTTTAAGTGATTTTCCCCCACTATTTTTGTTATGTTGCTTAGAAAAATAATCATCCATCATCCAAACCTACTCAAGAAGTCAACCCTCTATTTTAATATCATGAATCTAAGGTAAGGAAAATGTCAACAATCGGACAGAGGATGTTGGCCCTGCAGCTCACCTCGCATCGAGAGTTGAGCATTGAAGATGAGCCAATCTGTCATGCAGAAACGGAGACCCGATAGCATGAAATACCACACATGGCCCCATTCGATCATCCCCACAGACCATGTCCCACAAATCGTTCAAGGGAGACTCATCTAGGTCAAATCCAAAATGACCTCGTTTGGTAAGAGAAACAGAGCTACCCTATGATAGACAGTTACCCTACACTCGACTCAGATCCCTATAACCAGTCTCAGGTCGACCACTAGAGAAGGATCCTCAAGCGAAGAGACACACACCTACGAACATACATGAAAACTCGACCTGCATGACGAGGTTGTAGTGTGGTGGTTACAAGTCGTCGATATAAAACCGATTATAGCCTCATTGGAGCTCGTACTCATCACATAGAATAGAGAGTCATCCTGAAGGGTGACAACCCTTTTTAATAGAGAATGGACGGTCACTCTTGATGCATTCCTGGTTATACCGTCCTCTGTAAGCATAAGATATGTGCAGAATTTTCCCCTATCGCTGATGATCCATATAGAAAAAACGCTCGCCCACGTAGAGATAATAAAGTTGTCATACTTCACGGGCATCAGTGATCTTGAACATTACATATTATATTTTAGGCAACTTAAAGAGTAACTCTAGTGGGAGGATTCAATAATGTGTTGTTCGTTCCCCTTCAGCCTCTAAGGAGATGACTTGGTATGGTTTTACCAGATGTCATAGGAATTAGTTTACACCTTTCTCCAACTAGATAAACTGTTCATGACCCAAATTTTGTTTTAACAAATATATAAAGAAGGGGCTCAATTACTTGTGGACGCTCAACCTTAGCGGCAAAGTGGTTGACTGCCACGACCACTTAAAATTATTTGTGGCCTGCTAAGCGCTGCTCCTTAAGTCTACGCTCGCCAACTCGATCTGAAAAGTGGAGCCTTTGACCATGGTTAATCTTATTTCCCGAGCTAAAAACTATATCAACCTCAAAGAGGCAAATGCTCAGAATGGACACGAAGGGGAAGATGCCCCACGTAAGGCAAAAACAGTGGCATTTCCTGAAAAGGCCCAAACATTCAGACCATCATGGTCATGAATACGTCAAAATGAGCAGGAAAACTGCCCGTCGTTAACCATTTATAACCCTTAGTTTTATGATCAGATCAAAGATGTTGACTTCTTGGCACATCTGGGAAAAATGTCTTTGCACCTAGTGACTAGAAATTCCAACAAGTGATATGAGTACCACCAGGATCAGAGGCATACCATAGAATAATATTGAGTGCTGAAAGCGGAGATCCAAAAGCTTATTGAGATGGCCATCAGAGAGAGCTTGTGAGACCATTCACCAACCTCCAACAAGAGCGGCCCAAAATCCTAGTAACGTGTCCCGTGGATCTTAAGAACAAGATAAGCGGGCAATGAATGACCTTGACTAAATAATTGATCATCTTGAGGGAGATCATGATGCGGGAAAAAGCATAAGACATACATCTTCACCCTTCATAGGGGCTACCAGCCAGATGTGCTATATGGATAATTCCCGCAAGAACTACGGGAGTTAACCTCTGCAATCAACATCCCAAGGGTTGACCTGATTAAAACACGCATGCCCGGGGTATCCACACTCGCGATCTTCTTCACATACAAGAATCTCAGAGACGTTCTCATTCCATACGATAATGCATTATTAATCAGGATCGATATTGCGGGATGTGAGACATGATAAATTCTAGTTGACACGGGGCAGCAGTAAATGTGATATTGAGCTAATCTATGAAGTAACTCCCGTTCAAAACCATCATGTGGCCAACTTTTCATCCCATGGTAGGTTTCAAAGGCCAAACTACCATGCTTTTGGGCACATTGGTGCTGGAAGTATAAATTGGATTGGGAAGTTGGGTCAAGAGTGAGGTGACCAAGTTTGTTGTGCTGGACACTCTGCCCTCCTACAACCTAATCCTACAGAGATCATGGCTCCACAACTTCAAAACCGTGTCTTCCACCTAACAACAGTGTCTGAAGTATGTGGTCAGCAAAAAATTAGAAATCGCGTAGAGAAATCAAAAGGTGGCTCAGAAAGGACTGACCAAAGCTCTGAAAGAATATACCCAAACATGAACCGACTCAAAAAAGGTGAGCCCCCAAAATTTAAAACAAGATTTTTAAACCATTTCTCTTATCTTATGTTATTCTCTAACCCGTCATGGGAAATGATTGTACCAAACCCACAAGACTTTTGTTTAAGGAAAGTTCATTTTTTCTCACCACTACTCATAATTAAACATTCTTTATGCCAAATGCAGAAGATTTAGAATAACTCATCGAGTAAAGAGGTAAGAAAGTTTTATAAAAGTTCAAGCCCCAACCCGCTGTCTAGCCAACATAAATAAACTAGACCGATAAATTGCATGATACATAAATATTAAAATTGGTACAGTATTGGAAATCTTACACAACATAAGGAAGCAACATGAAAGGAAGCCCCTGCTAAACACATATGGAACAGTAAATGGCTGAAGTACTATCCCAAAGCATGCGAGTTAGTTTTTGCAGCTCCAAATCATGTAAGGAAGTGGAGATAGTACATGTATACCATGCAATAAGACGTAAGAGGATACAAAACACAAGAAAATGTATGACATATATCTAAATGTTTTACTGCATAAAAAGACGTTAGTAAAACGACACATATATTACAATAAAAGAAGGATAACTATGCCCACATTACAACCAAAAAAGGTTACACATGCCCCCCAAAATTCAAATATCTTAAAATGATAAATAATTTTACAAATATCTTACAAAAGGAACAAGTAGCAACGATCAAACACCAAGACCTTCAACCAAATAAATACTTGCACTCCTTGCACCTACCTCAAGATGATGCCTTGAGAGGAATAAAATAGGAAGAGTTATCATCAACCTTAGCCTCACTTGTTTCAATAACTTGAGCTTCAAGGTTATTTACTTATTGTTTGGCATATTCCCTCTTATTTTCCATGCTAAAATCAAGGTTCCTTCAAAGATCCTTGAGAGTCACTCATCTAAAAATTGGCTAGAAGAATTGTAATAGGTAAAAGAGGTAGCAGGGTAAGATATCATAGTGTACGAATCAACATCAACATCACTTTCGGATAATTCTGAGGTCCTAGTCGGGGAAGCAAACTCTACATCAGGAAAAGACGATATAACATAACATATAATCTCCTCAAAACGGGATTCGAAGTGCATATCAGGATAAAGCTTACCCATTGATTGAATGATGTTAGCCTCACCTAATTTGTGGAAGGTATATATGAAAAAAACATCACATTCTCTTGTTGTTTCTTAGTAAGCCAAATATCATGTAAACGCCGCCTCTTTTCTCGTCAGTACGAATCTTCATTAGCCTATTAGGTTGGTTCAGCCTCTCAACATTAGCCATGTGATAAACTTTCTCATTGGTTAGCACGTCATTGAACTTTCCGACTCTCGCTCAATATGATTTCTTGGACTTCTTGGAGGTAATCATGGTTTCTTTAAGCCGCATAAATTCAAGACAAAAAAAGGGGGTTTACAAAAAGTTGTTGGGTTTAATTCGAATTATATATATACCGATTCTTTTTAAAATATAAATTTGAAAATAATAGTGAAAATAATAAAATGTTGAAATATTTAACACAATTTGTAACGTAATTATCGATACATTTTTGTGAGTTATTTATCTATAAATATTTAAATCAAAAAAATAAGAGATCGCATAAGTAAAGCACGTCTATTTTCCAATAAATTTGAATTTTTTTTATAACTTTGGTCCTTCACTACTTTCAACTTTTTTATAATATATTCATTAAACAAACAAGTAAATTGGTAAAATTGTCTGTTATATTTCTAAGTTACATTTTGTCGCTCAATTGTATGAGCCAAACAAATAATTTTTTTTAATTAGTATTTGATGTTTAAATAATTATTTCTAAAACATTAGATTTTTATATTACCCAGCTTCACCGCAAATATCTAAGTCTCAAGACTACAAAATTGATTTAAAATTCATTTGCTACTGTTGATCCGATTAACATTAACCTAATTCTAGATAGAAACACATACAAAATCATAAAACGCCCAACACTACCAAATTTGTAAGTCAATGTTAATTCATTGGTCTATATTATTATTACTCATCCATTTTTTTCATCAAAATCCTGTACTATCATTAAATGTATTAAAACAAAATATAAGAAATATGATAAATTCACAAACACAAATTATTGTAATATATTATTGAATGCTATCGTCTGATAGGAACATTATCTAATAGCATTTTCACACATACCTTGCCTATTTGTGGTAAAATTTTGTTTGCAAGAAACGTCTTCGGTCCGAACATGTCTTAAATAGGACGCATATGATTAAAGTGTTGAACATATCAACTACCTTTGCTTTGGTTAGTGCTCTCAATAATTGTCTCACTAAATTCTATATAAATAATTACTAATTGGTGGGAGGTATAAAACCTTATATTATGTGATATTTTGATGCCTTGTAAATTAATTTTGTATTTATTTTTATTTATCCTAACCCTAAAAGAAGGTGAAAGGTTTTGTTTAAATCGACCGGACGTGATTCTTTTATCCGATAAGACTATATAATGGTTTTGATATCTATTTAATTTATAATTTTGTAAGCGGATGGGATTGGATTGGATTCTGATAAAAGTTATAGTTTTGGAGGGTTTTTTTTATTAGGAAATGTGCGGTTTACGTATGATATTTTTTGTAACAGTTCTTATTCACCGTCAAGTTTGTTCTTATTCACCGTTAAGTTTGTTCTTTGTTGAGTTCAGCTATTCAGCTAAGAGCCTTAAGGTTTATAGAACCACTAATTGCACCAAACTCTATTTGAAGACAAAAAAATTTATTTGAACAAAAAAAAAAGAATACAAGTATAATTTTTTTTTTATGTTTTTGATTTTCTAGTAGTTGGTTATCTCACAAGATGAAACTTTATGCACTTTATAGTTTATAGGAAGTTGAAAGTTGTTATACGAAAGGTATATTTTAAAAAAATGCATTGACTTGCATATAGAGGTACGAGAGTTTCCACATAGTCATTTCAAAGTATGAATAAATTACTATTAGTTGTAGTTAAATATTCATGATCTTTGTTCGTCTTAGGCGAAAATTTCTACGGTAGTAAAATGTTATAGTTGAAACTCCAATACTCATGATCTTTGTTTGACTTGAACTTTATCATTTGAGCGTCAGAAAATTGAGTGGTAAATTAGTCGTTAATAATAAAGAGTATGGTTTGCACACATTGGAGAATTGATGAGTCGCATGACTTGTCGAAAGCGTGAAAGAGTGTCATTATTCTAACATGCGTAATATTGCCTCATAGACTTTAATATTTATATTCGTTTGATCTCTTTGAATCTCAACGAGTCATTTGCAGCCCAGTAAGAACCATTTATCTTATAAAAAATCAAAGGTTTTGATTTCCGTACCTGTCATTTAGATACTTATTCATTTTGTTGTGAATGAGTCGAATAGTGCCTTGACAGTGTACTGTGTCCGGCAGTACAGTTTTGTGTTGTGATAGTGATATTGTCCAATCACTTGAGTTAGTTTTGTGGTATGAGCCCATTAGGCCCATAGTCTAGTAAGTCTATTAATTCCCTATAAATAGATTATTAGGGCGACACTAAACACAATGTGAAATCTGTAGCCTTTTCTATCATAGTGAAACTCTTTCTCTGGCGGCGCCCGTGGACGTAGACATTTGTCGAACCACGTTAAATCCTGTGTTTCATTTAAATATTTCCTTCGTATATATTTTGTGCTTGAGCCATTTTGTGATAATTACATAGTATTTTATAACAAAATTGGTATCAGAGCCATGTGGTGAAATTAGGGCTTTTGCAATTAGGATTTCACAATGGCGTCTATAGCAACAAAATACATGATTGAAAAATTTGATGGGGGATCCAGCTTTGCGTTGTGGAAGATTAAACTGAAATCTTCATTGGTACTACAAGGGCTGTGGAAGGCTGTGGAGAATAAGTTACCAGAAGAGATGAAAGAAGAGGAGAGGGCTTTGTGCTGGATTTTAATGAGTGTGAAAGACAATGTGCTTCGCGAGATTAGTGGTGAGAAGACTGCTGCCTGCGCATGGAAAAGGCTAGGAGATCTTTACTCAGAGAAATCAGTAGTAAACCGATTATACTTGAAGAAACATTTGTATGATTTCAGATTGAAAGAAGGTATGTCCATAACAGAACACCTAGATAATTTTAAATCAATTATAATGGACTTGGAGAACATAGATATCAATATTGAGGATGAGGATCAAGCTTTGTTTGTATTGAGATCGTTACCAGCTCCCTATGAAAACTTTGTAGATACCATTATGTATGGTAAGGATAAGTTATCGCTAGCAGATGTCAAAGGGGCACTGAAATCAAAAGAGATGAGACAGTTGCAGCCATACAATCAAGCTGAAGGGGAAGGTCTTATGACTAGGGGAAGATCTAAAAGCAAAACGAGTTCTTTAAGAAGGAAGAACTGGAGGTCCAAGTCAAGGGTGAAGCACTCAAACTGTTATGAATACGGTGAGTAGGGTCATTATAGGAGAGATTGTCCGAAACTGAATGGTAAGAAGGGAAATCAAAAGGAAAATGCAGCAAACATAGTTGAAGGTGTGAACGATTCCGACGATAGTGAAAACAGTGGTAAATGAGATGTATTGTCTGTGAGTTCAGACTTTGGGCAAAACTCTTGGGTACTTGATACTGGCGTTACATATCACATGTGTCAGTTCAAGCAGTGGTTTGATACGTACAAGCCAATGCAGGGAACTGTCTATTTAGGGAACAATCATTCGTTGACTGTTGGTGGTATTGGTAACGTCAGAATCAGAATGTTTGACGGGGTTGTTACAATCTTGACGTGCTGCCATGTTCCTGGGTTAAAAATAAACCTGATTTCTCTTGGGACTCTAGACTCTCGGGGTTACAAGTACCATGCAGAAAATGGTGTAATCAAAGTGACAAAAGGCTCAATGGTATGCATGAAAGGCAGTTTGCAGAAGGGTCTTTACATTCTCCAGGGGAGTGTTGTTATGGGCGATGCTGCAGTAGTATCATCAGGGAGTAATAGCCAAAGTAGGCAGGATCAATATAAGTTGTGGCATTGGCGTCTTGGTCACATGAGTGACAGAGGATTAGCTGTTTTGGGAAATAGAGATTTGTTGAAAGCGTATAAAGCAGAATCATTGGAATTTTGTGAGAACTGTGTGTTTGGTAAACAAACTAGAGTCAAATGCAGCAAATCAGCTGTAAGAAAGACTAAAGGGACAGTGGACTACATTCACTCATATCTTTGGGGTCCAAACAGAATTCCATCCAAGAGCGGAGCCAGATACTACATGAGTTTGATTGATGATTATTCAAGGATGGTGTGGGTTTACTTTCTGAAAACGAAAGATGAAGCATATTCAACTTTTGTCAAATGGAAGACGATGATTGAGAAGCAAACATGAAGAAAAATCAAACGTCTTAGGATAGATAATGGGTTAGAATATTGCAGTCGTGAGTTCAACGAGTTTTGCGAAGCTGGGGGAATAGTGCGCCATCACACTTGTTCTAGAACATCACAACAGAATGGAGTCGCAGAAAGAATGTACAAAACGCTTTGTGACAAGGCACGAAGTATGCTCTCGCATTCCGGTGTGGGAAAGGATTTTTGGGCTAAAGCTATCAATATAGCGTGTTACTTGGTGAATTAGTCTCCATCAACGACTATTGATTGTAAAACTCCTTTTGAGATTTGGTCTTGATTGTCGGCTGATTATGAACATTTGAGGGTGTTCGGTTGTCCTGCGTATGCTCATGTAAGAGATGGTAAGCTTGAGCCGAGGGCAAAGAGATGCATATTTCTAGGATATGCTACTGGAGTGAAGGGATATAAGTTATGGTGTACCTCTCCAAAGTCTCAAGGTTTTCTCATCAGTAGGGACGTTACTTTTAATGAGTTTGCTTCTATAGACAGTCAGAAGGAAGTAGGAGAAATGGTCGAATCAGGATCGGTTGTGAGTAAATAGGTGGAGCTTGAAGTAGAATCAGTTCCTAGCAGGTCCAATAATTTAAGTGGTTCTGAGGTGGATCCAGAATCAGGAGGTGAAGCGTCAGCATCAGATGATAGTGATGATGATGCGCCTGAACCAGAACAACAACCTTATAGCATAGCATTTGGCAGAGAAAGAAGAGATATTAGACTTCGAAAAAGGTATGTGAATCTAGTTGCATATGCTCTGTCAGTTGCAGAAGAAGTTGAGATGCAGGAACCTACTAGCTACAGAGAAGCTATATCTAGTTCAGAGGCAGATCGATGGATTTGTGCTATGGGGGAAGAGATTGAATCTCTTCATAAGAATCAAACATGGAAGCTTGTTGACTTTCCTAAAGGACAGAAGACAGTAGGCAGTAAATGGGTGTTCAAGACAAAGGAGATTTTATTATATTATATTTGAGTCGCATACGACAATCAAGGCTCATTTATAAGCAGACTTCCTAACTAAGTTTTTGTCTAAAAGATATAACCTACTTCAGATCATCCAAAACCAACTTCATAGGTTTTAACGTATGGGGGAAGAAATAAATTGGGTTCTAAATTAGAAGTCCAACTAATATCTTCTTTGGTAGAGTCTATAAGACAAGCCATCAAGTTCATTTTTTATGCTTCCAATAATGAGGTGAAATATGAGGGTTCAATAGTTGGGCTAAGTCTTGTTGACATCTTGATTGTTTGATGGGTAAATCTCTATTGAAAATTTATATTGGTAATCACCCCAGTCTTGGGGTAGGCATAAGCTATAAAAGAAAACCTATTTAGTATTTGAAAACAATTCACTTCATGCAGCATGGTGTGAATTAAAGTTGTAGTGAGTGAATTAAGAACAGAAAGTTTGCAAAGAGAATTTAAAGTAGTGAAAAGTACTTCTGAATATATCATAGGTCAAAATAACTCCTTCAGCCTCTTTAAATAGGCAAGGTGAGTTAGTTAGAGAAACGGTTACATATTGTCATATTTACAATTTAACCCTTCGGTTTCTCCTAAAGCCTAATTTAATCCTATAATTACAGAATTTATCACTTTAGTCCCTAAAGAATATCTTTCCTTATCAGTAGCCCCCCTAGTTCTTATACATTAATGTATAGGAACTATTAGCTCTTCGAATTCTTCCTCGGATCAGCATCATTTTACATCTTTATTATGATTAAATTCAATGAACTAGGACTCTCTTCGAATTGGTGAGTAAGTGCAAACGAATTTCTCAACTGCCTCGAATTTAACTCTTCGTCGAATTTGACTTCTTGTGGTACTGCTTTGCCTTTGGTTTTTAAACATTATTACTTCACACATAGTTTAATAACACTTCGAAATCTCTAAACCCTACTTGATGGACTGATTAGACTTCTAGTAGTAGACCCGTGACATCACTAATTTCCTTTTCGTTTCATATTCCACCCAATGACAACAGATTACTTGTTCCACACTTTCACATTCTCGACGTTACTCTTTACCCTATAAATAATCAGCTATTCATTCAGTAAGAGCTTTTTAGAGAATCCACCTTTTGATCCATCTCCAATCTGTTCTTCATCTTCAACCTACTCATCTTCAACCTGTTCATCTTCAACCTGTTCATCTTCAACCTGTTCATCTTCAAACTGTTCATCTTCAACCTGTTCATTTTTTCTTGTCTACCCAAGCAATCTCTCATACCAAAACCCATTGTATGAGAAGATACCCTAGATACAATAGATTTAAACCCAGGAGACCAGTAAGATCAAAGAAAAATCTTTTTCCTGGTTCCAGTAACCAAGTATTCGGGGCCTACGATTATCTTTGTATTTCTCGAAGAGCCAAAGAATACAAAGCTGCTGGGTTGATCTATAACGGTCCTCACTCTTCCTGCACCACTTTTAAATACGGCAACTTCAATCCAAACCTTGCCACTTCGTCTTCACCTCTAGCTTCTAACCCAGAAAATAGCTCAACAACCTCTTCTCTCCAAAATCCAGCCAAATCTTCATTACTAAGACCTCATCGAAAACCTAAAGTAGTTACTTTAGACAAGCCACCCACTTATAACAAATCACAACTCAAATCACCTGTCCTTCAAGTCGAAGAGACAAAAAACTCTCAATCCAAAACACTTCCTCCTCAATTCGAGGCTATCAGAGCTAAACGCTCCAAAAAATCACCTTTCTTAGTAATGGGTGAAGAAGCAAAAACCTCTTCTACTCCTCAACACTCTCCTCCTCCCCCACAAGAAGTGGATGATACTACACCAGAGTGTAGTCAGCCAATTCCTGTGACTCAACAAGAGACACAAATTCGAAGTCACTCCGAGGAAGGTCACAAAAAAGACGATTCAGAAGCTACTAAATCTGATGCCGAGGAGGAATCCGAAGCTGATGGTGTAGCTCCTCCAAAGAAAACTCGAGGGAAAAAAGGTCTCATTACACTTCCTGAGAACGTTGCCTCCTTAGTTCAAGAAAATCTCAAACCTCTTTCTGCTTGGTACATTCTTGCCTTAAAGAATGTATCTTACAGCTACTACCTCGAATCAGAGAAAGAGCACCTCAGAAAACTATGGGGGTTAACTGACAATATGACGCTTCGATTACCAGTTGAAGGTGAGACACCCTTGAACTGTCAAAAAGATGAGCTGGTAGTGTACCCTGAGCTCTTCAACTGGGGACTTCGGTTTCCCCTTGATCCGATGATAGTAAAGTTCTTCGAAATCCACAGACTGTGCCCAACACAAGTTACTCCCAACTTGCTCTTCACTCTGTTCTCAGCAATTATGGTATCAAGGCTTGGAGGCATTCCCCTCGAAATCGAGGACTTCATCTCAGTAACCAAAGTCTCAAATGGTCCTGTTCTGCCATTTTATTACTTAACCCTTGAAGATGATTTGAAAATTATCGACGACCTCCTCGAAGCCGATAAGTATTGGAAACAAAGGTTTGTCTTTCTGTCAGGTGCCTGGGAAAATGGCAAAGAAATTTCCGATGCCAATCCTTCCAGACTCACCCTTACTTGGAGAGACAGTAGTAAGTGATACCTTCCCTTATTTATCTAGTTGTTTTTGAATCAATCTACTTAGCTAACTATTTTTCTCTCTTTAGAAATTCCGAGGCGGTTTAAGGGTCGTCGAAAAGAAGCCAAGCTTATCTTCCAAAAGATGGCTGAGTGGGCTGAAAAATCTTGGGGCAATGGTTTTCATTCAGCATTCGAGCCCATTAACTTCGTTAATAGCCATCTCTGGCGTATATCTTTAGGGGCCGACTTCCCTCAGGATCCGATGACGCCACCAGATCCCCTTCTAGCAGTTGAGAGGATACTTGCACCAGATGGGAAATGCTATCTTCCTCTTCGGAACCGAAGTGACAGCCATCTTCCTTTGAAGAAGAAAAGAAAAATGACCCAGAAAGCCAGCACAAGCAGGGCTAAGCCTTCCAAGACTTCGAAGAGTACAGGGAAAAGAAAAACGTCTGCACCTTCGCTTCCCACCATAACCGAAGAAGACCAGCCTACCCTGAAAAAGAAAAATAAAAAGGACACTTCTCCAAAAAAGAAAGAGAATAAGTCCAACAAGCCCAATGAAAAGAATGAGGCTGATATACTAGAAGCTGTGCTAGCTTCCGAAGCACAAGGTAAAACTTTTGTTGAGGAAAATCCTGAAGGAGGAATAACCCTTGGAGATAAACAAGTAGATGATTATCTAAACTTTGATGACTTCAACTCAAGTGGAGATTTTGTACTTTCTGGCTCTCAAACTGCCAACGTTGTTCCACCAATTTTTACTGAGGCTGCTACAGCTTCAACATCTAACCCCTTCGCTCCTGTTCATCAGCCATTAGTCTTTCCTCACTCAGAGAAATCCGATGAGGTAATTTCGATTCTTCAACCTTTCCCCAATTTAATTACTGCAGTCACAAAATTATACGAAGAGGTGAGCAAATCTCAAAGCCAATTGGAGCGTCTTGCCCAAGAGTTAGTTAGAAGCAGAAAAGAAACAGAGTCTGAAAAGACTTCGAAAAATGAAGCACTCCAAAAATTCGAAACTGAGAAAGAACAGCTTCTTAAAAAACACAAGGAGGAAGTCGAAGCTCTTAAAACTACTCATCTGCAAGCTCTTGAAAGTCTGAAGGCTGAACATTCTACTGCCATCTCCGATGCCACGGCACTTATTAAGGAAACAAAAGATAAACTGGAAAAAAGCCAAAGTGAGATTACTACACTTCGAACAGGATTCGAAGAAGAAAAGAAAGCTGCAGTCAAAAAGGCTGAAACCAAAGTTAGTTCTGTGATGCTCGAAGGCATGAGGAAAACTCAAATTGATACATCTATTCAGCTTCTTCGAGAAGTTCATGCTGCTTGTCCAAGACTAGACTTATCAGACCTTTGGAAACGAGTTCCAGAAGATCAGCGCCCCAAGGAAGCTTTCGAAGCGCCACCAAGCTCCTCCTCAGAAGAAGGAAATAGTTCCGAAGAGGAATCATCAGAAGGAGAAGAAGATGATGCCTAACAGGCTAAGCAACTTATTTTTGTTTTTTGTGTATGTGATTAAGTACTCCCTCCTTTTCTTTTTGTAAGCTTCGTATTTTATTCCTCGAGGAAATCACTTATCTTTTTTTTTTATATCTTAAATTTCTGATATACTTGTTTAAACTGGTTATTCTTAAACATAAATGCTTAAGTCATGACACCTCGAAAAATAGATGCACTCATAAGACGTGGCACCTCGAAAAATAGATGCACTCATAAGACGTGGCACCTCGAAAAATAGATACACTCATAAGACGTGGCACCTCGAAAAATAGATGCACTCATAAGACGTGGCACCTCGAAAAATAGATGCACTCATAAGACGTGGCACCTCGAAAAATTTGGTTGTTTCTTCAAAGCTATCGCTTCGGAAAATTATTCTTGGTCAACTTTCAAAGATGATCAATCCTTGCCAAATTACCAAAATAATAAATCACACATCATAACAAACAACCAATGGCCAAAAGAAATTTTATTAAAAAATTCAATATTAATCAGACACCTCGTTAAAACCTTTCTGGGCCAACAGATAAGGAAAGAGTATGTCTGTTTTACAAAAATTCAAAGTTCAGTTTTACTCACAGTACAATTTCAAGTGCTCTATGTTCCAAGGGTGCTTGAGCATCCTCCCTTCTCGATCTGATAACCTGTAAGAACCTGGTTTGACCCTCATTTTAACTTCGTAAGGACCTTCCCCATTCGGAGCCAATTTTCCGAGGTGTTTATCCTTAGTGTGAAGAAACACTTTTCGCAACACTAGATCGCCAATTTTGAATTCCCTTCTCTTTACTTTAGCATCGTACCTGCTTCTCATTAACGTTTGATAATGGATCACATTTAAATGTGCATTGACCCTTTTTTCTTCCAACAAATCAAGTTCCACCCTTCTAGCCTCATCGTTATCTGCATCGGAATATTGTAGTAGTCTATAAGAGGGCAACGTAGATTCAGCAGGGCACACAGCGTCCATCCCATATACTAAAGAAAAGGGGGTCTCTTTTGTAGCCTCTCTAGGAGTTGTTCTATATGCCCATAATACTTCTTGAAGAAAATTTGGCCATTTCCCTGCTGCTCCTGCCAAATTTTTCTTCAAGCCATCCAAAATAGATCTATTCGTAACTTCTACCTGTCCATTTGCCTGGGGATGAAAAGGAGTGGAAAAACATTGCTGTATCCCTTTCGAAGAGCAAAAAGAGTCCATTTCCTTGTTATTAAATTGAGGACCATTATCAGTTGTTATTTTCCGAGGTATTCCAAAACGGTAACAAATGTTACTTTGAATAAACTTGATTACATCCTTAGCTTTTGTCCCAGCTAAGGGTTCTGCTTCTGCCCACTTCGAAAAATAATCAACCGCAACAATAATCATTTGTCTTCCACCAGAAGCCATAGGTAATGGTCCCACTAAATCAATTCCCCACCTATCGAAAGGAACCGCCTCTGAAATTGTCATTAGGGGTACCGCTGGTTTGTGTATTAAATTTGCATACCTTTGGCAAGTGTCACAACTTCGAACTAATGACATGGCATCTTGCGAAATGGTAGGCCAATAATATCCTGCAAACAATACCCTACGCGTTAAAGCTCTAAACCCACAATGAGCTGACCCATCTCCATCATGCAGTTCGGACAGAACATTCTGAGACTCATCCTTACTTAAACATTGTAGTAAAGGTTTCGAAGCAGACCTTTTGTACAGTACTCCATCCAGTACCACATAGCCAAGGGATTTGTACTTTATTTTCTTGAGCAAGTGTTTATCCATAGGTAATATTCCTTTTGAAATAAAGTTTAACAAGTCAAACCTCCAATCTCCTCGAGCGCACGTAGGATTATTTACCACCTCATCAACAACTTCACATTGCTCAGAATTCGATATGATCGAAGGCGATGGTTGTGTTACAATCCATGGGTATTCTTCTGAGTAAGCCATCGTTGCCAAAGAATCAGCCATAGTGTTGTTTCCTCTTCGAATATGCTCCACTTCGACATTTTCAAACTGTGCCATCATCCCCCGAAGCTCTTGTAGGTACAAAACCAAACGCTCCTTTTTAGCTTCTGATACCCCTTTAACGTGGTTAACTACCAACTGTGAATCTGTTTCCAAGCGTACAAACATTGCTCCACAAATCTTCGCCAAGCGCAACCCTGCTAGCACAGCCTCATATTCAGCTTCGTTATTTGAAGCATGGAAGCCAAATTTTATAGCTTGAAACATAAATTCCCCCGTTGGTGCTACCAATTCAACTCCTGCACTTGACCCCTTACTACTGGATCTCCCATCAGTTCGTATTGTCCACGTCGGATTCCCATTTACCTTTTCAGCATCTTTCTCTTCGGATCTGCTTGAGTGAAACTCCACCAAAAAATCTGCTAAAGCTTGAGCTTTGATAGCTGTTCGAGGGGAAAACAGCACATCGAAATCTCCCAATTCCACAGACCACTTGGTCATTCTCCCTGAAATGTCTGGTTTTTGCAAAACATTTTTTAATGGATATGAAGTTCGAACTACAATCGTATGTGCCTGGAAGTAAGGGCGCATTTTTCTTGCTGCCACTACTATACACAGTGCCAATTTTTCGAGCTTCAAGTAGCGTTTCTCAGCATCAACCAAACTTTTGCTGACATAGTAAACAGGCTTCGAAATTTTTGTGTCCTCACTGATCAAAACTGCGCTCACTGCATAATCTGACACTGCTATATACAAAAATAACTGCTCACCTTTCCGTGGCTTCGATAATATTTCAGGAGAGGACAAAAGATTTTTTATCTTCAAAAAGGCTTCTTCACAATCCGAAGTCCACTCGAAATTATTGGGTTTACGCAGCACCTGGAAAAAAGGCAAGCACTTATCTGAAAAACGAGAAATGAATCTGTTCAGAGCTGCTAACCTGCCCGTTAGCATTTGCACTTCTTTGATATTCCGAGGTGAAGACATCGATATCAAAGCCTTCAACTGTTCCGGATCCACCTCGATTCCTCTTTCACTAATCATATATCCCAAAAATTTGCCAGATCGGACTCCAAATGTGCATTTTTCTGGGTTCAACTTCAATTGAATAGCTCTAAGATTCAAAAACGTTTCTTCTAAATCATCAATATGTTCATCATCACTTTTGCTTTTAACAAGCATGTCATCGATGTATACTTCAATATTTCTCCCAATCTGTGAAGCAAACGCCTTATTCATCAGCCTCTGATATGTTGATCCAGCATTTTTCAATCCAAATGACATTACTTTATAGCAATGCAAACCTCTATCAGTAATAAAAGTCGTGCTTTCTTCATCATCTGGATTCATTCGAATTTGATTATACCCCGAAAATGCATCCATGAAAGTCAGAATTTTATTTCCCGAAGTGGAATCCACTAACTGATCTATTCGAGGCACCGGAAAAGGATCTTTTGGACAGGCTCTATTCAAATCTGTGAAGTCCACACACATTCGCCATTTTCCATTCTTCTTTTTTACTACCACCGGATTAGCCGTCCACCTCGGATAATTGGCCTCCCTAATGTGTCCCATCTTGTATAACCGATCCACTTCAGCAACTATGGCCTCAGATTTCTCCAATGAAAAAGCCCTTCTTTTTTGGATAATTGGTTTGACCTTCGGATCAACCGCTAGGCTATGACATATGATGTTGCTTGGGACCCCTACTACATCTTCGGATCTCCAGGCAAACACATCCAAGTTTTCAGACAAAAAATTCAACAACTTTTCTCGCATCGACAAAGATAACAGAGTGCCAATTCAAAGTACCCTGCCATTATTAAAAATATATTCCTCTATTTCTTCATTGACCACTACAGAACTCGGGGTTGACCTCGGATCATCAATTCCCTCGTCTGTTTCACCACAAGACAACCCCCCAAACTGCTAACTCTCCATGAGATCATCAGAACTTTTACCACGTAACCTAAATGCAGCAGCATAACATTCTCTTGCCACCTTTTGGTCACTTCGGACTACGCCGACTCTGTCCTCGACCACATACTTCAGACACTGATGAACTGTAGAAACTACAGCGTACATTTTGGCCAACCATGACCTCCCAAGAATAGCATTGTAACTTGATGGACAATCCACCACCACAAAAAGTACCTGTACTTTCTTCTTGAAAGGCCCTTTTCCCAAGGAAATTTCACCTTCGAATTCACCTATCACAATTGCTGATGCGCCGGTAAACCCAATGATAGTCCTCTCTGATTTTTCTATTCGAGGTGGTGCAGTCAACCTATCATATGTTGACTTAAAAAGCACATTAGCAGAGCTTCCTGTGTCGATCAGCACTCGTCGAATCTCCACCCCGCATACTTCTGCTCCAATGACCACCGTATCCTCATGTGGCCCAGTAATCCCCCTCAAATCATCTCCGTCGAATATTATAAAGGGCACATCCTTTCTGCTACTTAGATGTGCCGATGCGCCTCCCTCAATTTGTCGCGTTAAGTTTACTATATGCCTCTTCCTCGAATTATTGGTGTTGTTCGTCATCGAATCCCCTCCAAATATAGTTAGTGATTCGAAAAAGGCACACAAATCTCGAATACGTCCCTGACGCATCGGCTCATCTATCGACATTAACAAAAGTTGACTAGGATCTGGTTCAACATATTCCGAGGCTACATCGAAACCATCTGCCTCACCTGCAACATCTAAAATCATTAACGCAGTTTCCTGCTTGGAATTAAGATTACCTCCTTTAGGAGCTGTTGCCTTGGCATTCTTCCTGACATATTCCAACAACTTTCCATTTTCGATCAGAATTTGCATCTCCTTCTTCAAAGCAATGCAATCATTTGTATCATGGCCGATGTCCTCATGATACCTACAAAATTTATTATTACGTTCCTCTCTTGGCCTGTTGATAGCTGGTGGCTTTCTAAAATTGATTGTTCCCCTTGTTTTTTCATATATTGAAGCCACGCTCTCAGTTAAATCTGCATAGTAATCCGGCCTTACCCACACATTCGACCTGGACCTAAACTGCTGCTGATTGTTAGAATTATGCTGATTATATCCCCCTTGATACGAGTTCGAGGCTCCTCGGTTAGAAACATTTTGATTGTTCTTTGGACGCGTGGGATTGTTATTTGAGACGTTAGATTGTCCACTCCCCTTCTGAAGAGTACTAGCACCTCCTCGAACCCTCGTTGATTCTTCGACCTTAATCTGGTCCTCAACCTGGGCCATAAGAGCTCCAAACGTTAATGCCCTTCGCCTCGTAGTCTCATCGGCTAAATCCCCAAGCAACAGCCCTTGCCTGAACGCTGCCATAGCCACACTTTCTTCACAGTCATCCAATTCAGCCTTTGTTGACACAAACCTCTTGGTATAATCCTTCAACTTCTCTCCCACAGCCTGCTTGCACTGTATTATTGTGTCTCCATTGTCTCTCATTTCCTTGCTTCCCACAAACTGCCTCCGAAAAACAGTGTAGAAACTTCTAAAATTTGCAATCGATTCCTTAGGAATCTTATTAAACCATTTTAGTGCAGTTCCCTTAAACGTTTGGGAAAAAGCTCTACACACCAATCTATCATCATCTTCGAAATTAGTCATGTAGTTTTTAAATTGTTCTATGTGGTCATCGGGATCTTGAGTCCCATCAAACTTTTCAACTTTGGAAATATCAAACCGCCTCGGTAGCGGCACAGATCTGATCTCCCTGACCAGTGGTGAGTCCCTCCAATCAACCCCCTGGACATACTGGTCCTCATTTCTCATCCCCACAGTTGCATATAAACTGGACTCACCTTCATATTTCCGAGGCGAACACCTTCGAGACGAGTATTTCCGAGGTGAGTAAACTCGCCTCTCTTTCTTCTTCCTTCCCTCCTTATACACCTTAGCTGGCCGGAACTCACGCTCTGTTCCTCTTGAACGGCCTCGAGAACGTTCGTACCTCGGTGTTTCATCAGATTCAGAATCTTCAAAATCCTCCTCATCACTAGAGTTTTCATACAGTCGCCTTTGTAACTTTTCCTTCCTCTTCTTTATCCCGCTATACTCTTTTTTTTGCTCAGAACGTGCCCTACGCTGCTCATAATGATCATCATCCTCATCCATCGACTGATCAGACTGATCATTACGATCGCCTCCTGCTATTTTAGACCTTAGTCTAGCACCGTTATCATCTCCTTTCTTTTTTACCAATTCGTCAAGCTCAGCCACCTTCCTAATCATTTCATTCATTTTTCCTTCAAAGTCAAATTGGACTGATTGAATTGGAACAGATTTACCTGCCTCTTGCAGATCGGATTTCAGCGTCTCTATCGCCTTGCGAACAGATGGATTGTCACCTTCCTCTGGATTCATCTTCAAACAGCGAAAAATCAAACGAAATATGAAAATTCGAACGAAAAACTTAAAAAACGAGAACTCGAACGTTGATTTTTGATCTGTTGATCAAGGTATCCTCTCCCCCTCTTTCTAGCGCCAATTTGGTGTGAATTAAAGTTGTAGTGAGTGAATTAAGAACAGAAAGTTTGCAAAGAGAATTTAAAGTAGTGAAAAGTACTTCTGAATATATCATAGGTCAAAATAACTCCTTCAGCCTCTTTAAATAGGCAAGGTGAGTTAGTTAGAGAAACGGTTACATATTGTCATATTTACAATTTAACCCTTCGGTTTCTCCTAAAGCCTAATTTAATCCTATAATTACAGAATTTATCACTTTAGTCCCTAAAGAATATCTTTCCTTATCACAGCAGTGTTAGAGCAAAGAAAATTCTTGGTATGGAGATTATCAGGAACATAAATTTAGGATCATTACACTTGTCTCAACGAAGCTATATTGAGAAAGTGTTAAAACGATTCAACATGTTTGATGCTAAAACAGTTAGCATTCCTTTTGCTACTCATTTCAAGTTGTCTGCAGTAGGAGCGGCCAATGACGATGCTGAGTTGGAACAAATGTCGAAGGTTCCATATGCAAGTGCAGTTGGTAGTATCATGTATGCTATGGTATGCACACGTCCTGATATTTCACATGCGGTTAGTGTAGTTAGCAGGAACATGGGATGTCCTGGGAAAGAACACTGGCAGGCAGTGAAATTGATACTTCAGTATCTGAAGAATACTGTGAATGTTGGCTTAACTTTTAACAAAACCGATATTGGTGAATCGTTGAATAATGTTGCAGGATCATTGGTTGGTTTTGTTGATTCTGATTTTGCAGGTGATATGGATAAAAAAAGATCTCTGACAGGATATGTATTTACTCTAGCTAGGAGTGCGATCAGTTGGAAAGCACAGTTGCAAGCTACTGTAGCTTTGTCTACAACAAGGCAGAGTACATGGCGGTAACAAAAGCAGTTAAAGAGGTAATATGGTTGCAAGGTTTGGTGGCAGATTTGGGCTTGGATAGGAGTACTACAAAAGTGTTTTGTGACAGTCAAAGCGCCATACACCTTACAGGGAACCAGATGTACCATGAGCGTACAAAGCACATAGATGTTAGGTATCTTTTTACTAATATCAAAGGGAATTGTTGATGTGAAGAAAGTGTCTACACACTATAATCCAACAGATATAATGACCAAGGCAGTATCAGTTTGAAAGTTTAGGGAGTGCCTAAACTGGATCGGTGTTCGCACTATAGAGTGTATGCCTTAAGGGAATTTGGTGAGTCAGAAGAAGAGAAGATTCTTTGTTGATAGTGAAGAAAAGATATTCTCCTCAAGGGGAAGATTTGTTGTGAATGAGTCGAATAGTGCCTTGACAGTGTAATGAGTCGAATAGTGCCTTGACAGTGTACTGTGTCCGGCAGTACAGTTTTGTGTTGTGATAGTGATATTGTCCAATCACTTGAGTTAGTCGTGTGGTATGAGCCCATTAGGCCCATAGTATAGTAAGTCTATTAATTCCCTATAAATAGATTACTAGGGTGACACAAAACACAATCTGAAATCTGTAACCTTTCTATCATAATGAAACTCTTTCTCTAGCGGCGCCTGTGGACGTAGACAATTGTCGAACCACGTTAAATCCTGTGTTTCATTTAAATCTTTCCTTCGTATATATTTTGTGCTTGAGCCATTTTGTGATAATTGCATAGTATTTTATAACACATTTAATTTATTCTAGTGTTTTCTCAAGTTCATCTTATTGAAGTTTCTTTTTTGTTTTTTATTTTCTCTTGCTCTCCTCTAAAAATTATTGGTTTATCTTTCCTATTACCTTTTAGTTTCTAATATATTTTACTTTTATTTATTTTTTTATAAAAATTTGTCACAACGATAAATATTCATATTGGTAAAGCAGATGGAGAATGCTTTAATAGTTAAAATTGGGAAATAAATATATCTTTTGAGGATATTTCTTCTAATAATCTTGATAATGATGATGCTTAGGATAGGGTATTTATAGATTCTTGAAAAACTCCCCGAGACTCTGGTATTGAGTTCTAGCTTGTACATGCATTGTCACTATATCAGTCTTTTGGCGTAAAAAACTCAGGTAATTCTATTCATAAAATGTTTAGTTATGTTGGTTATGGTACCAAGATTAACTGAAGTTCTTCCATGGTAAAATCAGAAGTTATATCTTTTTCTGATTTGGTGAAAGTATAGACTGAAGGGTTTCAATACTGAAGGGTTCCATAAGGTCTAGAAAAAACATTCCAACCTATAAAAATAATGTTATCCTCCGAAGAAATGGTTTGTTTCTAAGGTAAATAGTATACATATACTAATCAAACATATCTTCTAGGTAATGTATTAGATGAAGGGCTCCCAAATGGTATGTAAGTTCGATTTTCAAAGCGGAGAGACACTCCCCTTAATGTTAGGTCTCATGTGTTAATGGTTTTTAACATATTATTTGATATTAGGTTCGGTTCATATATAATCAAAACCTTTTGTCCTTCTTCAGGGAAACTCTTATATACTCCAGCCAGTTGGTTTCTAATAGGTGAATAAATTTTGATGTCTTCAATTATTGATTCTTGAAAATTATTTAAATCTTTGAGCATTGTGTATTTTTAGTACTTTGTAACCGTTAGTTGCAGGGAGCCGAACCCCTACTACTATTTGAACATGTATTGTAGTGCCAAATTTTTCATTAACCTTCCCACTTATGATAAAACTTGGAAGAAATAATTTGTCTATGTCTCTAACATATGGGAAACATACAAGAAAGAGAAGAAGTTGTTGGTGCTACAAAACTCTAAATGATTATTTTCCATTTTACTTTTGTTCTTTTGATTCATTTTATTTCTTCATGATTTATGAAGCCTGATTTTTCTCAAATGTTCTTAATGGAAGAAAATACGCTAATTGTGCATAATATATTGTGAGCGTGTGTAACGAGCCAAAACAAACAATTCTCACTATGTTTATTATGTTAATCAATAATAGATTAACCAGTATTAGACAATTTTGGTGGCCGCATACTTCATGTCTTTTGGGTTACGACCTAATTATGCTCTTTATGCTATATAAATTTCTCAAGTTTGGCAGATGAGACTAGTAATAAGCCCAAAAATTTAATAGATAATACCATAATGGCCAGAATCCAGACGCTACTGCACCTCACTCAAGATCTTTTCAGCCTAAGGTTGTTGATTTAAAGGTGAAAATATTTCAGCTAAACGTTATCTCATGATGATTTATGTTGTTAAGAATTTTGATCCAAACACCAATACTTTTAGGACCACCTCTTCCCAATCTGCAGATGGCCAAAATAAAGTGCAAATATTGAAAGTTGTTACTACTTTTCTGCTAAAGTTGTTGACCCCAAATTTGATGATCATATACTATAAAATGTTGTTGATTCTAAAGCAGTTGGTCCAAAAGGAAAACCTATTCATCCTAAGTCTAATGCAAAAACCTATTCTACCAAGTTATATTTTTCATAACTTTTATTTGTTAAATTCCCAATTGCTAATACTCATAACCCAAAAAGCCAATTGGGTCACACCAAAGCTTGTGACTCTAAATTTTTAGTTGTTGAGAAATAGTTGTGTATAAAAAACATTAAGTTGGCTATGAATCTTTCTCCATCTTCCCGTAAGGGTGTTATTATTACTGAGGGTATTCCTCAAGTTGTTAAAAAAACTCCACATTCTAATGAAAATATGAATAAGAAATTTCTTAACACTTCCCTTGCACTTATCAACTCGAGTATACAAAGTTTGAAGTTTATACCTATTTAGAACGATTAACCGAAGGTGCAGAGATGAGGATATCTCAATGATCTTAGGAAATACAGAGGTTGAAAGATCATCATGAGGGTTTTCTTGATGGGTCAAAATCAAAGAAAGTAAAAACTAATGGGCTATTAGTTATGCGCATATATCCAAAACTATCGTTCATGTCATATTTAATGAGAATCCCTTAGACCCAACCATTGTTATTGAAGGTACCAATGTTCATAATACTCCTCATGGATAAATATTAATTTCTTGGTAGCTTATGAACTTGTAGATCCATTAACCCTTATGAGTGTAATTGATGATAAATTGACTATGGATGGTCAATTTTTTAAGACTTTCTATTTTATCCCGATTAATTTTTTTTCTTTTAAGCAAATTTTAGATGCATTTAAGGACTTTGTTACTTCAAGCTCAAGGGTGTTGCTAAGCCATCATTTTCCCTTATAGTGGGCCAGGAGGCAAATGATATTGTGCACTGATGTGAGTCTTCCTTGGGATTATCTTCATGATTTATACCATTATACCTTTTGTTTACGATATTTATTAACGTTTTTCCCTTGTGTACCTATCTTGTGAGTGTTATATTCCAACTATGTATGACCTTCAACCTTTGCTTGAGGTTGTCGCCCAAGTTTCTTAGAGTAGTCGAGAGGTGAAATCTACCTTTGCTAAAAAAGAGAAACACTTAGAGGCTAATCTTCAATCTAAAGTTGAAGTTGAGGTACACTTGAAAGATGATATGGACTATGTAAATGGAAAACTTGTTGTAACTCAGGTACACGTGAAGTTGAGGTACACTTGAAACTTGAGTTACACTTGAAACTTATGGGTGAGAAATTATTTTATTAAACTCGTTGAATGTTCGTACCATGTCTATTGTAAGATTTTTTTATGAATATTAAACTTGAGCTTCTTCAGCATGAGAAATTTCTAAAATATAGAGAAGAAACTAGGAAATTAGTTGTGGAATTGGATACAGATATTGCTGAAGAGAAATTGGTGTTGAGTTTTTGATAAATAATATCCAAAAGTGAACTTGTATTTTTTGGGGAATATGTCCTGACTGAACATGGTGGATATAGTGTTTTCTCTCTTCTTCAGGAAGACAAAACTAGAAATATCTTTAATATTCCTTATTTAGTTGTTGCCGAAGATTTAGACACTTTTTCTTCAAAAGTTGAAAAAACGATATTTTCGCTACAACCAAATGTGTATATGATCCTCATTCTACGATTGGATCCAATGTTATTGGTGTCTTCCTGATGCTATTTATGTTGACCTTTTTGGAGCTTATTAAAATCTTTCCACACAACCGGGGTAGGGAAGAGTATATCTCAAATAAAAATATATAAGTAAGACAAAATAAAAAATAGCAAGATCAACTATAGTAGCCGAAACTATGTTATGCTTATGAAAAATAATCATTAGATTCCATATGTTCCAAGGATGTCAAAACATATGTCATCCCTCATCCAACAACCTGTATGTTCAAGGCTTGACCTTGGCTTATATTGTATATGTTATTCCCGGTTTGGACCAAGTTTACTATTGTCTCCAACTTCGAAGCTTCAGAATTAACTTTAAGTTTGTATTTATTCTTTTAAGGTTTTATAATGCTTAGACTTATGTGAGGCTTCACCATGTTTTGTTTAATTACATTAAGTTAAGATCTTTTAGCTTTGATATTTCTTCTTTCATCATATGTTGATATTATGAATGATGACATGCCGATTTTTGTTGGCATTATTGCTTCCATTTCATAGACCAATGCAAATGGTGTTTTGGCGGTTGTGGTCCTTGTAGTGGTCATGTATGACCATATGACTTCATACAAGAATTCATGCGCTTCTTTGTTGCATCTTATATCATTCCCTTAGTACAGTCCATTATCGTTCTATTGTGACTTTTACCTTGACCATTTTCCTTTGGATAAAAATGAGAAGAGAACTTTTGTTCTATACATCTTATTCTACAAAACAATGATAAATGATCATTCGAAAACCATGTTCCATTGTCTATTATGATGACCTTTGGTATCCCATATTTGTAGAAAATATTTGTTTTTCTTTCTTTGTGATTCTCGCTAATGGTTTTTCTTTCACCAACTTTGAAAAATAATCCATAACCACCAGTAGGTATTGTCTTCGTTTTAAGGCCTTTGGGAGGGCCTTTACAATTTCAAGGTCCAATTTATAGAATATAATGACCTTTAATGTGGTTTCTAAGAGGGAACTTGAAACTTGTATTGAGTTGGCAAAGCATTGGCATGTGCTACAAATTTTCACAAATTTATTTACATCTTTTATGATGGTGGGCCGATAAAATCTTTGCAGTAAGATTATTTTATGTAGTGCTTTATAGCCCAATGATAACTTTCTTATCAGTTATGGAGTTTTTCCAAAGCAAAGTCTGCTTATTTGGGTATGATACATCAAATCAAGGGTATGTTAATGGCATATCTATAGAAAGTTTCCTCCACCCATTCTTATATTGATGATCTCATCTTGACAAAGATAGCCGTGGCCTCGTCTTCTGTGATTTTTTCTTGTACTTTATTATGTAATATCTAATTATTATATATATATATTTCAATGAGCATTACTCCAGATTCCGAAATAGTTAATAAAAGTTTGTTTAGTAGGGTGATTGAGGGATTTTTTTGAAAGATCACCCATGGTGCCGAATCTGCACCGTCGAAGATATAAAGAGCTCAACTATTGGATTATCTACCCTTGGTACTTTCTCAAAGGTAACCAGATCAAACATTGTTGCATGAAGTGAATTGTTTTCAAATACTAAATATGTTTTCTTTTATAGCTTATGCCTACCCTTAGACTGGGGTGATTACCAATATAAATTTTTAATAGAGATTTACCCATTTAGCAATCCATATGTCAACAAGACTTAGCCCAACTATTGGACCCTCATATTTCACCTCATTATTAGAAGCATAAAAAATGAACTTGATGGCTTGGCTAATAGACTCTACCGAAGAAGATATTAGTTGGACTTCTAATTTAGAACCCAATTTATTTCTTCCCCCATACGTTAAAACCTACGAAGTTGGTTTTGGATGATCTGAAGTAGGTTATATCTTTTAGACAAAAATTTAGTTAGGAAGTCTTCTTATAAATGAGCCTTGATTGTCGTATGCGACTCAAATATAATATAATAAAATCTTAACATTACTAGCCATCCGGTTAACCTTCTAGACATATCAGGCTTATGCAACACATTTCTTAGAGACAAAAAGGTTCTGATTATTATAGTGTAAGCCTAAAAAACAGTGTCTCATCTTTCTAACCTTTACTACTAAAGTTATAAACAAATTTCTTAATTGTATGTAATGTGGCTCATCATCTAATAAAAATTTACGAACATAATAAATTATCGTAGATGAATTTCTAGATTCCATGACTAAAATGCACTAACATTATAATTTGATACAACTAAGTCGATAAATAGAGACTCAGTTGGCTTTAGGTTTGTTATCACTTACAACGAGGTTAGGAACATCTTGATGGTGTTGAAGGCGTAATCACAAACATGGGTCCAATTGAGTATGCGAACCACTTTTAATATTTGGAAGAAAGATTGAGATTTATTTGAAGAGTGTGAGATGAATCTGTTCAAATAATTTAATATTCATGCTAGTATATGGACTTCCTTAATATTTTGGATGAATCCATTATAGCCAAGTTTAAAAGTTGTACATGGTCTGTTTCTATGCATTTTTACTGATTATGTATCTCAAAAACATTAGTGATCTTACACCAAATGTACACTTCTCTAGATTAAGCTTCAATTTTACTCTTCTGAGGTTGACAAAATTTTCTAAAAAGTCTGCCAAATAATCTACATCTTGGTAGCTAGTAACCAACATGTGGTCAATGTAAGTCTCTAAGTTTTATTTGATCTTGCGTGGGAAACTTTTTATGAGCATCCTGTTATATGTGTCCAATGTTTTTTTATCCCAAAAGGAAATAACCTTTTAGCAATGTAGTCTCTTATATGTGATGAATGTGGTATGCTTCAAATTGTATTCATGCATTGACATTTGGTTGTAGCTTGAATATGCATCCATGAATGATATAATTTTGTTCCAAGTTGTATCCACTAGCTGATCATTTCTTTGAGGACGAGAAAAAATTCTTTGAATTTTTTTATTCAAGTCCGTGAGGTCAACACACATCATCTACTTACCATTATTCTTATTCACTAATAACGGGTTGGCTTTTCATATAAGGTAAAACACTTCTCTCATGTGTCATACTTCACTGAGTCTACCTATCTCAGCCACTATTGCTTCAATTTTATATTGGGAGAATGATCTCCTCTTTTATTTGATTGGAAAAAACCTACTACTTTTAAATAAAACATGTTATATTATTATGGTGGGTACTCCCGTTACATCCTGGAAATTCCATGCAAACATGTCCAAGTTCTTTGAAAAGAGAGAGAGAGTAAATAGTACCTATAATTGATGGGTATGTCTCAGCCAATACAAAAGAATTTATTTTTTTCTATTTTGATGTACTTTACTTTTTTCCTTGGACCGACTAAGTGAAAGGTATCTATAAGGTAATCTATATCATTAAGGATAACCAAGACCTTTATTAGTTACTACCATGAATAATAAATAACCATTCTTTCTAAATTTCTATTGTCCTAAAACCACATTCAAGTTTAATTCTCTCAAAATGGACGTGTCTATGCTAGTAAACCCTAGTAAACACTTTGTTGCATGATGTAAGGACAAAAATAACATATACCTCATCATATGTACTTTAAAAAATATATTGGCCAAACTGCCAGTGTTTATCATAATTCTTCTAATTTATAGTCTTGTTATCTTAGTTGTAATATTACCACATCCTGATGCGGCGCCACAACTCCTTTAAGATGATCATCAGTGAAGCTAATTAATGGATAAAAGTTTATATATAAATATGTATGTTTGACCCTCGTATTTTATGTATCTTCTCATAAATTTTAGTTATACCTGACAGTGAAACCCCTCCTGCCATTATACAAAAGATTAGTTGGTACCCATCTAGATCCAAGTAATATTCCAAGATGTCCATGATGGCTATGTTCTCCAACGATCTTGGTGGTTTGGAAACTAACACAATTTGTCGTTCATGCCTGTGCTGGATGTTGAGGTTCAATTGTAACTATATTTAATTCATATATTAGCTTCTTTCTTACAAACTCGTGAATCTTACATTCATCAATCAGACTTCATCATTCAAGGTAATGTAGTATTGGTTATAGTGTCTCATATCATTTTAGAACTTTTATAGTTTCTTCTTATCTCTCAATTTCGCAAAACTCCAATTATTCTAAGGATACTAAAGATTAACCAATTTTTATCTATTTCAAAATTACCCCAAATTTCTCATTAAGTCATGTGTAGGTTCATCGGCTAAAGTGTTTCTGCTTTTTATTGTTGTTGTAGTTGTTGTTAAATTTTCCTCTCAGCTTGACCATTAGACCTTAACTTGATTATGATTTCTCAGCCTCACGAATATTTTGACTGTGATGGGTTTGAAATCTAGATCCTCAAACAAAGAATTTATTTTCTAAACTTGCACCACTATGAGAATCGCATTTGTGTACGCCAATGAATGGTAAGGAAGGTAGGAATTTTAGGCTCCTTGTAGTGTAGCTCTAATAATTTCATCTACTTTATTATGCTCTTCCACTTGAGCCATGAAATCCTCAAAGTTAAGGGCTTTTTTCTCGAAGAAATGCTCTGCCAAAAATTCCAACATAATTGCTTGTATGTAGGCCACACATGCTATCAAATCATGACCATTTTTAGTTTGTTCTTTAATTGACCAAAGCATTGAGTGTAATCCTGAAGACTATCATTTGGTCGTTTTTGGAAATGAATAATGAACTCACAATCTCTCTTGGTGACTTTATACCCGATGAAGTTGTTCATGAAGGTAGTCCATAATATGTTGAATTTTCAGATGTTGTCTAGAGGAAGCTAATTAAACCAAGTTAGGTTGTTTCCTTTGACAATCATGGATAATACCTTACACATGAGTCTATCGTCTAATCCAAAACATATAATTTAATTCTTGAACGATCGTATGTGATACTCATGGTCTCATGTGCTATCATACTTGTCCATCCGATGATGGTTGAACTTCGGTGGTACGTTTCCACATAAGATATTTGGTACAAGTAGGATTTTAACAAAGATGAACCTTTGATTAATAGGAAATAAGGTAACTCTGGTTCATTGGCCTAACAAAAGAATACACCACTTGCTGTTACGACCATGATATTGTTAGACGAAAGCATGAATGCAAATATCCCTCAGTTTGCTGGTTGGTAACCCTATGAGAATGGTGGTGGAGTTAGAGATGCATAATACTTTATTGACCTATTGGAGGAACTACTGAAGGGTGCTAATGTTTCATTGTTGGGGCTTAAGGAACAATTTGATGTCTCGGTTGGTCCAATAAAGAAACACGAATTAAATAAACTTGTGAAACATATCTCTCAGCTTATCAATGAGTCATCACCATTTGTACAAATTGATACTTTGCAAATAAGTTCCCACAGACGGTGCCAAATTTCATGAGTGAAAGTCTTGTCAAAGCTACTAATTATTAACTGGATTAAACAACTCGAGATTTAGAGAGAAAATAAAACCAATATTATGAATTCTCTTACTAAAAATCATTCAACCATCGAATGGAGAATTACATCATTATTTATAGTACTTATCAGGCCTAAAATATAAGGATTGATGACACATACTAACTAGGGCACGCGATTTTCATTTGTTACAAATATCATTAAATTATCCGATAACTATTTATTGAATTTAACTAAATCAAATAGTATCGTCATACTTAATGATCTTCCAACCACGTAGGCATTCTTTTTCTTAGCAGCTAAGTAAATATTTTTCATCACTTCCATAATTGATTGTCTCATTATGATTATTTTTTTTCTTGTGGGTATCACTTCATTCTCCTTTCACCTATTTTCTTTGCAAGTCTGTCTGATCCTGTTTATTTTCTTCAGGTTGTCATGTTATTTTTAATATATTTACCTTTAATCCATAAATCGTCACTTTTTTTTTTATTATCCATATGAATTGTTGTTGTTGTTATTATTATTATATATCTTACTTTTTTAACCCTATGTAGTTTACAATTATTTAAATATTTTCATTACATATTTAATCTTATCTCATATATAAAATCATAGATCCGTATATTATTTTTAAAATTAATTAAATAATTGGCTTGTAAAAGAGTTTTCTAAATTATATTAAAATTTGACTATATAGTTCAAAAAAACCAAATCAACGATAACATCGATACAAAATCCAATTAGAGCATAGAAACTTGTATTTCACCTGCATAATGAAAATTGGTGATTTTCTCTTAACAGTTTACCATCTTAATAGTAATATAGTGTTTTCAAATTGTTTTTCAAAATTTCACTCATGAAACGATGAAAGCACTAACTATAATAATAAAAAAATACCTCTATATTGCCACCCAACAAATAATTCTTGAATTAGTAATCATCTTATCCCATTAATCTTTGAATCCCACGCATTCACCCCAATTTAGAACACTAGTCTACTAGTACTGCTATTTCAGAAAAAAGATTAGAAAAATACTCCTTTTTGTGGAATCTTTTCTCGAATATCATAAAGTTGAGTACATAATTATATGATAATAAGTGTTGACAGAAACAAGAAAGACCTGAGAATCAATAGCATTGTTTATATAAAGAATGATATCTAAACTAACCATGGTCAAATATGTTTCTCACACGTTGGTATCTACCTACTGGTCTCTGTTCCTCTCTGCCATCACTCACTCAAACACACTCAAAACGCTAAATCTTAGACACTGAAAGAATCAAACTCGACATCATACAATCTGTTGTCTGTGAATCTGTGAACATTAAAAGGTAGTACAAAGGACAAGAACATAAAAAACCTTACTCACTAGTTGGAAAGAAGATAAGAGAAGAGAAGAGAAATCTTTTGGTTTTGGTTTTGGTTTTTCTTTCTGGGTTTGTTCTCTTCATCTTTTCTGTTCTGTTTGTGTCTGAAAGGTAAGAGCTTTATTTATGTGTGATTTAGTTCATGTTGCTTATAAATATGGTTTTATACACTTCTTTTTGGTTGAGAGTTGAATAAAGCGATGAAATTGCTGATGATTTTTGTGTTGTGTCGTTGAATCTCTATTGTGTGCTTATAATTAAGTGTTTGTGTTTGCAAATGATGATCTATGGTTTAATTTGGTAGTAATATTGTAGTTTGTAGAAGACAAGAAGATTTGCTGTCGGATTCTAAATGGGTTCAAGGTCATATTCAAACCTCTTGGATCTTGCTTCTGGTGGTTCTCTATCTTTCGGTAGAGAAAAAAGAAGATTTCCTAGAGTAGCAACTGTGACCGGAGTTTTAGCCGAGCTCGACGACGACAACAGCTACAGCGTTGGATCAGATGCCCCCTCGTCCGTTTCGCAAGAACGAATGATCATAGTTGGAAACCAGCTTCCTCTTCGCGTTGACAGAAATAGTAATGGAGGGTTGACATTTAGCTGGGACGAGGATTCCCTTCTCTTACAGCTTAAAGATGGACTAGAGGATTATGAAGTGATTTACATCGGTTGTCTGAAAGAAGAGATTGATCCAAGTGAGCAAGATGATGTAGCGCAAACTTTACTCGAAAACTTTAAATGCGTTCCGGCGTTTATCCCTTTAGATCTTTTTACTAAATTCTATCATGGCTTTTGCAAGCAGCACCTATGGCCTTTGTTTCATTACATGCTTCCTCTGTCACCAGATTTAGGTGGTCGGTTTGATCGATCACTTTGGCAAGCTTATGTTTCCGTTAACAAGATATTTGCAGACAAAGTCATGGAAGTGATTAGTCCTGATGATGATTTGGTTTGGGTTCATGATTACCATTTAATGGTTTTACCAACGTTTTTGAGGAAGAGGTTTAATAGGGTCAAACTCGGGTTTTTCCTTCACAGTCCATTCCCATCTTCCGAGATTTACCGAACACTTCCAGTCAGGGACGAAATTTTGCGAGCACTCTTGAACTCTGATATCATTGGGTTTCACACTTTTGATTACGCTAGGCACTTCCTATCGTGCTGTAGTCGGATGCTTGGTCTTTCTCACGAATCTAAACGAGGTTATATCGGGCTTGAGTACTATGGTCGTACAGTCAGCATCAAAATTCTACCTGTTGGGATTCATGCAGGTCAGCTGGAGTCTGTGCTGAATCTTCCTGAGACAGAATCCAAAGTTGCAGAGTTACGAGATCGGTTTAAAGGGCAGATGGTAATGCTAGGGGTTGATGACATGGATATTTTTAAGGGTATCAGCTTGAAACTCTTGGCCTTTGAACAATTGTTAACGCAACATCCTAATAAGAGGGGCAAAGTTGTTTTAGTTCAAATAGCAAACCCGGCAAGAGGACGTGGCAAAGACGTGCAGGAAGTCCAGTCTGAAACGTATGCTACCGTGGAAAGAATCAACGACAGGTTTGGTATAGATGGTTACAAGCCGATAGTTCTGATCGATACCCTTCTTCAGTTCTACGAGCGTATAGCTTACTACGCGATAGCCGAATGTTGCCTTGTCACTGCTGTAAGGGACGGTATGAATCTTGTACCATACGAATATATTATATCTCGTCAAGGAAACGAGAAACTAGACGAGACATTGGGTCAAACCACCTCCAGTGCTAAGACGAGCATGCTAGTCGTTTCCGAGTTTATAGGATGCTCTCCATCGCTTAGTGGTGCGATTCGGGTGAATCCCTGGAATGTAGATGCTGTAGCTGAAGCTATGGAGTCTGGACTAATAGTCTCTGAAGCTGAGAAACAAATGCGGCACGAGAAGCATTATAAGTACGTGATCACACACGATGTTGCGTATTGGGCACGTAGCTTTTTGCAGGACTTTGAAAGGGCATGTAAAGATCATATGAGGAGGAGATGTTGGGGGATAGGTTTTGGTTTAGGATTTCGGGTGATTGCTTTAGATCCGAGTTTCAGGAAGCTTTCTGTTGACCATATTGTGTCGGCTTATCGAAGGACTAAGAACCGAGCAATTCTCTTAGATTACGCTACTATGGTCCAACCCGGTTCGATTATTACCACTCCCAGTGGAGAGGCTGTTCAAATCTTGAACAACTTATGTAGTGATTCGGGAAATGTTGTCTTTTTGGTTAGCGGAAAAGATAGGAAAACTCTGATCAAATGGTTCTCTTCTTGCCAAAAGCTTGGGATTGCAGCGGAGCATGGTTTTTTCACGAGGTATGTCATTTTTCAAGGCGCTTATATTTTGCTAGCAATTGTTTAGAACTTAAGATATCCCACATAGCCTGTATACAACGGCATGATGCACTGTAATGTATTCAGTGGCTGGTTCATGTTGTCTCCTGGTTGTCTTGATAGAAACAGGCAAAACAAAATATTAATAGACACATGTGTGTCGTTGGCTGGTTTTGGTTTTGCAGGGAAAATCATGAGGCAGAGTGGGAAACCTGTGCGTCGGTGGCTGATTTTAGTTGGAAACAGATTGCAGAGCCAATAATGAAGCTGTACTGCGAAACAACTGACGGTTCAAGCATTGAGACAAAAGAGAGTTGTCTTGTTTGGAATTACGGGGACGCCGATCCAGATTTCGGGTCATGCCAGGCAAAAGAACTTCTTAATCATCTGGAAAGTGTTCTTGCTAATGAGCCTGTTTCGGTTAAGGGTGGCCATCACATAGTGGAAGTTAAACCTCAGGTTAGCATTATCAATCTATATGTAACAATATAGTGTTGACCTATGGTTTTATTATAACATGATTCTTATTTGGACAGGGTGTGAACAAAGGTCTGATAGCAGAACGTCTTCTGGTTAGTATGAAGAAGAAAGGGAAGCTTGCGGATTTTGTTGTGTGTGTTGGAGACGATCGTTCAGACGAAGATATGTTTGAAGTGATAATGAGAGCGAAAGAGGGGCCGTCTCTGTCTCCTGTTGCTGAAGTATTTGCGTGCACGGTTGGGCAGAAACCGAGCAAGGCTAAGTATTACCTGGAAGATACGAGCGAGATTATTAGAATGTTGGAAGGTCTTGCTACAACTTCAGCACAAGCTGCTCTCACTCACGATTTAGCCCTCGCCTCTCTTTGAACTGCGATTTAGCTGAAATGACTCAAATGCTTGGTTTGTTAGACATGGAAGAACTACAATTCAATTATTTTCTGCACATGATTTGTACTTGTTATCATTTCCTCAAAATTTAGGTGTTCAAAATTTGTGTCCCATTGTTATCATGCGGATATGTAGACCTGACACGTGATTATGGCGAAATAATAAGAGAATCAATGACGTTCGATTGTTCGTATCGTGATCACGGTTTAGGCATGTTTAAACATGCTTAAGTTAATTTGCGGAGTCAGGGTTGAAGATTTATGCGGTTGAATCAATAAGTAAACACAAGTTTATGTGATTAAGGCAATAAGTAAAGTCACCTTAATTTAAGCCATCCGTATTTACCTGCCGGGGCGACAAACAAAAGCTTTCGGAAAAGAAGATGTTTGAGGTCGTGACACCTAACTTAAAGTTCAAGCTAGATGAGTATTGCTAATGAGTTTAGGTCCTGCACGGTCAATGTTAAGATTGTTGATCAAAATAAAGCTTATCAGATTCCTGAGTTTAGGTCCTGCACCAACCAAAATAAGACAGTTGATCGAAATAAAGCTAACAATGACAATTTTGGTCCGATCCGGTCGGATATAAAGTTATGGTCTATATTCGGATCAGATGGAATATGGATTTTAGTCAAATCCGATCCGATCCGAAAATATAAATTAGGTAAATAAAAAATAAATGAATATAATAATATAAAATACTTATTAAATAACTAAAAGAAGTATCCGTGGTATCATTATCAATAATATATAGATAATTATTAATTGAATTCCTCTTAACTGATATTATTCCAAATATTATGTTGATTAGTTAGATATTAATGACTAATTTAATTTCTAATGATATATAACTTTTACTTCCTCACTAATTTTTTCAAAATATAAAATTACTAATAGTTTTATTTTTATTTTTTTCTAACATTATTTTATTTAGTATGAACGTCACAAAAAACTATATTCGGAATCGATATTTTAAAAGATTTTGATGATTTTGACAATAAAAAAAAGAAGATAAAAGCGTGGTGATGATTATGATAAGTGGTGATGATGATTAATGATGCAATTAGAAATACTTTTGAAAATATTTTGTGTTTATTAATGTTATATTTCACATCATTTAACGCATATTTTAGATTGTTTGTTTTGTAAGAAATTTATGTTTATTCATTTTTTTAACTTTTAACTATTTATTTAGTTATAATTTTTTTGGTTTAAAATATTTATATCTTAAATTTTGTTTAAATAAAAAAATAAACTCGGTCTTGAACTAAATTTCGGTTGCATCAAACCACGCCGGACAATTCAAATAGTAAAAATAGTATTATGGATTGGATCGACTTGATCCGCACACACGAACAGATTGAGCTCAGATTAGAAAACATGAAATCCGCAACGAAACGGATCAGATTCAAATTCAAATAAGAAAAATAGGCCAGAATAATCACAATAAACCATTGCCCATCTCTAAATAAAGCTCATCATTTTAAAAGCATTCGCAAGTAGATGATCTATAATTTTAGTAAATATAGATAAATTTTGACCATTGCAACCATCTATTTTTTGAGATTACCAAATGATTCAAACAAAGTTTTTATAGTAGAGCTAGATATTTTATTTCTAAGTAATAAAATAAAATAAAATATAATATGATTGTATATAATATGTAATTGCTATCTTGTTGCGAAGATTGTCCCATGCTTGTTGGAGGGACCCGTAGAGATTTCTCATGTTAGCGCTAACCAAGACAGACATGTAGTCTTGCAAAATTTGGGGATAAGTTGAAGTCACGTTAAGAGATAAGTTTGTAGAGTTGGTGGAGCAACGGTAGATGACCGATAATAGCTGCTGAAGTTAGCTCCTACTTGTGTAACTGGTGTTTGATAATTATAAAATTCTGGAGGGGCGTCTGGGAGAGTCGGCCCGTACAATAACGATGCTTGTCTGGGAGAGTCGGCCCATACAGCACGGTAGACGGCCGATAATAGCTATTGAAGTTGGCTTCTGATCTGGTAACTGGTTCTTGATAATTATAGAGGGGGGCGTCTGCGAGAGTCAGCCCATACAACAGGGATGTTTGTTGGTGTCGTTGCTAGTTCGTATAGGATACTGGCAAAGCAAGTGACGAAAGTATGGTGTCGGCCAGTGGAGCCGTTGGATCTCTTCTCATAATTTCTCGGGTAGGTTGGTCACTTAAAAAGTCTTCCTCTCATTTTACCACTCTCTGGATGGGATTTGACGCTCTACTCCCAATCTGATCCAGCCATATATTATTTGTACTTATAAAAATAAAGGCTACCTCTATTTAATATATGTTGTTCTGGATGGTTCTTTTTCATGTTTAATTTCTACCATTATTAATCCTTTGTGTTTTTTTTATAAAAATGAGGGTACTTTCATCCCTAATGGTTTCACCAATTAATGAGAGTAAAAAATGATAAAGTGGTAGAAATGTAGTCGAATATTAACGAGTTGGTCTTCCTTATATAAGGGTAATTATAACGATTTACACTTATCAACATGTTTATATGAAATCAAGATGTAACTGTCGAAGTTTTTGATAACACAGTAACATATGTATCTTCGAATGGATGGTGGGATTGGCTAGAAATATATTAGCCAAGCATAGCCATCAGACATGCATTGGATGCCTAGTATATTTATTAACTTAGGGCTTCAATGGAATGGGTGAAATCCGCACTTATCAATTTTAGATATAGTTTTATATGTAATGTTACAATACGCAATAGTTCTGAAATCCGAGGAAGTTGAGGCCTTTTAATATATTATGATTAGGGATAGAGAAATTTTGTTCCAAGTCCAATATAATATACCATATGTGAAGAAATGTGAGATTGTAAGGAAAAAATCCTATCACATGCTAGGCCAAGAGGATTTGAAGAAAATGGCATTAAAGTTGATAGGGCAACAAGATATGTTATTCTCTCAAAATACCATTGTTGATTTCAGAATCTAAAAAAATACGGACCATGGGTTTGTCATGAAGGTTAACTCTTGAATTCATTAGAGATGTAATACGAGTGAGGCCATAACTAGCCTATAGTTTCTTGAATTTTTTTTTTCCGATTTGATTCTCTACCAAAGTTTTCTAGTTTACAAAGGTACCACACGTTTCGTATCTGTCTTCAAAAATGGAACCCATACTTTATTAGAATAGTTATCAATCAACGACATGAAGTACCTTGCACCACCTATGGTAGATTCCCGTGTCGGATCCCAAAGGTCTGAATGAACATAACCAAGTACTTCATTCGATTTCTGATTTCTAGGTAAAACGTTTACCCTCTTCCTCTTACCCAGTACACAACTTTTAAAAAATCTCAGCTTCTAAACTACAACCATCTAACAACCTATGTTTATTTAGTTCAATGTGTCCCTTCTCACATAAATTCCCCAACCGATGATGCCACAATTTGGTAGAATTCTTCACCATACTAGACAACCCCACTACCACTACATAGCCCTCGATTACTAACATATCATTAGTCTTATTGGCTTTCATAAAAACAAGGAGCCTTTCAAGACCATAATTTTGCCATCTCCACCTTTACAAGTAAACCCTTTATCATTTAACATCCCAATAGAAATAAGGTTATGTTTAACTTCAGGTACATCTGTTACATTGTTAATTAATCTCTCAAGTCATGTAGACTACATAAGACGAACCAATCCAATCCCGTTGACATTGCATGACTCTTCATTCTTGTGGATGAACATTTCACCATCAAGCATTTGTTGGTATTCATACCAATACTTATTGGAAGTCATGTAGAATTACACACCCAAATCTTGCACTGATTGATCGTGATACATACAATAATAAGAAGTTATTAACCCATAAACATACTCACAATCATCGGTTGCTATTGCAGTATCTACAACTTCTGTTTTCTGGTAGTTGTTACCCTTTTCATTCGCCGGAAAGTTCCAACTGATATGCCTTTTCTACTTGTATACCTAACAAATTACTTTTGAATTTGACTGAGAGTTTCCTCTCCTCTTGCTTGTATCTCTCTTCCCTGACTTATCCCTTACACCCAACTTGGTGCTCATCTTCTTGAAAGATATCAGATCTTATTTTATGGTTGCAAGAAACTTTTATTTATCACTGCTTTTGATAGCATCGTGATATCTTTTGGGTTCAACAACATCTCTATTTATTTCAATCGATAAATTATAATCAATTAGATCGGCAAAACCATACCTTTACAACTTTTTGGCTAATCTCCATGCTTTATTTCTTGCTAGTTAAAGACTTCCAAGTTTATTATGCTGTCCTATATGATCATCCGAAGGGCCGAGAACACCAGACCCTCAGTTTTCTTTGCACTCGTGCAGTGGTTGAATTTACTCTGTACGACCTGAAACAGAACAAGGTCTAACTTCACATCTCTTCCCGGAAGTGTTAGGTTGATTCTTCACCGTATTCTTCAATGAAATGTCCTTCTCATTGAAAACCATTCCCCTATCTATTAAAGCATTCTGACGTCCAGGTTCAAGGCACCACAACCGATACCATTTTACTCCTTTTAGATAGGCGTGAAACAAACATTTCACTACTCTTAGACTAAGATTATTTTACTTCATGTTTGCGTACGCAGTACATCAAAACACTCTCAAATATTATAGTTTAGGTTTATCTCCAGTCCAAGTCTCTTAAGGACAAAAAAAAATTAAGTGTCGTAGATGGAATCCTATTGATGATATATTTAGCTGGTGTCACGACTTCTTCGCGAAACCTTTGACCTATTCCAGTTGTATGAAGCATACACCTAACATGTTCAGTAGGGTTCGATTCATTCTCTCAGATAACATGTTATCTTAGAGAATCCCACATACAGTTTGATTTCCAGAAATCAAAAGCTCTGCATAATAGATAGTGAATTCATTATTCACATATTCTAAGCCACTATCAGCCCAAAACTTCTTCACCATTTTCCCGGTTTAATTATGTGGGTAGTCTTCGAGTTCACAAACTCATAATTTACTTGAATAGTATTCAATCAACAATATAATTACATTGCAAAATTTATGGTAGGTTACCCTGTCGGACCTTAAAAGTCTGAATGAACATAACCAAGTACTCCATTGGATGTCTGGTTGCTCGGTAGAAACTTCACCCTCTTGATCTTATCCAATACATAGCTACCATAGAATCTTAGCTTCTGAACTGCGATACAATCTAACAATCTATGTTTACTTAGTTCACCGAGGCCCTTCTCACTTAAATTCCTAAACCTGGTGGAATCCTTGAAACACACTAGACACACTCTCTGCCACTACAGAACCCTTAAAGAACTAATAAACCATTAGCCCTAAGTCTTCTATCTCCACCCTTATAGGTAAATCTTTCCTCATCTAACATCCCAATGGAAAGAAGGTTACGTTTAACTTTGGGTACATACTTTACGCTCTCAAGTCATGTTGACAACTTGAGCCCAACTGCTCCAATCCCTTAGACATCACAAGAATCTTCATTCCCAATGACGAGTTCTTATTAGAATTTATGCACACACCAAAATCCAGCACCTATTTATCGTTATAATTTCAAGAATAACAAGTCTTTAACCATTCAATGTACTCACACTCATCAGGACCATCACAACATCTTCGGCTTCATTTTTTATAGTTGTTGCTTTTTCTCTTGTTTGGGCCTTTCCAACTAATGTTTTATTTCCTCTTGCATACATAACAAATTATTTTTAATCCCATACCAACCTATTTGGACTTTAACCGAGAGTTTCCTCTCGTCTTACTTGAATCTCTCTTCTATGACCTATCCCTTACATTAAGTCTATGCCCTTCAGAGTCATCATTCAAAACATTTTCCTTTTAAAGATCTTTGGAGTTCAAGATGTTCTTTATTGCGGCCATCGTAAGTAAGTCTTCCCCGTAGAGCATGATGTGCATAAAGTACTCATACTATTTTAGTAGAGAACTTAAAAAGATTATTGCTTGGTCATTCTCCTCCATATTCACACCAACTGCATTCAAGTCGAGTATGATTCAGTTGTAATGTTCTAGGTGCCTTTGTATCTCTGTGCTAATATCTATAGATGTTATGTTAATCTATTTCTTTAGTACAATATGTTCCCCATAGACTTCTTCATGTAAATCACCTCTAGTCGATTCCATATGCTAGATTCGTAGGATCTTCTGATACCTCTCGTAGAATTTCATCTCCCCAGGTTAATATGAGGGAAATATAAGCTTTCGAAAGTACCAAACCATCAACATGTGTAGATTTATCGTCGAATATAACAACCAATTCTGTATGTACTAGGTAAGCCTTAACCTTAATTCTTCAGAGGTTAAAATCGTGAGATCCATTGAATTTTTGAGGCTAAGCTTCATGAAGCCCATATTTTAGTCTTTCTGGTTTCTATGTGAGATATATTTCTCCAACTTTAGATCAATGATTGATTTACTTCTTTAACTGTTGCTCCACGCTCACCACACAATTTATTGAGAAAACCACCATTCTATCAAGATAAGAACCAATGTATGATCAACGAACCTTTGAGAAAGATCATCTACCTTGTTCAAAACGAGCAACAAATAAAAGAAAGCATAATAAAACAAATCACACAAGACAAAATTTAACATGGTTTGCATTGTGAAAAAATCCACCATCCACGAGCAGCATACTCATTTTATAAATAAGTATGTTACATAAAGACTCTCATACGCAAATGATTCAATCATTAATTGTAGCCAAATATGATGTGATTTACATAACCCCCTTAAGTGTTTATCTCTCACATCACTGATCTCTCAAAGTACGTAGAGTTATTTCTCTCTCTTTTGAAATATTATGCTCACTTAATCTCATCACAAATCACATAACAATATCTTCTTCTAGTTTTAGGTTATGGGCAAACCGTAATTCTCCAACAAACACTCTAGATTAAAATCCATTAACCAACGGAAAAAATTACTCATAATCCATTAATATAGGAAATTTCATAAAAGAAACGTAACTAATATAGAAAATTCAATTCATATGAAATCTAATTAATATAGAAAGACGAGGAGAACGGACCTAATAAATATAGGAAACCTAACAAAAAAACTCCGCTTCGGTCGATCTGTGGTGCTACGGTCCAAATCGCTTCCGATCAAACTTCAGATTAGCTCGGTTCAGACCAGCCTATCTCGGCTAAGCACACATCTCCTTCGACACATTGCTCACCAGTTTTGTCAGTTTCTCTCGGTCTTTAGAATCCAACAAACATCTCTACCATCAAATCACAACTCAAATTCCACCCAATTTTTTAAATAGATTTTACCTAATAAATGCTATAACGAATCCACCTATATATATAATCCTTCAAAATATATTGTCTCTTGACGAGTCATCTACCCCACACAAATATTAGAAACGTTAAAACCATAACCTTATACAAATTTGATAAAACTTTTCAATTAATAAGCTTGTTTCGAATATTTTAACAACAAAATTAATTTGGAAGAACTAACTAACACTACCTAATAATATTTGTAGTTTCTACGTACATATGGATAAGTCAACGTGAACTGATTACGTGAGCAATGGTCTAATGATTCCTTACCACGTTGCAATCTGTGATTGGCTGATATTTAGACGTAAACAATCTTACCTAAAAGCAAACAACATAACTACCAATCTGACTTTTTATAACTGGACATTTGCTTCCTTACAATATTCAATTCTTCCTTTGATGTTACACTTGAACACCCAATCGCAACTTAGATACGATTGTGACAGTTGACTTCCATTTTCATATTTAAAAAGGTCAAAAACTTTCTTCTTCTATTGGTATTAGGTTTTGTTTATTAATATTTATTTTCCTACTTCATATTTTATCTGCTAGAGAAATGAATGCGATTTACGTGTACACATCATAATGATAATAGATCAAGCATATCAAACAAAGAAAATTTAAATAGTATATAGAAGAAGTTTAACTAACTTTAAACTACAAACCTCACTTATTTTAAACTACATTACTCAAACCTAAAAAAACATATTACATGCACTTGATGTGTTTTGTACATACCACAAGCTGATCAAATAAACGAAAAAACATTGAATCGAAAAGAATTCGTTGGTGAAGTATGAACTGTGTACCAAGCTGATGAATATTAGTAGAGGCAATAGGGCTCTACCAAGAGATAGGGGATGATGGTGATGATGTCAATCTGCAAAGAAAAAATATAAAACCATTAGAGAATATTATATTCTAATATAGTATCAAAGTTTGATCATTCAGAATTATTGTTGTCTGAACATCTAATATATTCTAATATGGTATCAGAGTTTAGAATTATTGTTGTGTGACCTAAACCTTATTTTTAGAGGACTTGCTAGTGAATCTAACTTCTAGCTAGAGTCCAGGGTAGGTATTGAAGGGTTATCTCATATCGATTAAATACTTGTAATCTTATAAGAGAAATAAGCAACACTCATCTCTCAATACATTTTTTTTTTAAATTGTTAGTTTTATGTTTTCCAACCCACATAAATTTAAAGTGATACGAAGTAGGAACATTAAAAGTAGGAGAATACATACTCTAGAATGTTTTTCCAGTAAGAATCAGGTGTTTCCTCGTCCAAGAGTTTGTCCCATGTCTCAAATATATCGGAGCTGGTAGAAGCATAAGCAATGTCATCAGTCTTGTTCTCCTTGTGGTGAGCACTAGTAGTATTCTCCGAAGACCCCGAAACCAATGGAGGCAGCAGGTTTTCTTTCTGCTCGAGATCGTTGAAAAAACTGTCCAACCCGGTATTTTTCATATTAATATCAACTTCTTGAATAGCCTGAAGTTGGTGCTCCGTAGATTGAGTAGTAAAGAAGCCAGGGTTCATAAAATCTTGTGGTGTGGAAGAATTTAGTTGTTTAGAATACAAGTTGTTTGCGTCGTTGAGATTAAAATTGTTTTGAATATTTGACACTGTGTTTGTGTTAATAATCTGAAGTATGTTTTGGAGCAAGTGGATTTTGGCTAGTTGGGCAGCATCAGCTTGTAACTTTAGAGCATTAAAAGAAGGAGAAGTCATGGAATTTCCCAACTGGAGCAAGTGAGAAAGATTCAATAAAGGGTTGAGATCGGTTCTTGGCTTGTGGGTGTTTGGATCAATTCCCATCTGAAGAAGCTTCTTCCTTATGTGTGTGTTCCAGTAGTTCTTGATCTCGTTGTCCGTCCGTCCGGGAAGATGGCTAGCGATCCTCGACCACCTACAAAAATATATCAACCTCGTTATAAGACCGGTTTCAGGAATACTAAACAATGTTGTGTCTTAAACTACAAGCTTATGTATATGAGAGAATAGAAACATACTTGTTACCAAGAACCGAATGAAGATTAACGATAAGTCTCTCGTCGTCTTCAGTGAAGTGTCCTCGCTTAATGTCGGGCCTAAGATAATTAGTCCACCTAAGCCGACAACTCTTACCACACCTATTCAAACCAGCAAGCTTAGGAAGAGCTCTCCAATTCCCATGTCCATGCTTGTTTATAGACTCTACCAGCTTCTCGTCTTCCTCCGGAGTCCATGGCCCTTTCTTTAAGTTCCTCTCTTCACAACAAGGAGACCTACCCATTTTTTTCAACGAGTTTTTTGTTCAACAAATATATCTTGGTGGGTTATGGACCATAGGGGAGTAGTTTTATAGGTGCATGAGATGGGACATGTGTCAAACAATGACGTTGGTTCACTATTAAAAATGTATATTTGTAAGGTCTCAAAAGCGAAGGCAATGGAGAAGAAAGTCACCTAGCAACCATTATATTGTCTGATGTAATAATGAATATAGAGACCAATTAGGGCTTTGAAACACACCAAGAAGAAGGTTAGGTATTAACAAGTTGCTTATGTGTTGAATTATTTCGTTTGGCTGATGTACTTTACGTGAAGGACGTGTAGCAGCCTCATTTTATTATTGGACTGTAGTCTGTAACTGGCAATGTTCATTAAGAGATTTTTTTTGCACATGAAAAAAATGTATACAAGTGCCGTGAAGGGAATGAGTGATGCTAAAAAAAGGTGCACAATGTGTAGAAAAAGGGAGGTGTCATTTAAAACCTAATTATCAGAAAATTTACTTTTGATGGCAGTTATTTTCAACAAGACTTTATGGTCATATTTATTTTCTGCTCATGTAAGGACCGATACGATTAAACAATCTATGAAAAAAAAAATTTAATTGTCTTAATATAAGATGAGCAACAAATAAAAACGTAAAAAACACAACTGTGCACATGTAGTTTTTAACGTGGTTCGAATTGTGAATAGATTTTACGTGGAAAACGAACACATTTTTATTATTATAAATAATCAGATTAAAGAAAACTTTCAAACATAAAAACACTCAACTACTCTTTGTAACAAAAAAATAACATGAACCACATAGCCCTCTTTTTAGTTTTTATCTCCCATCTCACTTATCTTTCAAAAATCTAGCAAGTATGCATTGCGCGTAATCTTCTATCTACAATTATAGTCGCATCACACATTGCATAACCATATATTCTTTTATATATAAGTTCAGGAAATATTTTTGTAATTCTTCATTAGGCGCTCTAAATTAAAGCCCATTACGTTTGAAATAAGTCATACTTCATTAATATATGAAACATAATAAATAGAGAATCATAATTAATACAAGAGACACAATTAATATAATGAATCTTATTAATATACGAAGACTAAAATAAGAGATCAAATTAATATAGGAAACCTAGCAAACAGAATACTCCACTTCTGACTAGTTGTGGTGCTATTGTCTAGCTCGCTTAAGATTAGACTTGCTTCTGATCAACTCGCTTCAGAACCCCCTTGTTTCGATTCAACATGTATTTCATTCGACACGATTGTCACTAGTTTTCAACAACTTATCTCATCCCTGAGGATCAACAGACGTCTTTACGACTAAGTCGTGGCTCAAGCTTCTAAAAGTTTCAACAGTTCTTGCCTATACATGTAACGATAGATCCAACATCCACGTAGTCTTTTAACAATACCTTTGTTGACGACTTACTTATAACCTACACCTATAAATTCTACACATAGGCTTATAATAACTTTTGTATCTGTTGCACCCAATGTTCTACTTTTTAAACATCAGCTCACCTGCATCCCAGACTTGCACCAGTCTCATGCAATTCACGAACTTCAAAATTGGCAATATCTTGGTCAGAGCACCAAAACGTTTTACTTGCTATCAATTTTATCCATCTTCACTTGCTCATTCTCCACTATGTCTTAGATGAAGTGCATGGTTAATGTCTGCATGTTTTGTTCGCTCATGGAAATTCAAATTTCTCATAAAATGAAAGTGTTTTCACAAAACAAAGCCACATATTGCACTACACCAGTGGGTTCACTCAATAATCTTATCAGCCAAATATCTCTATTCATTGCTAGAGTAACAACCATATACTCGTCTTCTGAAGATAATGCAATGACCTTATGTATGCAAAATGTCCAGGTAATAACTCATCCAAGCACAATAAACATATAACCGGAAGTAGAGTTCGTTGTGTCGAGCCAAACTGCATAATCTGAGTCCACATACCATCTTAACACTATATCAGACGTATCCTTCTGAATGTAACATAACCTCACAGTTTTCAAGATCTTCAAGTATCTCACGAGCCACCTAAGTGCATGCCAATGTGGATTCCTCAGATTTGACATGAATTCGCTCAAAATACTTATGATATAAGAAAGATCAGGTCTCGTCAAAATCATAGCATACATAATGTTACTAACTCATACATATAATTCTCATCTAATTCTTCATTTTGTGCTTGAGTGATATTGAGCTTGAATTAGGAACCCATAAGAATTCGAATAGTTGTTGCCACGTACATCGATAACTTCCTTAGAACTTTATGTATGTACTCTTTTTGAGATAATAATAAATACCCCTTCGATATGTTCCTCTTAATATAAACACTAAGTATCCTCTTAGCATCTCTCATATCATTTATCTCAACTCTCATTTCAGTTGAGTCTTTACCACTTCAAGGGTCCTCATATTTTTTCCTAGTATTAGTATGTCATCCACATACAACAATAATAAGACTTGTCTCTCCATGTGTGTATCCCCCATTCTAATAGATACAATTGTCATAACAATTACACACACACACACACACACGCACACACACACACACACACACACACACACACACACACACACACATATATATATATATATATATATATATATATATATATATATATCTCATAAAATAGTCGAATCTTCTATTTCACTTCCTTAGGGACTATTTTAGCTTATAGAGGGATCTTTCTAAAAAACACACATAACCCTCATTCTCTTATTCAAACCCATTTGGTTGGAACATGTAAATTATATTTTCTAATTCACCAATGTATAAGGGTAGCTACGTCCATTTGGTCTAACTCAAGATCAAATCCAACAACAATTGACAACAAAACCTTGACGGAGGTTTGTTTCACAACCGACGAGAATATTTCATTAAAATCAACACCTTCCTTTTGCTTAAAGATTTTAGCCGTGAGTCTAGTCTTGTATATAAATAACTGAACATTATATACATGGCTTCATCTTGAATATCATTTTACTCCCAACCAACTTCCAACCTTTCAGGTGTTTTATAAGAGTCCAGTCGTTCATCGTCTTGAAATGTGTCAGTTATACTTTTATAACATGAGCCACTTCTCTTTATTAATTCTCTTGATAGTCGGGACACGTCTCGAGTTTAAGAACATCTACTTATATTTCAATTGATAAAGCATAACAAATTATATCAACAAAAAAAACCTTTGTAGTTATCTGTTTTGTCTCTGTGCTATATCCCTTGCTAGTTAATAACTATTAAGTTCATGTTGATCTCTCATATGATCATCTAAAGGCCCCGGAATAACAGACCCTCGGTCTGCTTTGAACTCAAAATATCACTAGCTTCATTTTGTTGATCAGATTCATCATCGATATCACATCTCTTCTCGGTAGTAATAGGTTGAGTATTCAACACCTTCTTCAATGGCATGTTCTTTTTATTGAAAAATACATCCATGCTTATTAAAGGCTTCTAAAGCCCAAGTTCAAGGTACCATAATCTAGATTGCTTTACTCCATTGGCAAGTTTGTTCTGATACTCACTAGTCAGTCATTTTTTCTTTCTAATTGTTTTATTTCAGTTTCTCTTTGAAGTCAAATTCGGGTTGATATCCTAGGGATTCATCTAACTCGAGGGTAATTTAAAGAAATACTGGTAACCGTATTTTAGCATGTGCTAAGGTCTGTAGCTGCTATGCACTTGTGGAATCCTTTAAGGATCTCATCAAACCTTCACGCACAAACTTATATATTTTCGTACCACGTACTTCAAATATTGGTGGTATATGGAATATACTGATTTGAAGTTATGAATAAGGCCTCGCTACAAGAAGTAAAACCAAATGGGATTATAACCGAGATATAGTGAATTGATCCTCGTAAGATGGTTTAGAATAGTATTTGTTCCATCATCGAGCAGAATAAAATATTCACTATTTCCTTGATATCAACCATGATTTGCTTAAATTTGCAAGTTATGATATATGTGGCTATAAAAAAAACATCATCGTATGGAAGACCGATGTCGTCCATATCCTTATTAGTAAAAAATATTGTTGGGGCTGTTATCCCTCGTGTTTAGACATAAACTAGGTATATTCAAGATATATTCGTAGGAGAGGTCTTCTCAAATATACATTTTGTATGATTTATGGGTGTACCATGTTCGGCTTGTACCTCTGAGAAATGTGAGAGTATAAGTTTTTTCCTTTTTTCTGACTTCGTGCACTTTCTCCATAATATTTTGTAATTTATCTCCTTTATTTATCTGGAGAGAAGCTTCATCCAAGACTAACAGGCACATCCAGGCACATGTTAAGGTCTGTAGGTGTTATACACTGGTAGACTCCTTGAAGTATCCAGATACACCTTCGCGTGTGACCTTCTCGCTTCCTTGAATTATCATAACTACTTCTATTTGCACATACTTCCAGCATTGGTGGTATGTGAAAGATATTGTTTTAAATTTATGGAGCCAATATCTCCTTATGATGAGAGTATGTCACACCTTATTGTAAGAAAATAAAAGAAAGAGATGCAATTATCACCTAGACCGGGTGAAAGGATAATCGTATGATCATTTTAATTAAAAATTGTTTAATCCACGAGCTAAAAAATACGTTCACTGTTTCCTTGATATCCGCCAAAACCTACCTAGTTTCGCAAATTGTGATATTTACGATTATCAACAAAGCATCATAGTGTAGGAGGACGACATCCTCTAGATATTTATTTGTAAAAAATATCGTTAGGGTAGTGGCCCTCTATGTCTAGACACAAACTAGGTCTATTTGGGGTACATTTATCATGGAGTTCTTCCTAAAAATAATTTTTGTGTGAGTTGTGGGTGTAGCCTACCCAACTTACCTCTTAAAAATGTCAGAATATAAATTTTGTGCTTTTCGTGAGCCTCGTGTGCTCTTTTTGCAATTTTTTAATATGTCTATTTCTTGCACCCCCTTGGGCCATTTATTTGGCTATTCATGTGTGAAGTATAAATGGTGGTTGGGTTATGATTGGGATACTTTATGTACTCTTTCAAATTATACTTTTTGAGTTGACAATGAATTTCAGCTTTAAAAACTATACATCCATCTATCGTGTGGAGATAAGTTTGGTGATAATCGTATATTTTTCGTTTTTTTCTTGCATTAGAGTGCAAAATAATTTTTCTTGGATGAGTTAGAGGTGGTAAGGCTATGCGTTTGTTGGCGTTAGGCTAATACTAGTGTCATCTATGTATGGGTGATGCAACCTCTTCAGGCACAACTACCATTTTTACCTTACTACTAGAATCCTCATACCCACCGTGCTAGATTAGTCCATCACCTTTATCCAAGTTTTTATATATATACTCATAAATTAAGATATGTCATGGCAAGGGTTCGACCTTTTTGAAAAATATATAGAATAACGACTTGGAAAAAAACATTGGTAGACTTCTGACGCATTTAAGTGACTGTGACAGTCGACCGTCTTAACACTTGGATTCACATACCGTGGTATATAAACTTGCTATGGTTCCCTTCATTTATGCTTTAACATCCAATAGTAACCATCTCCTTCCATCTATTTGTTAAAGGAGAAACGCTCCATGAATAATATTTCCATATGTGAAAACTTATGGACCGACCCTTGAGGCATTTGATAGAACTATATCAAAACGTTTCATTGTATATTCCTGGGGAGCGAGCAAGATATGACAACGTATTCACATTGAATATACTTCATAAATTGTCTAAATTAGATCCTGTGATGCTCCAGGAGAATGACCTGTAGACCCCTTAAAGTACTTTAACTTCATAATAGTGGCGTTTGTTTGATGAGTATCTTCAGAGATAGTGGCGAGTTCCAGATCTCTGTTACACTTACAAAGGCGGGTATGGTTTTTAAGGCGTTAAGTATCGCATATAAGGACCTAGAAGTGTGTTCAAGTTTCTGTCAGATGTATGAAACTTTTGTAAGTATTGGAAACATCCTTCTACTGAATCATGGTTGGTCGTCATATGCCCCGCTTGGAATCTGAAATTTATTTTCCACCGTTTTTTCTCTTCATTTGCGACAGTGATACCCGTCTGGATGACGCCTACCATTTCACTTTCCTAACTTTTATCGTCGAAGGTCCACCATAATTGGGTAAGAATACTTTTTATCGGGCCATTCCTACTCGATTCCTCACAAAGGGTATGCAAGATTTAACCCACTTGGCCTCCGATAGGAGAATCCAGATTGACCACATGGGCAAATATGTAAGATGACCACATAAACCCAAAGTGACTGTTAAGATCTCGACAAATTTAGTCAAATATATTAGTTGTTGCGTGAGATGATCAAGTCTTATATTCTATTTTTGGATTGGATCGTCGTCCCCCTCTTCCCTGTCAAAAAGGATAGTGTGGGGTGTTACAACCGACTCAATCTGATAGAGGTCCCTCGCAAAATTATAGAATTTCATATGGAAGAATTTTTCCATGTTAGTCGCCTCTATTTTGACATTTTGGCTGAGCATGAATGCTCTCGAATGAGGGATAGACGACCTTCATGATTGTAAAGTAATTTTATCGGACGTGTCTCGTGAAGTTGAGTTATCTAGTTGAACTCATGTTTTTAATAATGGAACCAAAATGACGAGGTAAAAAATATCCTAAATATAGGAATGATTAATAAAATAAACTAATATCGATTATGCAAGAAACACTCTAATATTGTTTGCATTATGGATTACATTGAGTTTGATATGATGTGTTCCTTTTTTCTAGTTTTTCACCTCCCTTAACATTACAATTTTAAATCTTTTATAATGTTTTTAATTTGGATAACCTATATTGAATTTTCCATTCGTCCAACCTTATCCCTCATCATTTCGTTTTCTAAAAATTCTCACATCCCTTTTCTTTACAGGTTTGCGTCTTTCTTGTTAGTCAACTATTTTTACATGTATTGGATGTTTCTTTTTTGGATGAGGACTTCTTTTAGAATCGCACCCTTAACCGAAACACCACATTTCAAAATGTTCATTTATATTCCATTCATAATCATAGATTTCTATCGTTCAGACATATTTAGTCACGACGATGCTCTAACTGAACCTTCTTCGCGCACATAATCGAAAAACTCATTTTCTCTATTACAAAAGCTCGGTTAAAGAACTAAAAGACGTTGTCCTCATTGAGTTGGATTTTCTAAATAGTAGATGCTCAGTTAGGAAATCAAAGCCTCTATCTTTCTTTCTCACATTAGCTTGGCTCTTTTAGGATTTAGGAATTTCCTAAGGAGCTAAAATATTTTCTTAAATGAGGGGTCGGTTAAAAAATCAGGAGAGGCCAGTCAGAAAATGACATGACTCTCTATCCTATCCAAAATAGGATAGGTCAGTCAGAAAATCTGTCTTTTTTTACCATCTCTCGACGTCCCATTCAAGTTGTATAAGCTTGATCAAATATTTGACTTCTTTTTATCTTCTATCTTTGTCTCGTTCATATAGTAGAGGTTGTAACATAACCGACCTCTCTATAAATCATCATCTTTCATGGCAGGGTTCTCGGTTAAAATCCGAACCCTTTTTATCTCAAAGTTTTTACGTTGGTGAAAAATCTAAGGTATAAATCGAACTCTTCATAGTAGCTACACCAAACTCCCTTAAATAGATGACTCGATTATATAAACAATTTTTTAGAACTCTTCTAATGATGAACATCATCTAATAAATCGTTTTTTTATCACCCCCATTAGGATTTTTTTAAATGATGAATTTTTAAAGCGAAGCATTTGTAAAAGAATGTTTTATTTAGACATTTTTTAAAAGATAACTCGGTTAAGAAACCGAGTTTTATTTGATGATTTTATTTAACTTATTTTAATAAAATAATTTTGAATCATTTTTAATGTTTCATCGAAATCTTCTTTTATTAAAAAGCTGAACTCTATTTAATGCTTCCTCCCTTGTGACGTGCCTTAGTTATGAGACCAGGTTGTATGTTGTTCGACCGAAACTACTCTTTCCCATAAAACGAACTCTACTTATTAACCCGAGTCTCCATTGGATTTGATGTTGGAGCTATGGGTGGTAAATAAGTTTTGACCTGCCAGAAATAAATGAGTATCTATTAGAATTTAAATAGGTCTAAACATACCTAACACGTTTACCTGTTACCTACCCGACTTGCTATTTCCAGACACGTTTAATGGTTTACCTGTTTAAGCAGTTACCTGCCACACCTGCTACCTGCCAAACTTGTTACCTGTTAAACGTGTTTACCTATTTAAGAAGTTACCTGCTACACGTTTAATAAAAAAATATAATTTATAAGTTTATTATTATAAAAATTATTTATTTTATTTTTAAATATTGTAAGAGATATTATTATGATTTTATTGTTACATTATGAATATTATTATTATAATTTGGAACTAATTTTTTTTTTATATTTATTAATTATAATCATACATTATAATTACAAGTTATATGATTTTAATTTGATTATTACATTTTGATTATTATTATTATATGGTTATAAATATTATAAGTGTTGTAATTGTTTTATAAACCAAAATAACACCTTAAGTTATATTTAAAAAATATTATTATAATGTATATGCTTATAAATTTATTATTACAATTTGGTTATTATTATTATGATTTGGTTATATGTATTTTAAGTGTTGTAATTATTTTATAAACCAAAATTTTAAATATTACTTTTAAGGTTATAAAGTTGTTATTACATTTTGAATATTATTATTATGTTTTAGTTATAAATATTATAGGTGTTGATATTCTGTTATAAGCCAAAACCATATCTTACCATGTTAAAATATTATAAGTTTTATGGTTACAACTTTAATATTACATTTTGAATATCATTATTATGACTTGGTTATAAATAATAGTAGCGTTGTTATTATTTTTTAAACCAAAATTATAACTTATCGTGGTAAAATATTACAAGTTATATGGTTGTCATTTTATTATTACATTTTGATTAATATTATGATTTGGTTATAAAGATTACAAGTGTTTGTCATTATTTTTTAAACCAAAATCATATCTTATAATTATTTGATAGTACAATTGTTGTTCTTATAATAAAAGGTAAATAGTTTGTTTAGTTTATTTAACCATTCATAGTTTATACTCTTGCGGGCTAGGAGTTGTAAAATGTTTTCAAATTAAAATACAAAATCTAAAAAAAACTATTACAAACATCATTCATCTTCTTCAAGTTCTTCTTCCTAAGCATAATCTTCAGACTCATTTGATTCACCTCCACCTTCATTTTCTTCTATAATTTCTTGTTCAAGTGTATCTTCATAATCATCCAGATAATCTTCGAATATGTCGTCTACATTCACTTCGTCTCTAAACTCTCTGTCTTGCATCCTTTTATCCGCCGCAGTCCAATCCTTGACTGCCACAAGCACTGCAAGTGCTTTGCCCGTAAATCTTGTTCTCTTAGTCGTGTATTGCAACCTCACTTGGCGAAAAGCAACCTCACTTGGCTAAAAGCACACTAACTTGCAACTGTAGATAAGTATTGCATAAATATCTTTAACAAACCTGTAAAGAATATGATAATCATCAGTTTTGGTACATTTTGTATGATTTATGGGTGTACCATGTTTGGCTTGTACCTTAGAGAAATGTGAGAGTATAAGTTTTTTCCTTTTTTCTGACTTCATGTACTTTATGCATAATGTTTTGTAATTTTTCTCCTTTATTTATCTCGAGAGAAGCTTCATCCAATAATATCAAGCATATTCTGGCACATGTTAAGGTCTGTAGTTATTATACACTGATTACTCATTGAAGTCTCCGGACACACCTTCGCGCGTGACCTTCTGGCTTTCTTGAATTATCACAACTACTTCTATTTGCACATACTTCAAGCATTGGTGTTATGTGAAAGATATTGCTTTAAATTTATAGAGCCAATATCTCCTTATGATGAAAGTATGTCACCTAGATCGGGTGAAATGATAGTAATATGATCATTTTAATTGAAATTTGTTTCATCCACGAGCTGAAAAATACGTTCATTGTTGCCCTGGTATCAACTATAACCATTCTAGTTTCGCATATGTGATATTTAGCATAATTGTGTGAGAGGACGATATCCTCCAGATATTTATTAGTAAAAATACTGTTAGGGTAGTGCCCCCCGCGTTGGGGCACGAACTAGGTCTATTTGGGGTACATCCATCGTGGAGGTCTTCTTGAAACATATTTTGTATGAGTTGTGGGTGTACCCTACCTAACTTATACTTCTTAGAAATGCGAGAATATAAATTTTGTGCTTTTCTCGATCCTCGTGTGCTCTTTTTGTAATTTTTTAATATGTCTATTTCTTGCACCACTTACGCCACTTATTTGGCTATTCATATGAGAAATATGAAAGATGGTTGGGTTATGATTGGGATCCTTTATGTACTCTTTCAAATTATCATTTTCAGTTGACGATGAATTTCAGCTTCAAAAACTATACATCTATCTATCGTGTGGAGATAAGTTTGGTGATAATCACATATTTTGTGCTTGTTTATTGCATTAGAGTGCAAAATAATTTTTCTTGGATGAGATAGAGGCGGTACGGCTATGAATTTGTTTGCTTCAGGCTAATACCAATATCATCCATGTATGGGTGATGAACCCTCTTCAAGCACAACTACCATTTTTACCATACTACTAGAATCCTCATACTCGTCATGCTATATTAAGATATGCTCATACATTAAGATATGTCATGGAAACAGTTCGACCTTATTGAGAAAAATATAGAATAACGACTTGGCAAAAAGCACTGGCAATCTTTTAACACCTTTAAGTGGTTGTAAAAGTCAAACCGTCTTAACACTTGGATTCACATACAATGATATATAATCTTGATATGGTTTCCTTCATTTATGATTTAAAGTCCAATAGTAACCATCTCCATGTTCCATCTATTTGTTAAAGGAGAAACACTCCATGAATAACCTTCCCATATATGAAATCTTTTGGATCGACCTTCATGATTAGTCGCCTCTATTTTGACATTTTGGCTGAGTATGAATGTTGTTGAATGAGTGATAGAAGACCTTCATGATTGTAAATTAATTTTATCGGAGGTGGCTCGTGGAGTTGAGTTATCTAGTTCAACTCATTTTTTTGGTAATGGAACCAAAATGACGAGGTAAAACATCTCATAAATATACGAATGATTAATAAAATAAACCAATATCGATTATGCAAGAAACACTCTAATATTGTTCTTATTATGGATTAAATTGAGTTTAATATGATGTGTTCCTTTTTTTTCTAGTTTTTAACCTCCCTTAACATTGATATTTTAAATTTTTTATAATGTTTTTAATTTGGATAACCTATATTGAATTTTCTATTCATCCAACCTTATCCTTCATCATTTCATTTTCTAAAAAGTCTCACATCCCTTTTCTTTACCGGTTTACGTCTTTCTCGTTAGTCTAATATTCCTCGCGCACATAATCGGAAGACTCGTTTTCTCTAATTACAAAAGCTCGGTTAAGGAGCTAAAAGACATTATCCTCGTTGAGTTGGATTTTCTAAATAGTAGATGCTCGGCTAGGAAATCAAAGCCTCTATCTTTCTTTCTCACATTAGCTTTTCTCGTTTAGGATTTAGGAATTTGCTGAGGAGTTGAAATCTTTTCTTAAATGAGGGGTCGGTTAAAAAATCACGAGAGTTCAGTCATAAAATCGAGTTGACTCTATATCCTATTAGAAATATGAGAGATCGGTCAGAAAATCTGTCATTTCTTACCATCTCTCGACGTTTCATTCAAGTTGTATAAGCTTGATCGACTATTCGACTTCTTTTTATCTTCTCTCTTTATCTCGTTCAGTAAAAGAGGTTGTTCACAAAACCGATCTCTCTTTAAATCATCAATTTTCATGGCAGGGTTCTCGGTTAAAATCTGAACCCTTTTTATCTCAAATTTCTTTATGTTGGTGAAAAATCTTAGGTATAAAATCGAACTCTTCACTTTAGCTACACCAAAATCTCAAACTCTCTTAATAGATAACTTGATTATATAATCAATTTTTTAAAACTCTTCCAATGATGAATAAACTGCGTTTTTTATTACCCTCATCAAAGATTTTTTAGAATAATGAATTCTTAAAGCAAGAACCAATATTTATATGGTGTTTTTTATTTGGACTTTTTTTAAAAGATAACTCGATCAAGAAACCGAGTTTTATTATGATGATTTAATTTAAATTCTTTTAATAAAATAATTTTGAATCGAATTATTTTTAATGTTTCATCTAAATCTTCTTTGGAAGATGTCTTCGATTAAAAAACATAACTCTTTTTAATGTTCCCTCCCTTGTGACATACCTTAGTTATGAGTAAGTCACAAATGGTTCCGGAACCGCGAGAAAAAACTGGAGTCCTACTAGTAATCCAGCGGGTAACCTGCGAACCTGACCCGTTAGACTTACAACCCGACATACTTTTTTACCCGTTAGACATGCATAAGCAGTAACCCTGCAGACCTGTTTAAATATTATAAGTGTTGTAATTATTTTATAACCAAAATCATATCTTAAGTTGTATTTAAAAAATATTTTTATAATGTATATGATTATAGATTTATCATTACATTTTGGTTAGTATTAATTTGTTTTGGTTATTAATATTTGAAGTGTTGTAATTATTATATAAATCAAAATTTTAAATATTACTTTTAAGGTTATAATGTTATCATTACATTTTGAATATAATTATTATGTTTTGGTTTTAAATATTAGAAGTGTTGATATTATGTTATAAACCAAAACCATATCTTACCATATTAAAAATATTAGAAATTTTATGGTTATAATTTTAATATTATTATTGTGATTTGGTTATAAATATTACAAGTGTTATTTATTATTTTTTAAACCAAAATCATATTTTATCATGGTAAAATATTACAAGTCATATGGTTGTCATTTTATTATTACATTTTGATTACTATTGTGATTTGGTTATAAATATTACAAATGTTTGTTATTATTTTTAAACCCAAATCAGATCTTATAAATATTTCATAGTACAATTGTTGTTATTATAATAAAAGGTAAATGGTTTCTTTTGGTTTATTTAGTCGTTCACAGTTTATACTCTTGCGGGTCAGGAGTTGTACAAATGTTTTCAAATTAAAATACAAAATAGTAAAAAACTATTACAAACATCATTCATCTTCTTCAAGCTCTTCTTCATAAGTAAAATCTTCTTCCTCACTTGATTCACCTTCAGCTTCGTTTTCTTCCATAATTTCTTGTACAAAATAGTAAAAAACTATTACAAACATCACTCTACGTTTTAGATGCATTTTAACACTTAAAACAACGTTTTTTTAAATATGCAGTAAAATACTAATCGAAACTAGTATCGGAAATAATAAAAACTAAATTTAGACTAATATCAACCAATACCAACTAATAATGACTAATAACAACTAATAAAATTAAAATTAAAAGAATTAATTTAAATAACTACAACAAGTAAATAACTTGATAAATTATACGAAGCTTTAAACTGAGCTATTATAATATTCCAACGTTATTTAAGTGAATTTATCAAATAAAAATAATTTGCGGAAGAAAAAAAATCGAACTATTCCGAAAGTAGAACTACAATATGTAAAATAAGAAATTTGAGTTCTATAGAATATCTAGAACAAATAAAGAGATTTAAAGAGATGTATGTTAGATTTAGAGAGTTTGTGAGTTTGGAGTTGGGGTCTCCTCTATTTATATGGGAGACATATTAAAAAAAATCAAAAATTCGGAAAAAAAGTCCGGACCCTCCGGAAAATTATCCGGATGGTCTGGATGGCAAGGACCCTTTGGTAGAATTGTTCGGAGGCCCGAATTGCAAATTCAGAGCATCTGGACAATTATACGGATCGTAGCGGACCGATCCCGACCATCCGGATGGCCCGAATTGTGCTACAGTTAGTTGTTCAAATTAGCTGTTAATCCATCCGGGAAATTGTCTGGATGGTCCGGATCAGCCTAACGGCTAGTTTGAACAACTACTTGTTAGGAACAGCGGACCATCTCGATTCTTGTCCGGACCATCCATCTAGTTTGTTTTGCTTCTATTTTTTTTTATTAAATGTTATTTAAATCTCTTTCGATTTCAAATTGTATTTTGTTATTTACAAGTAATTTATGTTTATGCATATACTTATACAATTCTAAGAACTTTAAATTTATACTTCAAATATTGAATAGTTCGAAAGTACAATAAACTATTTAAACCATCTAAACATATACACTTCAAGCTTGAAAGATCTAAATGTACCTAATATTAAATAAAATATCTTAAATATCTAAATATAATCAAACAATATTAAAATCATATTACAATTATCTTGTTTACCATATCTAGTTTAAGACAATCCAATTATTAATTTTATAATCGTAAAAATATTTTCAATAATATTGAAATTTATAATCAAAATACAAAAACACAATTAGATGTATATATTTTATTTAATATCTACCTAATATTAAATAAAATATCTTAATATAAATATAATCAAACAGTATCAAAATCATATTACAATTATGTTTTTTAGGATATAATTATCTTGATGATAGAATTTTGATTAAAACAATATAGTACTTAAATTAAAATACAATAAATAACATAATTAGTTCTTTATATTATATTGTACATATCTCAATTATTAAAATTTGAGTTAATTAACATATATATAAATTAATTTTTAATAATATTATAAAATACTTGATTAACGGGATCTTAAATGAATTTTCTGATAGGTAATCTGCGAACCTACAACCAGAGTTGCAGATCTGCATAAACAGTAATCCGACATACCTGCAATCCGGCATAAATTTTTAAATGGTTGTGACCACCTCTAATAATGAGACCTGGCTGTATGGCTGTACGACCGAAACTACTCTTTTCCGTAAGACAAACTCATCTTATTAACCCGAGTCTCCATTTTCTTTGATGTTGGAACTATCCTATTCGAGTTCTACTAAGGTTTTTCTTCCACCATAATTTTCACATCGTAATAAGCATAATAGTAATAATAATTTGTATGAAATTGTGAAAGAAAAATATAAGATGTCGGCTCTAAAAGTAAAATGATAATAATCTGATATTTATCTCTAATATTTATCCCTAAGCAATGTAATTTACCTTCTCAAAATAATAATCGAAACATCTTAGTTCTTCCACAGTTATAATATTCTCATCAACTTGATCATCAAAATTGTCACATTCTTTTTATCGGGACATGAAGATGTTGTTTCCTTCCACAGCATTCCATCTCCAGAGATTATAAGACAACAAGTCTGTAAAAAACAAGGATAATTAAAGATAACAAAGCCAAGTCCCTAACTACTCCTTGCATTTCATGGTTGATCACCAAAACTAGCCTTTTTAATCCCCTTACTGCCAAATGAGTTTCCTATTCTCGGTTTTACCAAAAAAATCTTTGAAATCAACCAATTTAAGATCAACACGTAATATAAATAGAATCTTGCATCGATCTCAAATCCTACAAAACAGGATTCATCTTAATTTTATATTCCTATTTTGACTCCGATATTATACATATAATTATTTATTGACCGGCTAGTAAGAAATGCATATTATGCATGATATCATATATATAAATAAAATAGCCACTCAACTATATAATTATCCGTTACGATAGTGGCATTCCATATTTTTACCTAAAATTTAGACAAAAATATGCATGATTATATATATCCGTCGGTACCTTCATCAGTTCTAATTTTAGAGTTGTTTGAAAAACCAATATAAGAGTTTTTTGCAACTTTCTCGATTTTCGGAGAGTTGTTTGCAACTTTCTTTATTTTCCGAGAGTTGTTATTGGTGAATTTTTTTTAAAAAAAAAATAAAAAATCATCAAGGAATCTAATTTTGTTCATCCTAAAAAACAAAAACGATAGTACTTTTATTTATTTTTTCCGAGTTCCTGTTTGAAAGATATGGATTTTTTGAAAAATAAAATAAATAAAAAATAAGAAAGAAATTTTTAGTTACGTGGTTGTTGACGAAAAATAAAGGTAGTTAATGTATACGTGGTTGTTGACGAAAAATAAAGGTAGTTAAAGTATTAAAATAATGTTAGATATTAAATGAGAGTTTAATAGTTGAGATAAGTATTGAAAAATAATAAATTGAAATTGAGATGGTAAATTACATATAATAGTTTAGTAGATATTTAAAAGGTAATTGATAAAGAAATCACTCAGCAAATATAATAGAGTTTTCGAACTTGGTTAGAGTAGTTTATATATTTTATGGTTCAATGTTTTGTATATATGAATAACGTAGAAGTGAAATATTATAATATTATATGTATTTGTATATATAATTATTTATAGACTTATTATCCCGTATAGGAGACTAATATTCAGAGATTTGATAGTTAGATAACGTATAGTATTTTTATTTCTTATACCAAACTTTACCAACTCATGAACATAGTTGACAAAGGCTATATATTTTACAGAACAAAAGTTACAATAATATTGTTAAGCTAACTACTTTTGGACTAACACACAAGTATATTGGAAATGCTATAAATATTAAAATAATAATTAAATAAATTGATGATTAATAGGGTTTTATTATCAACCAGATTTGTTGCGGTAATTTGACTGTACCTAAATTTTTGAAATTTATGATAGTGTTAATTTTGAATGAATGATAACCATGAGTAATAGTCATAATAATGAAGGGATAATTTATGGATGTTTTTAAATTTTATTTGTAGAGTTTGGTGGCATTATTTTTGAAGTATTACGAAGGTATAGTATTTGATATTATTTTGAACTAACATTTTTTTAAATTAGATTTTTTTAAATAAATTTTATGAACCATATCATATATGTGGTTGATGGAGTTTAAGTTTAGAGGTCGGATTATTTATACCTCTATAAGTACCCCTGTGTCGAAATTTTGCACTCCTAAGTCTATTGTTTATCGAAATAGTGTCTTCACAACCAAAGCTATTATGTTTTTTCATACGGAAATATTTATGCCATTCATTTTTTGCTACACTCTTAAAAGTCTTGAGGCTTGTTTACTTTAGTTTTAATTTACCATAGCAGAACTTTTATCACATACGTCTCCTACTTGGTTCATACTTCGATTGTTCTAACCTAATTAAAACTTTTCGCTGACCAAAAACTCTATATGAGTCACTATGCAATATATCACAAATGACTCAAACACTAAACAAAACAAAGATAATGAAAGAAAAGAGCACATTTTTTTTAACGTGGTACGATAAATGTTTACGTTCACAGGTGCCATTTAGGGATGGTAATGGGCCGTCCGCGGGCCGGGTTCGGGCCGGCCCGTTTGAGCCCGCTTTTTTTACACATGAGCCCGAACCCGGTCCGACCCGCTCTCGGGCTCATATTTTCAAATCTGAACTCGTCCGCTAATGTCCGTCGGTCAACCCGGCCCGACCCGCGGACATTAATTTTAATATTTTTTAAATATTTTTTGATTTATTTTAAATATATTAACTTATTTTTTAAATATATTATTTTTATTATATATTGAAATATTATTTTTATATATATTTTATGATTTTCGGGCCGGAACGGGCCGGACAAATTTGAAACCCGAACCCGGCCCGGCCCGATTGCGGGTTACAATATCTGAACCCGAACCCGGCCCGTTCTAAGTTCGGACCGGACAAAACCCGGCCGGGCCGGGTCGGGTCGGGTCGGGCCGGACAACACCCGAATTGCCACCTCTAGTGCCATTAGAAAAGTGTTTCACTATGATAGAAAAGGATTACAGATTTTCATATCGTTTTTTGTGTACTCCGAGTAATATATTTATAGAGGAATAAATAGACTTACTAGATAATGGGCATGATTGGCTCATATAAACTAGACCATAAACTATAAGGCAGTTGTCGTTCAACACAAGACTGTATCAGCAAACACAAGATACAGTGTCAATGACACACGATTGTATTAGCAGAAACAAGATACAGTGTCAATGACACACAATTGTATTAGCGGACACAAGGTACACTATCAATGGCTGAACACTGTACCAACACACATAATATACATTGTCAACATTATTCGATTCATCATGAACAAATCTTCCTCTCAAGGATAATATCATTTTTTCATTATTAACAAAGAATATTCAGAACACCAATCCAGTTTAACAAATGCTTAAACTTTCGAACTTGTACTGCATTGGTTATTATATCTGCCGAATCATCGTGTGTAGACACTTTCTTCACATAAATTATTTCTTTTGATATTATACCCCGAATAAAATGATAAATGACATCTATGTGCTTTGTACACTCGTGGTACATATGGTTCCCTGTAAGGTGTATGATGCTCTAACTTTCATAAAACACTTTTTAAGTAGTCCTACTTAAGCCCAAATTTCCCACTAAACTTTACAACCATATTGCCTCCTTAACTGCTTATGTTACCACCATGTACTCTGTCTCTGTTATAGATAAAGCTACAATAGCTTGCAATTATTCTTTCCAACTGATCGCACTCCCAGCTAGAGTAAACATATATCATGTCAAAGATCTCATTTTACCCATATCATCTGCAAAACCAGAATCAATATAAGCAATCAAATTCTACCATATCGCTCATCGATCCATCAAAATTGGTCTTATTAAAAATCAAGCCAATATTCCCAGTCCTTTCAAGATGCCGAACTATCCATTTTACTGTATGCCAGTGTTATTTCTCAAGACATCCCATATGTCTGCTGACTACACTAACCGCATCTGAAATATCAGGACGTGTCCAAACCACAGCATACGTGATACTACCAACTACACTTGAATATGGAACCTTCGGCATTTGTTCCAAATCAGCATCATCCTTGGTCAATCGTGATGCAGATAACTTGAAATGATTAGCAAACGAATGCTAACTACCTTAGCATCAAACATGTTATATCGTTGTAACACTTTCTTAATGTAGCTTGATTGAGACAAATGTAATGATCATACACATTTTTTCCTAGTATATCCATCCTTAGAATCTTCTTTGTCATACCCAAATCCTTTATCTCAAACTTGGCACTAAGTTGTTTCTTTATGTGCATAATGCGTGATATACTACAAGCAACAATAAGCATATCATCCAAATATAAGAATCATCTGGCATTTTTTGATGATACACACAACCATTATATGGACTCCTCATAAACCCTTTTTACACCATGTATCAAATTAGTTTGATTCAAATGATATGAATCTCAAAGGATATAAATTGGCAAAAATGTTTCCCAAATGATCTTTATATTATGATGATTTTCTTAGTGGAAACCTTGACCCGTTACCTTTTCACAAACAAGAACCTTGGTATATGTGATGTCAACCTGCTGTTATCTTGTAAGGTAAGAACCTCAGTATGATAAAGACTCCACAAATTATTCTAGAAGGTCGTTTGATAAGTCAAGATGTGAATCATAACACCAACCTAATTGTTCCAATCCAAGTGCTAATTGGACCAGCCACAAGAGCAAGAGCCAAGAAGTTCAAGGATAAACTTAATGGATTTAACCAATAACTTTGGGATCCAACCAATCCGATGAGGCCAAATGAAGGTGATGTACATAAATCATTAAAGCTGATAAATCTCATTCAAATTCTAAATCTAAAGGAGTAAAGAGAATGTAATTTTTAAAGTCATTTATTGTGCAATTTTCGGAATTAATTTCAGATTAACACTCCTTAGCAAAGTGATCATAACTTTGTCATGAAAACTCTAAAAGGCACACTGTTTGTTGCACTAGTAATGGACTTCTCAAATTTTTTAAAGATACCAACTTAGGACATGTTCAAGTCTGGGAAAATTCGTGCCAACCTTCCAACTTTCTAGTTAAATGTTTTATATATTCAAATATTTATTTCCAACATTAGTTTAATGTTATGTCTAACTTATGTTTTCTTGATTTGTACTATAAGTATTCAGGCGAAAGGGAATAAAGATAAATCCAATTTTTTATTTTATGGGAAAATCATTCACTCTAGAGATAAAATATTTATTGACCATAGTTTATAAATATTTAATTTGTTTTATATAAAAGTTTATTAAATATTATATATTTATGTGGTGTAAGTGTTATTGATGTGGTGTAAGTGTTATGTTACATTTTGAATTTTTTGTTTTTAATATGTGACGTTCTTATATGTTTGTTTTACTAAATAACTACTCTTCTCTTTCATTATATTATCATCAATTAAAAATCTAATGTTAGAAAAAATATTCTCTCTCTAAAAATTATGATATTAGTAAAAAAAAGTAATGTTTTTTTTATTGTTAAAAAGAAGAAGTGAAAAAGAAAGAAACTAAGCACAATTTTTTTCAAAAGATAATAATAATGGAGTTATGTTTGGATTTTAATATTTTATATGCTACAAAAATCATTTATCAATACATTCATGAGAAATGTTTCACAAATCTTAGTTAAAATCTTCAAAACTAACCAATTTAAATGAATTAAAAAAATTCCAAAGAAATACAGAAGCTTTATTGAATCTTATTGAATCTTTATTGAATAACTACTTTATTGAATCTTTATTTTAAAAACTAGACAATAACTACTTTATTGAATCTTTATTTTAAGTCATGCTTACTTTGAATTTTGGATAGATTTTGTTGGGTTATTGATGTTTTTATTTAAAGTGATTGCAAATTTAGAAGAAAGATGATTTATGTTAAGCGAATTGAAGCAACAATGATAGGGATAAATGATAGGGATGAAGAGGTAAATGTGAAAATCGACTTTGATGCTAATAAACAAAATTGGATCCAGGTTTGATGAATTCTTTTTTTTAATAATCTATGTTTATGAATTTATAGATTTTATTATTTTCTGTCTTCTGAATTTGAAAATAGTTACATAGAAATATTATTTTTATTTTCAGTTATAATTCAAGGTCTTTATTGTTATTACAGAATTTGAAAATAGTTACATAGAAATATTATTTTTATTTTCAGTTATAATTCAAGGTCTTTATTGTTATTACGATATTTTCTAACTTATCAAACAATCTTCCAAATATTTTTGTGGCGTTTTCATCATACTAAGGTTCTTACCTTATGAGATAACAATTTTCGGGGTCACCTATACAAAAGTTATCGTTTGTGCAAAGGTAAAAAGTCAAGATTTTCACCAAAAAACTCATCATAGTAGAACTATCATTTGGGAGACATTTGTATGAATTTACATCATTTGATAGATTCATATAATTTGGTATCATATCTATGAATGTTCGTGCTTAAGGTTGCATCCTATAAATTTTGAGTTTTAATAGTTTATCTCCATTAGTACAAAACAACGTTTAAGAAAAAAGTGCAAAAAGAATAGAAAAGTTAAAAGAGTTGTGAAAAGAGAGGTTTCTGATATTGTTCAAGCGTTGTATCATCCTTGATACTCAAAATTTTAATTTCTATTCAATTTTTTTAATTTGTTCGATTAGTTTGAAAAAGATTAATTGAGATTTCTTTGAGTGGTAAAAGTCAAGAGTCTGTGAGTGCATTTGAGGGTGAAAGTTAATTGATTTGAGTGAAACACGAGTGGTAAAAAGTTGAGCGAACCAATACTTTGAATGATATATGTGACAAAGTGTTTTGGGGCCATTATCTATTATCTAACATTTTTTCAGTAGGTTCCAAATGTGTCTCAAAAAGACCAAAACATTATGCCACAAACAAAACTTGAACAAATAACTTTCGCCATAAAACATGCAGTTAAGATGTTCATAAGAGATTGGCTACAATAAAGCAAGATACCCACAAGAGCAGCCACAAATTGGTATCTACAATACTACAAGAAGGAGACTTGTATCTAGGTAAATGTATAATGAGCCTAGTGATGATGATGGTGATGATAGATATTTTGATCATGGTAGGAGATATGAATGACATTAACGAGAAAGATTGAATGCGATTGATAATAACTTGGGGAGTATCAAGATGAAGATTCAATCATTTCAAGGAAAGAGTGACCCAAAAACATACCTTGAATGGGAGAAAAACTTGGAGTTAGTCTTTTAATGTTATAACTACTTTGAGTTGAAGAAGGTAAAACTTGCAACAACAGAAATTTTAAATTATGTTATATTTTGGTGAGATCAATTGAAATTGTCTATAAGGAAAAACAGAGAGGATGAAATTAATACTTGGGATGACATGTAAGATGTGATGAGGAAGTAATTTATGCCAAGTCATTACTACCGATAGCTTTATCAAAAATGCATGGGCTGAAACAATGTAATATGAGTGTGGAAGATTATTACTTCAAAGATATGAACATGGTTGTGACCATAACTGATATTAAAAAATATAGAGTGGCTAATATGGCTTGATTTTTTAGTGGCCTAAATCAAGAAATTCAAGATGTTGTGGATATGCAGCACTATGTTAAGATGGAGGATATGTTTAACATAGCCCTTAAAGTTGAGAAACAACTTAAGAAGAAGAAAAGTAGGAGACCTTCTCGTGATTTGGGTTCTTCATCATGCAAGCCAACTTATGGGAGGAAGGAGGAGACGGTAGTTACAAAATCAAAAGTTGAGCCAATTAAAAATATGACCAACCAAAAATCTAAAGGTAAATTAGTAACTCCAACTATTCAAGTATCAATGTTGGGGTCACATTACAATTGAATTCTAAAATCAAACAACAATGATTATTCAAAATTATGGAGAAATTAAAATTGAAGAAGAAGTGGAGTCGATCCTAATGCATTTTTTGAGGGTGAAGAAGTTGAATATATTATCCACGATTAATTAGTGATGGCTAGAAGATATCTAAGCATCTAAACCAAAGAAGATAAGTTGGTGCAGCATGATAACATATTTCATACTAGATGTCATGTTTAAGATAAGGTATGTAACATGATTATTGATGGAAGGAGTTGTAATAATGGTACACACACTTATAAGGATGATAAATTGGGGTTGCTATTAATGAAACATCATTAACCTTAAAAGTTAAAATGGTTCAATGATAATAATGAGTTAAAGATAACAAAAAAAATATTGGTTTCATTTAAAATTGGAAGATATGAAGATGAGGCGTTATGTGACGGGGTTCCAATACATATTGGAAATTTGCTAGCTGGTAAACCATAGTAATTTGATAGAAAAGTGAAGCATGATGGTTTTACCAATAAGTATTCGTTTCTGCACAGAAATAGAGAAATCACACTTGTACCAACCGACACACAAATACGTTTACAATGATGAAGCGAGGTTAACATATGAGTGACGAAAACAATGAGTGAAAAAAAAGTGAAAAAGAAAGGCTGAAAAAAAAAGAATAATGATTTAGTCATTGAGGTAAAACAAAGAGAAAATAAAGAAATGATTTTGCAAAAATCAGTAAAGTTAAGAGAGCAATATTTTCATAACAGTCTATGATTTTACTTACATACAAAGAGGCATGTCTAAGCACTAACTAAATTTACATTTTTTTGCCTAGTTTTGTTGTTTCTCTTTTGCAGGAATATCAAGATTCATTTATGAAAGAAACACCCCATGGCCTGCCCATAAATAGAGGGATTGAGCATCAAATTGATTTTTTTTCCAGGGGCTATCATTCCTAATAGGGCAGCCCATAGATACAATTCGGAGGAAACAAAGGAGCTACAAAAGCAAGTTGATGAACTGTTAGAAAAGAAACACATGCTTGAAAATTTGAGTCCTTGTGTGGTTTCCGTTCTTGTAAGAGGGATAGAACATCAATGATGTGCATTGATTGTTGAGCCATCAACAATATAATGGTAAATTATCGTCATCTTATCCCTAGGTTAGATGATATATTTGATGATTTCATGGTTCCATTGAGTTTACAAAGCTTGATATTAAGGGAGGATATCATCAAACTAGAATAAGGAAGGTGATGAATGGAAAACAACTTTTGAAACAAAATATGGATTTTATCAATGGTTAGTTATGCACTTTGGTTTGACTAATGCTCAAAGAACATTTATGAGATTGAGAATAATGTTTTGAGGGCTTTTATATTGAAATTTGTTGTAGTTTATTTTTATGATATTCTGATTTATAGCAAGAACATAGATGAGCATCAGAGAATTTAAAATCTATCATAGAAGCTCTTTAGAAAGAAAAGTTGGTTGCTAACTCAAAGAAGTGTACTTTTTGCACCGATTAGTCTGCATGTATTGGATATGTTGTTAGTTCATAGGCTACTCATGTAAATAAGGAGAAAATCAGTGCGATTCAAGAGTGGCCAACTCCTACAAGTCTAAGCAATGTTCGACATTTTCATGGACTTGCTAGTTTCCATGGGAGGTTCGTGAAAGATTTTAGTAGCATACCTGTACCAATTACTGAAGTGATAAAAAAGAATATTGGTTTCAAAGAGGAAGAAGAATAAGAGAATGCATTTATTTTTCTGAAACAGAAGCTAACCAATGCACTATTGTAGTATTTACCTAACTTTTTTAAAAAGTTGATATTGAATGTGATGCTTCGATTATTGGCATAAGAGTTGTCCTCGTGCAAGAAGGTCGACCAGTTGCTTACTTTAATGAAAATCTAAGTGGAGCAACCTTGAACTATCCAACCTATGATAAGGAGTTGTATCCCTTAGTTCGAGCTTTGGAAACATGACAACAATACCTTTGTCCTTAAGAGTTTATAATTCATACTGATCACGAGTCTTCAAAATACATAAAAAAACCAACAAAAATTGAACAAAAGGCATGATAGTTGGGTATATTTCATGGAAACATTTCCATATGTCGTCCGATGCAAGAAATCGAAGGAGAATGTGGTCGTTGATGCACTTTCTAGTAGGTATGCTTTACTTTCCACTCTTGATGCTAAATTTCTTGGTTTTGAATATATAAAATCATTATACCAAGATGATTCAGATTTTTATGATGAATATAAAGCTTGTGAAAAGAACTATTTGTGGTTGATTCTTTCAGCATGATGGATTTATTTTTAGAAAAAATAAGCTATGTGTACCTAAATGTTCTTCAAGAGAATGTCTAGTTCAGTAATCACGTGAAGAAAGATTGATGGGTCATTTCGGAGTTGCAAAAACCTTGGCTATTTTGTAAAAAGTTCTATTGGCCACATATGAAAATATATGTTTAAAGAGCTTGTGAAAGATGTGTCACTTGCAAGAAATCTAAGTCAAGCTAATTGTTTGTATTCTCTTTTACCTATTCCTTATGACCTTTGGATAGATATCTCTATTGAATTTGTGTTGGGTCTTACGAAGACCAAAAAGGTGAAGATTCGGTTTTTGTTGTAGTTGATAGCTTTTCTAAAATGACACATTTCATTACATGTCGTAAAACTGTTAATGCTTCTCATATTGCGAGATTCCATGTCATGCCAAGTACAATAATGTCTCATCATGACACAAAATTTTCAGTTACTTTTGGAAAACTCTATGGTGTAAGTTAGGTACTAAGCTTTTATTTTTCACTACTTGTCACCAACAAAATGACGGGAAAATAGAAGTAGTAAATAGGAGTTTGTTGACCTTGTTGAGAGTTATAATTAAAGAGAACATTAAAACTTGGGAAGAATGTTTACCATATGTTGAATTTCCTTACAATAAAGCGACTCATTCTGCTTCTAAGTTTTCTTAATTTGAAATTGTGTATGGTTTTAATCATTTGACTTCATTGGACTTATCTCCATTGCATACGTTTGAGTTTGTTAACATGGAAGCAAAGAAAAAACCTGATTTTGTTCAAGAGATTTATAAGAGAGCTAAGCTGAACATTGAAAGAAAGACTAAGCAATATGCAAACTAAGCCAATAAAATACGAAACAAAGTTGTGTTTGAACTAGGAAATTGGTGTGGTTTCAGTTAAGAAAATTAAAATTTATTATCAAACGGTGTACAAAATTTCTTTTAATAGGGGATGTACGATTCCATGTGCTTCAACGTATCAATGACAATGGCTACAAACTAGACCTTTAAGGTGACTATAATGTGATTTTTACTTTTAAAGTTATTGATTAAATTCATTTTGATGAAGGTAATAATTTGAGGAAAAATACTTTTGAAGAAGAAGGGATGATGTGAACCATAACACAAACTCAATCTATTCAATCCAAATGTCAATAAGACTAGTCACAAGAGCAATAGCCAATAAGTTCAAAAAGAAACTTAATGGGTTCATCTCAAAATTTTGGGATCAAACCAATATCATTAGGCCAATTATGGTGATGCAAATAACTCATCAAGGGTGATAAATCTTATTCAAATGCAAAGTCTAAATAAGTGAAGATAACAGAATTTTCAAAGTCATTTACTGTGTAACTTTCAAAATTTTAATTTCAGATTAACATTCCTTAGCAAAATGTCCATTACTTTGTCATGGAAACTTTAAAAGGTAGATAGTTTACTGTATTGGCTCATAGACTTCTCAAGATTTCAAGAGACACCAACTTCGAACTTGTTAAAGCCTTAGAAAATTCATCTCGACCTTCCAACTTTCTAGTCAAATTTTATAAGTTATTTATTGTGCAACTCGGAAATTATTTTAGATTAACACTACTTAGTAACATGGCCATAACTTTGTCATGGAAACTCCAAAAAGCAAACTGTTTATTGTGTTGTTGCATGGAATTTTCATGCTTTTCAGAGACCCCAACTTGAAACCTATTAAAGCATAGAAAAACTCATGCCAACCTTTCAAATTTATAGTTAAACGTTTTGTCTATTCAAATGTTTCTTTCTAACATTAGTTTAATATTTTGATTATGATATGTTTTCTTGATTAGTACTATAAGTATTCAAGATGAAGGGAAAAAAGAGGGATCCAATTTTTAATTTTGTGAGAAAAGCTTTTAGTCAAGTTCTTTAGAACTTTATGAACTTATTTGAATAATTTCTGAGATGTTTATCTAGACTTATCAAACAATCTTCCACAATCGTTTATGGCGTCTTCACCATATCGAGGTTCTAACCTTGCAAGATAATAACGGGTCGAGGTCACATATACCAAGGTAATTGTTTGTGAAAAGGTAACGGGTCAAGGTTTCCGCCAAGAAACTCATAATAGCATAACGGTCGTTTGGGAAACATTTGTGTGAATCTACATCATTTGATAGATTCATATTAATTTCATAGGTGATTGTTTCAAACTATACAATAACTCAATAGAAAAAAACTTGTCCTCTATATTAAGTTTTGATAAATCCATCTGGCTGTCTCATGTAGATTGTTCCTCCGATTCACCATGTAGAAACTCAATCTTTACATCCAAATGCTCAAGTTCTAAATCGTGCAAAACTACCATATCTAACAAAAGCCTTAACGGTCAGTCTTAAATACAGGTGCCTCAACGCCTTGGATTGCATTTTTTTTCTTGAATACCCATTTGCAGCCTACTACCTTTTATCCTTTAAGAAATTCAACAAGCTTCCATGTATGATTCTTATGAAGAGCTCCAATCTCTTTCTCAATAGCACCAATCCACCGATCTTCCTCCGAACTTTCCATAACGTTCCTATAACTACTAGGTTCATGTATCTCAACATGTTTTGTAACTGACAGACCATATCAAACTTAATATGTATATCTTTTTGGTGGTCTTATCTCTCTCCTTTCTTTGCTAAATTTTATTCTATAATATTATTATCGTGGTTCAGGTGCATTATCGTCACTATTATATGATGTTATCACTTCACCCTTATTTAAAATGTATCACATAAGTATTTGAATTATTTGATAAAATATCAATTCTACTTCAAGCTCCGCCTATTTACTCACAACCGATCCTGATTCGATTATTACTCCTACATTCTTTTGAAAATATGGCAAAGAAGACTCAATATCTACCAATGAGAAAACTTAGAGACTTTGAAGAGGTACACAATAACCTATCCTATCACTCTTGTAACATATCATAGAAATATGTACCTCTTTTCCGTCAGCTCAAGTTTACTATCTCTCACATGAGTGTACGTAGGAAAACTGAACACTCTCAATTGTTTTTAATCAGACGACGATCCAGGCAAAATCTGTAAAGTAAATTTACAATCAATAGCCATTGATGGAAATCGATTCACTAAGTAACACATTGGATTAATAACTTTAGCTAAAAAATCCTTTCTCACACCAGAATGCAAGAGTATGCTTCTTGCTTTGTCACACTATTATATGGGCGATTACACATTATCCGTTAGTATCACAGAACTCGTTGAACTCACGATGACAAAATTCTAACCCATTATTTGTCCTGAGACGCTTGGAATTTCTTCATGTGAGTTTCTTAATCATCGTCTTCCATATGATAAAGGTTAAATATGCCTCATCTTTAGGTTTCAGAAGATAAACCCACACCATATTTGAATAATCATCGATAAAACTCATGTAGGTTTTGGCTTCACTATCAATAAAACTCTATTTGGGCCCAAAATATGAGTGAATGTAATCCATTATTCCTTTAGTCTTTCTTACATCCGACTTGTTGAATTTGACTATAGTTTGCGTACCAAACATACAATGCTCACAAATTCTCAATGATTCTGCTTTATACCCTTTCAAAAAATCACTATTTCCCAAAATAACTAATCCTCCTTCAATTATGTGTCTGAGATACCAATGCCATATGTAATTTTGATCATGTCGAATTTTTTTATTACTCCTTGATTATGCTACTGCAGCATTACCCATAACAAAACTTCCCTAGAGAATGTAAACCCCATTTGCAAACCGCCTTTCATACACACCATTGAACATTTTGTCACTTTGATTACACCACCACAGGCATGATACTTATAACCCTAAGAGTCTAATATCCCAAGAGGCAGGTTTCTCTTCAACTTAGGTTAATAATTGCACGTCATAATTTTAACAACCCTATCAAATATTATGTTCGTGACGTTTCCGATCCCACTAACAAGCAGCAAATGATTGTTCCCTAAATAAATAGTTTCCTATATTGTCTTGTAAGTATCGAACCATTTCTTGAACTGACACATGTGATCTGTAATGGTAGTATCGAGTACCCAAGAGTTTTACCTACAATATGAACTCACAGACAACACAACCACTATGTTTACTATCATCAGAATCATTCACACCTTCTGTTAGGTTTGCAATATTTTCCTTTTAATATCCCTTCTTACCTTTTAGTTTCCGACATTCCCTCATATAGTGAGCACACTCACCACATATATAATAGTTTGATTTCTTGGCTCTTGATTTAAACCATCCGTTCTTCTTCTCTAAAGAACTTGCATTATTTCTAGATCTTCCCCTGGTCATTAGACCTTCCATTTCCATCTGATTAACTGGCTGCAACTATCTCAACTCTTTTGATTTCAGTGCCCGTTTAACATCCTCTAGAGATAACTTATCATGACCATACATTATGGTATCCATGAAGTTCTCATAGGAAATTGGCAACGATTCGAAAACAATCAAATTTTGATCCTCATCTTCAATGATGATATCAGTGTTCTTCAAATCCATAATAATTGATTTAAAATTATCTAAGTGTTTAGTTTTGGACATACCCTTCTTTCAATATGAAATCGTACAAGAATTTTTTAAGTATAACAGTTCACAACTAAATTCTCTGAGTAAAGTTCTTCCAAATTTTTCCATGCGCAGGAAAACGTTTTCTCACTGCTAATCTCGCAAAGAATGTTGTTCTTTACAATCATTAGAATCCAATAGACAACATTTTCTTGAAAATATTTCTTCTCATAGTCTTTTATCTCTACTGGTGACTTATTTTCCACGATCCTTGTAGTACCAATGAAGATTTTAAATTAATCTTCCACAACGTTAAGCTGGATAAAAAACAATCTTATAAAAGACTTACCCAACGGAATGAATTACAATCAAGAAAGAAGATGAATAAAGTGTAAAAACAATTATATTAAAAAAACCCGATTAGTCTTTCAAATGATATTTTACTTCATACTTTAGGGTTTACAAATATATTCTACATATAGTATTATTACATGTGTATCCAATCATAGTCTTAAAAGTGTTATTCAGTTATAACTATCTAGCTAACTTATTTTCCCTTATATGGAAAATCGCCACGTATGTGGAGACACACATTTGAAGTGAATTTCACACGTCTTTAAACTATATCCTCATCAACTTATGGCTTGCGCTTCGTCATTATTCCAACTTAGCTTTCGTCAATGTTCTGAATTGCATCTTATCATACTTCATAATTTATACCTCATCAATTTGTTGAATTGATATCCCACCACTATTACTAATTGCCTTTATCTTCTCAAGAATCTGGTCTTGTGTCCCGTCTTGAACATGTTTGAACCCTCGTCACTCTTCTAATCTTAATATCGTCATGAACGTCGTATGAATAAATAATATATTCCCTTGATTGAATATATCCTTATCAGATTTCATATCAAATCTTTTAATTTTGTATTTTGTTGATGTAGGCACCATTGTAAACCCTAATTGTAAAACCTAATTCCATAACCCAAATCTTTGATACCAATTTGTTATGAATCAATATGAAATATATCACAAATAGCTCAAACACAATAAAATAAAGAACTTAAAAAAAAAGAACACGTGATTTTTACGTGGCTTGACAATGTTTACATCCACAGGTGCCACTAGAGAAAAGAGTTTTATTATGATTGGGAAAAGGGTTACAGATTTTTGGATCTTCTTTTATGTAGTCCTAGTAATCCAATTATAGGGAATTATAGACTTATAAGTTAATGGTCCTAATTGACTCATATACATTACACAATAAACTATAACACAAACTATCGTTTAATACAAGACTGTACCAGCAAAAACAAGGTACACTATTATTGACACAAGACTGTACTAGTGGACATAAATTACACTGTCAATGACATAAGATTGTACTACTAGATAGATTATACATCTTAAATATTATTTGACTCATCCTAAACAAACTTCTATTAGGAAACAAATTCTATTTTACGAAAGGAAAAGAGTATAACTAATAGTTAATATGCTGCTAAGGTATTACATATTCTTATATTTACATTACCATTTCTTTTATTTGCTTCAATTCTTTCTAAATATGGATGATAATTATAAAATAAATCAAATAATTAATTTTCTTTAAAAACTTTGGATGGTCAATTATCCCTCATAGCCTTTGGTAAATGATGAGGGAATGAGTGTTGTATTGAGTTTTTATAGCTTCAACCTGATATCTTCTGAAATTTCTAGAAAACCCCACTATTCTATTGTGAAGACTCGAGTAAGGATTGATCATTATATAAAAATGTATATAGATTTTACAATCAGCCACTTATATCGATGTAAATAAAGTTAAGGAAATAAGATTTTTCTTGGATGTATTTTTTATGGCTTTTATGACAAAACTATTGGAATTGGAGGGCTTATTGTTGTTCTATTATTAAGTGGAAAAGAACTAGAAAAAACTAACACGTAGATGAGAGCCTCTTTTTTAACTAGACATATGCATTCTATTCACATCCATTAACCTTAATCCTTCAAAATCATTTAATCTTAGCCATTCATCATGTAAATAAACTAAACCACATAAATCTAAAGAAATCAAATGCCGAAATTTTTGTCCCTCTCGGTATAAGTATCATTTTTTGTTACCCATTTATCTCTTTGGTTTGTTTACTTTATGATTCGAATTGTGTCTTCTTTAAACTTTACCTTCTTGACTATATTTAATATTTACACTCGTGATTTTCTTGTTAAAATATATTTTAACCTTCTATTAATTCTTAAACGTGTAAGAAAATTAAGGAAGTGATTACTCACACAGTCAAAACAAAAGAGATATTGCTTCGTTATGAGACTGAAGAAATCAATCAGGTTATGTCTAATTCACATAACCCATTCGACCAAAAACAATTATGAAGAAAAAGAAAACTCTTAAGATTCACATCCCAGTACAAGTTATTTCCCTTGCTTATTATGCACTTGACAATATAAGTTTATCTTTAACAAACTATAGTATTAGATCTGATTCTTCTAATGGCAGAGGGAAAGAGGAAGTTTTGAATACTTCTTTAAATGAAGCCAAAATAAATTGAGGGTCATCCATGTCGACATATCCATAACAATCATAGAGTGAAAATGCTTCATAATCGAGATATTCCTGAAGACGTAATCATTTGGTTCTCTATTATTAGGGAAACTCCTTGTTATGCTCGTAAAGATGAGGCGATGCTCTTTTACCTATTTTCTTGGTATATGAATTTGATTTTTCCTTGGTTCATATCTAATTAAGTTTTTATTATTATTAGGATTTATCCTAGCCAACTTGTACCCGATTTTTGGAGGGTTCTTATATCAACACTTCTTTGTGATTGATTTTATTACCGCAACTAAAGCATATGCTAGGATTACTCATGGCTTCAAAACCATTATCAAGGTATAGAAATACAAGTTTGTGTATGTCTCCAAAAATTGAAAGATTTCTCGTGAACGAGTGTTTCCTCAATGTACCCAAACTTGGGTTTCGAAGTTTAAGTTGTTACCATTTTCCTTCTATAATTTATACTCTAGTTATTTTGGTGTGCTTATTTAAGACCATAATGTGATCTTATACCATTATCATGTTGATCATTTTTGTTTAGCGGAATAAGCTTCCAAGTTATATTATTTATACTCATCCATTATCCTACCCGTAAGATTTGGAGAACATCTCACAATGATCCTTGAGAAATATTGACCTCTTGTATTGGAGACCTTACCCTAGACGTTCCTCGTATAACATTCATAATTCCTTACATATTTTTGTTTATGCATGCCGACGAAGTAACATTTCTCTAAGTTCATTGTTGAAGATCCGCAAGCATAACCTCTGAACGATCATTTGTCTACTCATGACATGATCATCACTATTTAATTGCTAAATGATATATTTAAAGGCGTTATTCATAGATGGCGCCAAATATTATGAAAGGAAAATCTCTCAGAGTTTGCTAAAAAAAGACTAGTTCTTGATCAAGAGAGGTGTAATGTTATTCAATCAATCAACCATTTTTTACAATAATTAGACCATCTATATATATCTAATTTATTACTAACTATTCACGATATGTAACACATGTATCTTAGGATACATGTCATCCATATATTATATAAGTTGCAATTTTACCTTTCAACTGTTATGGATACGGTAGTAGTGTGCCATATCTTCCTCTAATCTTATATTGTCTCTACCATCTTCTACCAACTTCTGCCATATTCTAGTATATAATCTATTCTTAATTTCCAAGTATTTACCATTATTTTTCAATCTTCATATTTTTACACATTGGTTACGCTTGGTTTCCAAATGCTCTATCATTTAACGATGTTTCTCTCTTTTGTTAATCTTTTTTCTTAATTGTTCTATAGACACGTTCTTTCCAAATGCTCTACCATTTACCTTTTCCACATAGTGGTAATGATATCCCAACGTCATATAACCTTATTAGTTTCTTGAAGGACTATTCCTAGAGCCAAAGATGTAGATGACGACGATACTAGTGCATCAAAAGCTGAGTTTTCTTATTTTCAGACTTGTTCAAAATCCACATGCTCAAATTGCACAACTTGACGTTGAAGATTTTTTAATTATTGAATAAAGTTTTCTTTGAGGTTGGAAACCCAACTTGATAGACTGATTTAAGATATATGTTTTTAGAGATATTAGTTGTCTTACTGATCATGAGCCTTGATTGTTGCTCCCACAATTAGTTATGACCTTTCATATAAATTTGTACCACTCTTTTGTAAGTACAGGTCTCTCAAACTAAAAAGTTCTCAAGAAATGTACCAATACTCGAGCTTTGATTTTCATTCTTAGCTCAAATTGGATATCATAATCCTCTAATTCTACTAACTATATCGTCAGTCTTCCAAATACATCTAGATTTTGAAGAACATTTGTTAAGGGGGATGAAGTTATACTATTATTATATGTGCTATGAAATACAACCTTATGTTTTAGTTGCAACTACTAATGCCAAACCAAGTTTTATAATTTATCAAGTTTGATTTAGTAATACAGATTTACTTACATAACACAGTATTTTAGATCTTTGTCCTTCCTTTCTGATCAGTAGCATAGTCCGGGACTGCAAGGTATAAATCTAAGATTCTCCTAGTTGGGGTTTTGTTAACACTTTCGGAGAAGCCAAACACTTCTTTATGTTTTTAATACGCTTTATCAAATCCTAGAGTCCAATCAGACTTCCCTGCTCCTCTCAGCACTGGAAGAAAGGTTAACATTTGTCTAAGGATCTTGACTAAAACCGGTTAAGTGTCTTTAGTCTTTATGTCAAAATCTGTACTTCTTTTGAATCCCTTGGTGGCTTTAACGCTGCTAAATTTGCAAGTTGTGTGTGACTGCTTTGATTCTTTTCTTTATCACCATGTAGCACAATAATATATCAGATTTCACGCAAAATTTTCATTTTTTTGGATTTAACTTTATATTAACTCTTATGAGATTTATAAAGGTCTTATTCAAGTTTGATATTTGATCATCTTCACGAAGGGTGGTGATGAGAGTATCATCAATGTAGGCTTGTATGTCTTGGTATTTCTCACGCATTTGTATTTGGTTAAATCCACTAAATAAATAGATGAAATACAATAATTTCTTGCCAGACATTGTATTTACCAATTGAACAATTCTTGGCAGTGGAAAAGAGTCATTCAGGAAAGCCTTGTTGAGGTATGTAAAGTATCATTTTCCCCAAAATTGGTGAAGGATCATGGAGAAAGGATATTGGCCCTCTTAGAGGATAGTCAGTCATTCTGATACTGATATCGTGTCCAGTTTTGGTATTCTGTATTGAATTTGATTATTTATTTGCGTGACTCAGGTTCTTGCAATATTATTCTTTATATTAATTTGAATCATTGTATTTTTTGTTATGGCTGGAGGGTTTTGTGAGCATGTTGGTGGAGTTAGAATGTATCCCTCATTTTTTTCTCTAAAAAACCTCATATACATTGATGTATCTGTGTACATGAGCTAGTAGGTCGCCTAAATTTTAATTCTTATTTTTTATTATATGTTCCAAAAAAGATCATTCTAGAACTCTTTACATGTATGTAGCTACATACACTAAGTTTGGGCAATCATTTAATTTACTTTCGGTCTTGAACCTTTGAGAATATTCTCTAATACTTTCATTAGGTCTTCTTACAACGTATAATGTGTTACTTATCTCTTTTTATAACTTTTGAGCCTACGAACCGGTTCCCGAAAGTTTCCTGAATCATCTTATAACTTTTGATGCATCATTTTGGCATGTTATTAAACAATTGCATGAAATATTTTTTGAACGTTCGCTTGGCAATATATGTATGGTAAGTGATACAAATGATTCCATACAGTCAATCATTTGAACCTGTTTCAAGCCAATATGACTAATCAATTAATCTTGGCTTGAGGTAATTCCTTGCATTTTATTTTATCATCAGTCCTGTATTGTAGCATCTCATTGTTAGCTGTTGAATATGATGCTCTAGGTCTTATTTTTTAAATATTTATTCATCTTGTAGCTGTTAAATTTTTACGGTGGAATAACATAGGAAATTTATGGAACTAATATAAATTCCTCTTCCACTATCTTATCATCTTCGTCATTGATATTCTATACATCGTTGATGAATAATTATGATTGTTGGTACTTTGGTGTCTTTCATTTTTCAGCAGAGGGATTTGCATTACCTTTGTTTGGATATTGTTGACAACCTTGAAATAACTGGTTTCTGTTGCGCTTGGGACTATCATTGGAAGTTTGGCTGAATAGTGCTGAATTATCTTGGGGCCTGTATGTTGCCTTGGTTCCAATTTGGGTAAGTAAATGCAAAACCCACGGGTTTTGACAAGGGAATGCACTCTCTCCCAAAATAACTCAAAGTTGAGTTTGCTCCTACGTATGTAACGCTTTAAGTTAAAATGAGCGTTCTAGACCGGTTAGTCATGCAATGTCCCAAATTCATGAACTTGTTCGTTGTCCAAACAACAAATTTATCAATGTATTTTTAAAGCCATGAATTTTCAGTGTATTTGATTGCAAGAGGATATTCTTTGTAGTCTAACTGCATTTCAATTCTAGCATGATTCAATTCAATTTCTGATGCCGCGTACGCTATCGTTTTCCAAGTGGAAACAAACTTTGCATTATCAATTTTCTCACGAAAAAACTTCCTTATATTCCCCTGATCGTTTTGGTTTATATGCCAGCGACAAAACATGTGCGTTTTTTTTAGGAAAGGCTACTTCTAAGGCATTCATCAACATTAAAGTTTTCTCATTCAAAATCACGGTCAGTTCTTAAATCTTGTGAACGACAATCAACGACTGTAAACATTCTAATACCCATTTGAAGCTGTTTAATTTCTCCCTGGATATAAAAGTAAAAGTAACACAATAAATTAAACCAGTAGATGTCCCACCTACGACTCAAACAACGACATCCTATATCTTATGAGCTTTTATGTGTTATCCATGATCAACACTATAAAAAAATGTCCGTAAAAGATCAACACTAACAGGATGCGCAAAAAATATACCAGTAATGACTTGCCCATCATCTTCACCAGATTTATGACATTCGTAATAATTATGTCTCTTAAGCTCTCCCAACAGAAACTGCAGTTGTGACTTGCCTGCCTTTTTTAAAACCCGGTTTTTCTGTATAACGTTGTAAATAGTGCGCATGAAAGAAATATTATATTCATTCAACTTCTTAACATCATTCAATATTTCTCTAGGGCATGTTTCTGTATAACGTTGTAAATAGTGCGCATGAAAGAAATATTATATTCATTCAACTTCTTAACATCATTCAATATTTCTCTAGGGCATGTTTCTATATAGGTCGTCTGTTTTACAAATCCCATCTCATCTTCGTTCAAACAGCCTGCGTATAAATGATCGTCAAGCTGTTTCGAACTCTCATGATTGTGAATCCCATAAACAACTTCTAACTTCCATTAATCCGGTAGGACCGAGGACCCTTTTAGCTCGAATGGACAACCAATTTTTTTTATTAATGTTGATTTTATTTTACGATCTTTTTTTGTCATTGTTAAAATATAATTTCCCGGCCTCTTGCACTAAAAAACTATCCAAGGATTGTTTCCACTATTTATGTTATCGCAGCGTTTTAGGTTGATAACCAGACCGTTATCTTTTCCGGTCTTCTTGACCCACTTAACCAATGCACCTTGCTTATAATACCCACTCGTGAAAAATACATGAGTGTAGTCAGTGCCGAGCTTCTTCGGATCCATGAGCAAAATCTGCTCCATAATTACTAAAATCAAAATACAACTCGTAGTTAGGTGGACCAAAACATAGATGACTTAAACAAGTTAAAATAGGAGTTCAGAGGGTCGAAAATGCAAATTTTTCTTGTGGCCATGCACCACAGGTTTAGGAGCTCTAAACCGGTGGTGCATGGCCACAAAACCGGTGGTCATACACCACCTACACCACCAGTGCACAAGAACCAGAACCGGCTCTAGGGTGCCTTTACAACATCGGTTCTAAGGGCTATAACTGATGGTGCGAAGGCACACCGGTACCGAAAAATGTTTCTGTTACCTTTTCCGACGATTCAACCTCCTTCTCCGGCGACATATGCTCCTCCCTCACCTTCGACGACAACAACTCCTCCATGCTAATGCCTAACTTCAGTTGACTCATGTTCAATTTTGGTGTTATTCTTAGAAGAGTGGTTGAATTTTATTTAGGCTAATTTGAATTTTCAAGTTGATTTTGAAGAACTTCACAAAATTATACCTATATGAAGTTTAATCTAGTAAATCGTAGTGTTGTTTTTTTTACCAAGTTAATCAAATCGGTTATTTTATGATTTGAATCTATTTAAAATATATTTAATGTTTTTTCACTCAGTGACAATTCTATAAAAAAAACGAAAATTGGAAAATAACTACGAATAAAACAGTTTAAACTAAAATGAAACCGATTTTTAGATAAATTTAAATCGGTTTTGGTGACTGATCATATATATATATATACATATGCATGAAAAAACAAAGCAATAAGCTCTAAAAGAAGAGTCGTTCTAATGCGCCTAAATCCCGACGTCCGCATATTGATAAGTTTGGTTGCTTGATCCTATATTTCTTTCACGTCACTTTATAATATATAAATCCTCTTTGATTGCTTCCCGGCTTTAAAATCCAACTTGAAACAAGTGTTTGTTACTAACTTAAGTTGATTTTTAATATAGAAAGCATTTTGACTTATTTATTTAAGTGAACACATTCTTGAATATCAGAAGCTTCTTCTTCAAGTGAGATTATACTTACGTACAACAATCTTCTAGGTCACGATTTATGAAATAGTATAATAATATGTTGGGTTTATTTCAACATTTCATACCTCATTTGCTTCATTTACAAGTTGGGTAGATGAGAAAATACGCTAAAATTTGTTGAAATTTATGATAGACACAAGAATTGTTTTTCCCATTTTAACAAACCCTAGGTTAAATTAAGATAATATTCGCTTTTGACGCACATATATAAGCGTTGTTTAACTACCTTATATAAAGATTATATTAATCTTCATCCTATGTTTAATCCTGTAATCTCTCTCATCTTTTAGGTAAATATTATTTTTCATTTATACGTTTCTAGGGTGGTTTGGGGTCCTCATATTCGGACCCGAATCAAAATTATAAGAATCAAAGAACCTGATCGAATTTTTATAACTTGGTTTAGGGTTTTATTTTGGGGAAAAGTACCATTAAATGCATTTTTAAGTAATCCCAAATAAGTATCCAAATATAAGACCCTTACACTAGTAGTAAGAAGCCAATATTTTTACCAAATTAGCCCCAATACTAGAAGAAAGAGAAAGTAGGTTACTATTAATACTAGAAGAAAGAGAAAGTAGGTTATTATTAGCCCCAATATGTCGACACTGTGTTTTTTTTCTCTATCTCTCTCCTAGCTTTGGATTTTCTTAAGTATCGAACTGGGTTTTTTGTTGCACTGTGTCGAAATTGCTGGAATCATCGCGATTGAAGCTCTCTGACCGATCCTTTCTAGCTTTGGTGACATCCAAATCTTCTTTAAGCCAGAGACAGACCGGTCAGATTGCAAATCAACGCCAAATCTATCGTCCGAATAAGGGTTTTTTTTTATGGAATCGATGACATTTCCTTTGATTTCACTCACTGATCGATCCTTCTCTTGCCATGGCATTCCGTTTGTCCAGTCTCCAATCAAATAAGTCGATAGAAGTTGTGAAAGTTAGAATAAATCTGTCTAGCGTCATAGTCAAATGTTAGGCAAGTACAACTCGTCTAACGTCATAGTTAAATGTTAGGCAAGAACAACTCGTCTAGCGTCACAAGTACAACTCGTCTAGCGTCATAGTCAACGAACATCGCGCGTGATGTTGGCAAGTGCAACTTATCTAGCGTCATAGTCAAGGAACATCTAGCGTCATAGTCAAGGAACATCTAGAGTCATAGTCAATGAACATCTAGCGTCATAGTCGAGGAACATCTAGCGTCGCATAAATTACTCTAACAGCTACAACACGCGAGATACAATATAAAACAACATGCAACAGTAACTTCAGCTATCATCTTCACCAAAACAACAGGTAAACGCCATTAAAGAACCTGTACCAAATCTCGACTATGAAAAAACTTAAAAAAATGGATTCCAGCTCCACATAACCTAAACAACACTTTAATGTAAACAGATTAAAGTTGAAATCTTTGAAAACTAAAAAAAACAGGAACTAACAAAACCTGGGAACTAAAAAAAATTGAAAAAAAACCCCAACTTCTACTACCTCTTTTCTAATTTCGGAAACCAATGTAAATAGGAAGAGAAAATAGACTAACACATTTGAGGGTATTCCAGGAAGAGAAATATTAGCTGGGTATTAAAAAGGAATTAGTTTGGTGAGATGGGTATTTAGTAGGCATGGAAAATAGTTGGGGTACTAGATGATAATAAGTTTGGTGAGAAGGTATTTAGTGTGACATTTCCCTTTATTTTGAAACCAAAAATGATAACAAATCGAATCACGAAAATTAATGAATTGGTAGAGTTAATTTAAAATCGAACTGATAAAATTAGTAAACCCATAAAATCGGTATAAAACCGAATCGATAAAATAAATAAATCGATAAAATAAATAAATCAATAAAATATATATCGAATAAAACAAGTCTATTGTTTTTTATTTAATATATTATATTGTCAAAATTGTTAGCTAGGACCAATTGAAAAATATCAAAACATAAAATCTGCATAACTTTATTTAAGTGAAAAAATTACGTATATTCCGTTTTGAAAAAAAAAGTTGGGAATATGGACACCGTATATTTCGTTTTTGTATATAAGTAAGAAAAAATTGATTTCAACCATAGTATGATATTTTTTATTTTTGGGTCCGAAGACTCGTACGGATTTGTTTTTGATCCACTTCCAAAAAATCTCAAACTAATTGAGGTCCACTCTAATTAGGTTTCTGACTACCTGAGTCATAGAGGCACTATAGTTGTTGCTGCTCACCTCTTATTAGACCACCACTATTTTGTTTCTTAGCATCACTCCAATCAAGTACCACCGTTTTGATACACTCCAATCAACCCACACTGTTTGATGAGCCACAAACACTCCAAACTAGGATATCTAGAGCAGGTCATTCACCTTGAGCATGACTACTGGTCCATCATATTTCACTTCCGAGAATTTCACCAACATCGCGTTCCGTTTGGACCAGAAGCTTTGATATCATATTCATTTAGCTCCAACACAAACTTACTGTTCAGATATAAACATAAAATTGATTTAATTAATTAAGTATTTATATTTATTTTTTGAAAGCTTAAGATTTTTTTTATGTTTTATACAAGTTGCGGTAAATCTTCTAGTTATTTCATCTTGAAAAAATGGCTGGGAATATGGGTACCGTATATTCTGCTTCCGTATATAAGTAAGAACAATCTAATCTCAACACTAGTATGATATTGTCTGTTTTGGGTACGAAGACCCAAACTAATTGAGGTCCACTCTAATCCGGTTGCTGACTACTTGAATCATAGATGAACTACAGATTTGTTGTTCACCACTATCTTGTTCTTTAGCGTCACTCCAATCAAATACCACAGTTTTGATACACTTCAATCAACCCACACTGCTTGATGAGCCACAAACACTCCGAACTAGGATATCTAGAGCAGATCATTCAACTTGAGCATGACTACTGATCCATCATGTTCGACTTATGAAAATTTCACCACCATCGCGTTCTGTCTGGGCCAGGAGCTCTAATATCCATTTGTTGTGAATATGGGTACTGCATATTCTCCTTCCGTATATAGATAAGAACAATTTGATTTCAAGAAGAGTATGATATTGTCCGCTTTTGATAAAAAAAAACCACGAATTTTCCTTTGGTCCACTTCCAAAAAACCTCAAACTAGTTGAGATATGTTCTTACTTATATCTCAATGATTATTTCCATATTTAATCGACGTGGAATGTGGGACTTTGATCGTCCCTTAACAAAATACAATTTTTTTACTCGTAATGTTAAAATATAATACAAAAGATAAAACAAGGACATAATTGTAGTTATTTAAATAAATTGTTTTTATAATTAAATTAATAAAATAAGATAATAGGACATTTCATATTAATTTCTAAGTACAATAATATAAACCCTGCTAAAAAAATTATAGAGATGACCATTAAAATCATTTTTTCAATGTATATACACAAAAGTATCTCTAGTATTACATTACTATATACCAAATTGTAAAAGCATAATTTCAAAACATACATAAATTGAATAAAAAAGTAATTACGATTAAATAAATCATAAAAAAACAGATTGGTTTAGCAATCAAACTTTGTTTCTTACAATGAAGACTCGGGAATGTGAAAAACTTTGGTCCTCATAGGCTTCTTCTCGATGACAACAACAAGAAAACTCCAAGCAAAACAAATCAAATTCAGAAAACTAAAATAAGAACGTCATTGCTGATTAGAGTCCTTTTTATTTAAAGAAACTTCTGTCAAACTCATTTTTTCATTGATGTAGTGTGTTTGGTACGACACATTAGATCTTTTACATTTTTTAGGAACGGCATACGATAAACAAAGGATATTTTAGTTTGTTAAATTATAGCTTTTTCTTAAAGGAGCGACCAAGATCTATTGCACCCTGAATTGAGGGCAGATTCGGGGTGGTAAAAAGGTTGTATAACAAAGAACATGTATGAACCAAATAATATGCGAATTGTTTACTATATCAATTTAAGACAATCGATCAAATAAACATCGACGATTTTTCACTTTGTTAACCAAATAAATTAGAGGGTTAATCACGGTAAATAAACAACGGTAAAATACCCACAAAGAAGATTTATTTTACGTAAAAAAAATTACTCAATATGAAGAGTAATATGATAGAATTTATGAAAAGTTCATCCAAACCACTCTTATTATTATAATTGAAGTTACAAGTATATCCAATTCAATTAAATAAACATCTACAATCCACTAACAATTTCAGATATAGTAAATTAACAAGAAGGGAAATAAAAGTGAAGAATATCACCAAAAACACTTCATTGTTCAGAACCCTAGCATCAAATCACAATCTAAGTAGTCATATTGAAGCCTTAGATTTCTCGAACACGTTTTCCGACATTCATAAAAAACCGACTCTTAAAGGAACCTCTTAAGCCAATGCATCGCTTTGTTTGTTTCCATTTTTGCAATATAATGTGCCTCAATGTTTTACAATGCTACATATTTTTGTAGCTTGGAATGTGAGGAAATGACTCCCCTGAAAATGTAAACACATAACCTGAAGTAGACTTCTGGTTATCAAGATCACCAACCATATCAGCATTTGTATGTCCTTTAGATATATATATTCTCCACCTCCATAACATAAACTCAAAGAAGAAGTGTCTCGCAAGTATCCGAAAATTCACTTCACTGCTTTCCAATGAACTTATCCTTGATTCGATAAATACATACTCACTGAACCGATAAAATATGCGATATATGGTCTTGCACTCATCATAACATATATAAAACCCAATAACATAATATTAAATAATATTTGACATACCTTCTTTCTCTTTCTTTGTTTTAGGACACCCATCATTGCTTAACTTGAAGTGTGTAGCTGATGGTGTATAAAATGCTTTTCATTCTTCATATGAAAACTTTTGAAGTACACGTCCAATATATTTCTCATATGATAGCCATAACTTTATACATTTCATAATCACAAACAATATTTTTTCCTAAGATTTGCTTTCCTAAATCTAAATCTTTCATGTAAAATGATTTGGTTAAGTCTTTCTTCAAACTTATAATCATCTCAGTATCTTGCCCAACAATCAACATATCGTCTACACCTAGAATAAGTATGATGAAATTAACTGCAAGGAACTTTATTTGCCATAAATGATTCGAATTTACGATACCACTTCCTTGGCGTCTGCTTAAGCCCATACAAACATTTCTTCAGCTGACAAACAAACTTTTCTTTCCCTTTCTCTTCAAATATTCAGGTTGCTCGATGTAGATTTTCTCATGAAAATTACCATGTAAACGGTTATTTTTACATCAAGTTATTTTAACTCAAGATTTTATCTTGCAGTTAACCCCAACATAGTTCTCATAGAAGCCATGTTGACTACATGAGAGAATATCTCATAAAAATCAATGAAATAACACTCATTAAAAATTATATAGCTCTCCGTCTTCAGTCACTAGAATAAACTCCAATCTTGGATACCTTATTGAAGGTTTATAGTTCTAGTTGACCTTCGAATTTGTGCATCATACTAAATTATATAGCTCTCCGTCTTCAGTCACTAGAATAAACTCCAATCTTGGATACCATATTGAAGGTTTATAGTTCCAATTTGTTCTAGTTTTCCTAAGATTTGCTTTCCTAAATCTAAATATTTCATGTAAAATGATTTGGTTAAGTCTTTCTTCAAACTTATAATCATCTCAGCATCTTGCCCAACAATCAACATATCGTCTACACCTAGAATAAGTATGATGAAATTAACTCCAAGGAACTTTATTTGCCATAAATGACTCGAATTTACGATACCACTTCCTTGGCGTCTGCTTTAGCCCATACAAACATTTCTTCAGCTGACAAACAAACTTTTCTTTCCCTTTCTCTTCAAATATTCAGATTTCTCGATGTAGATTTTCTCATGCAAATTACCATGTAAACGGTTATTTTTACATCAAGTTATTTTAACTCAAGATTTTATCTTGTAGTTAAACCAAACATAGTTCTCATAGAAGCCATGTTGACTACATGAGAGAATATCTCATAAAAATCAATGAAATAACACTCATTAAAAATTATATAGCTCTCCGTCTTCAGTCACTAGAATAAACTCCAATCTTGGATACCTTATTGAAGGTTTATAGTTCTAGTTGACCTTCGAATTTGTGCATCATCCATGTGAGGGGTATGTTTCTCCCCCCTACTCGTGACCTTCTTCGTCATAAAGTTCTTCCTCAAGTAAGGTCTCAATGGAATCATCATCTTGTATACCACTAGGTGGACCATCCTCAATATCATTAAGAACCACCTCAACATTTTCATTTGTTGGTTGATTTACATAAGGAATGGTAAAACAAGAAACATAATTAGTAGTATTAAAAGATATATTAGATGTAAAAGTGAACCTTGCACCCATAATATCTGCACCATTTCATGCTCAAAGAATACTACATCTCTAATTCTCACTAATTTATTCTTCGCATGATCATAGAATTTGAAGACATACTTTTTATCACCATATCCAACAAACACAAAAGGATTAGTTTTCGAATCAAGTTTGGATGTTCTTTTGGAACATGCATGTATGCCTTGCACCAAAAACTCTAATATATGAATATATAAGACCTTATCTCTTCCATATTCTCAAGAGTTGTGGATGCAACCCTATTGCTCAAGTACACATCAGTTAACTACTTCAACCCAAAATGTCTTAGGATCTTAGATATTTCATGCATACGTCTCACACACTCTCTAATGGTTCAGTTCATTCTCTTTGTAACTCTCATATCCAACATGTGACGGAAACCTTCTCAATCAATGATATTTATAGATAAGAAATTTAGACCTAGATTATGAATATGGCGCACATTCTTCTGTATAAATATGTACCCAACGCGTGTCTTAACGCGAATATCGTCCAACCCAATAATGTTAGCGGAGCTTTGCTTTTCCATCTCGATACTACCAAAATATCCACTTTTGTAGTTCAAGAAATACTCCTCGTTAGAGACACAATGATATGAATTACAAGTATCTACAAGCCATTCTGAATCTGAACTATTAACCTGATGACACTCACCAATGACACAAATCAAAGATGCATCATCCTAATTAATAGAAGTAATAGTTGCAATTTTTTTATCACTCTTATTTTGTGAATCTTACTTGTTACATTTTTCTTTCATCTATCGATAACAATAATTTAGTATATGATCAAGCTTGTTGCAGTAGTGGCGTGTAATATCTTTCCCCATTTTGGACTTGGATTTTCCCTTTGAGTTACCATGACATTTTGAATATTTACTCTTATTTTTTCCTTTATTCTCAATAATAATGGCTTGTCAATTTCGAACTCTCATCTTATTGTTTCTAATCTCTTCATTGAACATGCTTTCTTTGATAATATTCAATGATAAAATACCATTTGGAGTAGAGTTACTAATAATCATAACCATAGTCTTGCAAGTGTCAAGTAAATAACTTAATAAGAACAAAGCATGCAAGTCATCATCAAGAACGATCTTTAAAATAGCCAACTTGTTAATAATATCCTGGAAGTTGCTGAGATGCTCATAAAATGACTTCCCACTTTTCAATTTTATATCAACAAGTTTCTTAATAAAAAAAGGATTAGTTATGAGTAGTCGTCCTTTCATAAAACTTCTAATTGTTTCAAAAAATCATACGGGTTAGAGTATTGAGAAATATGGTTGAATATACGAATGTAAAACTTTTGCCTAATAGTCCCAAAAGTCTTTCTTTTTAGTTTTTCCTAATATTTTTCTTACATATTTTGCAGTTTTACAGGTTTAGTATTGGTACTAATACCGTCTTTAATTGGCTTAATCAGATCAAACAAATATTTATAATATAATGTAATCTCCATCATTAGTCTCCAAATAGAATAATTGGTTGTTGTTAACTTATTCATGAAGTTACCATTATTATACTCCATATTCAATATCAAAACAAAATCCAAAGCTCTGATAATTGTAAGACCCAAATAGTAGTATATCAATTATTAACAAAATTAACTTCAAGACGATCAACAATTTACCAATTTATTAACCAAATAAACCAAAGAAAAATCACAAAAATTAAGTAACGGTAAAATAAATCAACATACTAAATTTATTTAACGTGGAAAACCCCATTTGATGTGAAACGTAAAAACTACGTGACCTATGAGAATCTCATCCAAAATATTTTTATTATTATGATAAGTTAAGGGTAAAAGTACACAAAATTGAATCTAATAAATATCTACAACTCACCACTAGTTTCAAGAATAATAAACTAACAAGAAGAGAAGTAAATGTGAAGAATATCACCAAAATACTTCATTGTTCCAGCAGTGATTTCTCCCAGACTGTAGCACAAAATCATAATCCAACGAGTCAAACTGAAACTTTAGATGTCCAAAACATTTCTTCTAATTTTTTATAGAAACCAACACCGTTTTCTTCTCGATCAGAACTTTTTAATATGTATGCACTCAACAGATCCGAAATTAAAAATTATCTCTCTTATTGTATTTTGTGTGTGTGGCTCTATTATCTCTTGCCCTTCTATATATAACCTTAGGGTTAAATTTAGGCTGAACCCTAATACTTTGAGAAGAAAAACATGACAGACGAGATCGTATGGACCACTTAGAAGACCAATTTGGTTAATGATACCTGTACATCCAGTGTGAAGCCCTGAAACGATATAATTGAGTCTAAACTATCCATTTTGTATATCAACTAATTACGATAACAAATAGAATATGGGAATATATAAAAAGAAGTTTTTAACTTCTATGTATTTATTAATGGACACTAACAAAAACGTGTTAAGTGCTATAATTTTGGAGTATCAATTTCTAATAGAGTCAATTTTATGAATGAAACGATTAAGAACAATATAAAGTTATGTTAAAAATAATTGAATATTAGAAATGAGTTAATATGCAATAATCATATTATAAGAGTGATGCATATATATATATATATATATATATATATATATATATATATATATATATATATATATATATATGATTTCATATACTAAAAGATTGATGCCGAAAATAAATAAGTTAGGAAAAAGAAAGTGTTTGAGTTATCGTATTAGGGTATAGTAGCTTAACAATATGCAATTTCAAATTAGTTTTGGGTTATATATGAATTGTTGGGGAAGCCCCTAATATTATTCCAAGGCAAGAAACGATGTACGATTAAATTAAACTATGTAAGAACGATTCAATTACCCTGTATAAGATGGGCAACAATTAAAAGAAAGTGGAATAAAACCAAGCACACAAGACCGTATTTAAGGTGGTTTGGACTGTGAAAAAATTCTATATTTAAGGACAATGAACACTCTTTTATTTAGAAGTACGTTACATAAATGCTCTCAAACATAAAAGACTCAATCGCTCTATATAACAAAAGATGATGTGATTCACATAACCCCCTCATAATTTGAAAATCCTAATTAATATAGAATACCTAATTAATATATGGAATTTAATTAATATAAGAATACCAAAATATGATACTCAATTAATATAGGAGACTTATTAAATAGAATACTCCATTTTAGCCTAAATATGATGTTATGATCCAGCTCACCTCAGATAAGAGTGGTGCTTCAAATCATCTTGCTTTGGACCAGCCTGGTTCGACTCAACATATATATCCTTAGAAACAATGATCATTAGTACTCGATAGCTTATCTCAGCCCTTAGGATTAGCAGACGTCTCTATAACTAAGTCACAGTTCAAGCATGAGAGATTTTCAACAGTTATTACCTACAATATTACGACGTATACAACACCCATGTAGTCATACGGTAATACATATGTTGACGAGTTACTTCTAGCACAAATCCAATAATTCTAAACCTAGGCTTATAATAAATTTAGTATCTGTTACACCCAATTTTATGCTCTTTAGAGACCAGCTCACCCGCATCCCATACTTGCACCAATCCTATGAAGTTTGTGTGCTTTGGAATTGGCAATGCTTTGGTCAAAGCATCTGAAGATGTTTCTTCTTAGAAATCTTAGCCGTTTTAACTTCTTTTTTCTCTACCATGTCTCTGATAAAGTGTAACTAAATGTCTATATGCTCAGTTCATTCATCAAACTTTGGATTTCTCATTAAATGAATGGCACTAGTATTGTCACATAATAAAACTGCATCTTTCTCCACACTAGTGAGTTCCCTCAACAATACCTTCAGCAAAATATATTGTTGCATGACTTATATAGAAGTTATGTACTTGATTTATGTAAACGAAAGTGCAAAAAAATTATGTATACAAGACTTCCCACTACCCACTCCTTCAAGAATATTAAACTTTTAACCCTAAGTAGACTTCCTTATGGAGAGGAAGCATGCGTAACCACTCCTTCAAGCACAATTAATAAATAACCCTAAGTAGACTTCCTTATATCAAGAAAGCATGAGTAATCAGAGTCCACATACCCTCTCAACACTATATTTCTCGTATTATTCTGATTCTAACACAACCCTATAGTAGTCGAGCCCTTCACATATCTCATGAGCCATTTTAGTGCATGTCAGTGTGGCTTTCTCGGATTTGACATATATATGCTCAAAAACTTTACAATATAGGTATGATCAGGTCACGTGCAAATCATAGCATACATAATGCTACTAATAATATTGATATAACGTATCTCCAGCATATACTTCTTATCTGATGCTTCATTTGGTGCTTGAGTGGCATTGATTTTGAATTGGAAACCGATAAGATTTCAAACCGATTTTGCTTCATAAATCGAGAAATTCATTTGGTATTTTTATTTATATTATTGTTGATATAAGGATAAATACCCATTGGGCGTGTTCTTCTTTATCTCAACACTAAGTATCCTCTTAACCTCTCATATATTCTTCATCTTAAACTCTATTTTCAGTTGAGTCTTCATCGCTTCAATCTTCCTTTTATCTCTTCAAGTTATTAGTATGGCAATCACATACAACATCAATAGGACTTGTCTCTCCATGTAAATTCCAATAAACACGATTATCATAATAGCTACGAATATAGTTAATAGAAAAGAATCAAATGTTCTATTCTATTGCATCGTTGGTGTTTTTCAGTTCATAGAGTGGTCTCTTTAACAATCACACATAAACCTCACTCTGTTCTTCAAATTTTTTTTGTTGGAAAATTTTAATGGTCTCTTCTAATTCACCATGGAGGATGGAAAATGTTACTCCCTAGACTTGTAGATTTTAATAAGTTACTTACTGGCCTTGCAGATGTCAATAAAGTTAGTCCATGATTTCCCATGCACTATGGATTAGCTTTATTAAAATATACAAGTCTAAGGACTCCTACCGGATATTTGACATAAAAAGACTATATTAAAGAATGCTTAAATTATTGAATAGTCCCTTGATTATCCCATTTTCTTTCATTTAGTCCTTGGACTTCAAAATCATTGTTTAGGGTCCTTGGAGTTGACAAAATCTATAAATTTAGTCCTTGACACCATGAAAAAAACCACTCAATATATACTAAATTTATAGATTTTCCAAGTCAATGGACTAAATTTTTAGATTTTTCCAAGTATTTGGACTTGGAAACAATGTTTTTGAAGTCGTATGACTAAATGAATGAAGTCGAATGACTAAATGAAAGAAAACGGGATAGTCGAGTAGTTATTTAAGTCTATTAAATAAAGTGTTATAGTAAGTGGACGAATCATTGTTTAAATTTTTATAGTTATTTGTGACTTCACTTGGTACTTTTTATTGGGCATTATTTTTATTAAAAGATATATTATATATACCCTCATTTAGAAGGAATCCAATTTATTTAACTATGCTAGAAAACTTTGGTTACAATTACTTTTTAGGAATGGTAAAATATGTTTCTATTTATATGTAAATGTTGTTGGACCTAAAAATAATAATAAATGAAGTATGTTATGAATCAAAAATAATTTATGAACATAAAAGTAATCGGTAAACTAAACTGTAATATTAAAAATCGATAAAATTAGGAATAAAATAATAAACCACATCCCCGAAAAGTAGAATTAAAATATTTATTGTTGAAGTTTTCTTAAGTTCCTTAGATTACTTGAATTTTATTTTTTTTCATTGAATGTATCAAAAGAAAAAAGAAGAAAAAAAGAAAAATATATGCATATAGAGGGAAATAAGTTCTGAAATTGATACATACAAATATTTGCGGACCATTCCGCTTAATATCATATAATAATTAGTAATATTTTATCTCATTCATAAAGGATCTGTCATTTTATGATTATCTATATTTTATTTATGCAAAATAAGAGGTCATTTATGGTGTGATTTATTTTCGGTTGAGGGTAATTTTGTCCCGAGTTTTGAGGTATTTCAAAGGTATTTAATGTTTGGATAGATTGTAGTGGGAGAATTAAGGTGCCTAGTTGTATTTAATTTTTCTTACCCTCATTAAATGAAAGTGGTTGGGTATTTATACCCTTAACCTTGGGCCATATGGGCTTTCGGGTCATGATTATGAATTCAGGTCGAGTTTAAAGACCCATTAGTTTTTAAGTAGGTAGGTAATTAGCTTAGTCATGAAGTGATTAAGTTTTTAATACATTAATTCAGTTCGGATGGTTTAGTGGGTGGATCTTGTCCGAATTTCCCCTATCCGGTCCTCATAATTAGTGGTGATTAAATCCGGACTCATCAATTTATAAGTTCAGAGCTTTTAAGACCAAGGTTGGAAAAAAACTTTGGAAAAATTATAATGTATGTCAGATCTAACGATGGTGAATACTGCATATGACATAATACTTTAGGTGAAATATGTATTAAAGTATCCACAAAGTTCTTAGGCAAGTGTAGATTAGTTTATCTCTAATGTTAGGTTTGTAGAGTATGACTGGCGTATTCGAAAGAGAAAATTTTACACTTAAGGATATGGAAAAAAGTATGATTAGTTATTAAACCTTATCTATATCATTTTCAAGAGAAATATTAAATATGTGACATATTTTCTTAACTGAAGCCTAACAAAAGCGAATACCAGAATACCATTTCCATAAATTATCTTTAGCAAGCTATCGAGAACATGTCAAAACTCTTGATTGACCTATGTGGAAGTCGATTATAACACTTCAAAGCACTATCTTTGAAGGTTTGCAAAACAGCCCGACATAACAACTTGTCATTGTCAATGAAATTCATAATAAAGTTCTTGAATTATTTAAGGTGGTTGTCTGGACCTTTATTCATATCATACTTTTTTCATTTTCGAAATATCGAATTGACTAGGTAGATGGTCATAGAGAATCTATGTGGGAAGAGGTGACTACCTCTAATTATGTAATTGACTAAACTAGTGACCCTTACTGACTATTGCAAACATACTCGATTCAGACTGGATAACAAACTGATCACTCACTTGATAGTCAACACCGTGGTTTTCCGAACCTCCTCTATTCCTCTCAATCTCTGTTTTTATTTACTTTTATGTTTTTGTTTATCCGAAGAGTTGTGTTTTTTACTCGATATCTGATGTCGATTGGAATGTTTCTTCGAATAGTGCTTAACATAATGATTATCTTTTTATGAAAGTGACCGTTTCTCGGAGAGAACGAAGATACCTTGGATCAGACACTGAATCTTCACTAGATTCTTTAGACTATAACAATCCATAGCTTTACGTTTCGTTTTTTAGAAATGATGGGTTTTTTGTGATCGACCTCTTTGATACTTTTCTAGACTGTGCTGAGCACCTGAATCTATAGCTTGTTCATAAAAAATTCTTGTCCTTTAGGTCTTTGGAGTTCCAATTTTATTTTGCGCAAACGGGTTATTATTGGTGTATATTATTTCTGATTGAGGGAAATTTTGTAAAGTGTTTTAGGAATTTAATGTTGAAGGTAAAATGTAGAGAGATAAGTAAGGTGTGTGCGTGTATTAAATTCTGATCACCCTTATTAATGAAAGTAGTTGGGTATTTATACTTAATTAATGACCCATGGGCCTTTCAGATCAAATAATGGGCTTGGGTTAAGTTTAAGAACCCATTAGCCCGAGATGTGAAATGACCAGCACCCACCTGAGTCATGTTTCACTAACCTTATCATGTTCGGTTTCTCAGGGTACTGGTTGACTCCGAACTGCCCTTCGGATAGGGGTAAATAGTAGTGTCAAAATTATCCGACCTTATAAGTAGCTCTTTTAGGTCTTGCAAAGAATCTTTGGAAGAGCTAACCTAAAAAAATAAGACTCAATGTATATTCGATATAATCCTCCAATCTATTTTTGGTATCCGAACTGAAAAAAAATCAACCTTACTGTTAAGAATTCCAAAATTCATTCTGATCGGATTTCGACGAGACTAACTTTACCAGTTAAGAATTCCAAAAGCCATTTTTTGACGTGTGACATGTTTCAAGTTGTGGTTCGACCTCTCAGTCGTTGTTTCTCCTAGATTTTTGTACCTACTTGGCTAAAAAAGTGGTTTAGGGTATAACCCCATATCTCATACCCCCTAATCATCATTTTGATCGGTTTGTCTTCTCCTAGGTAAACTCCCACATTTTCATTGTTATATAAATCAATTTTACTCTTCTATTGTCTCTAAGAACACAAATATTCCTAGAGAGAGAAAGAATGGAAATATTCTTAAACTGTGTCCTGGTACATTTATGTTCACAGCTAGAAATGCATTGGTAAAATGAGGTTGGCTGAATTTATCTGATTTGGAGAAAGCAAGAAAAGTTGCAAGAGACCCGAGAATTGCAGCTAGTATCCGTGCCTCTCCTGGTGAAGAAATCGATCAACCAAAAACAAACAAAGACCAAGGTTCATCATCATCGAAGATATCAAAGGTTAGAAGATTACTTTTTATCCCAACCCTCTCTTCTCTTTAATCAGGTTCTTCTGTTCAAGAGTCCCAAGAACCCTTTCCAAAACAAATGTCGTTTCTAGTGTTATGAAGCCTTTGCCTTTCTTAGCAATGGGCTCAGATGCTGAGAATTCTACTGAGAAAAGCACCCCTCGCCGAATAACTCGTCAATCCAAAGCTAAAAATACTCCTAGATCTTTGAAGCCTTCCAGTTCGGATACGATAAAGCCCTTGGTAGAAACTAATCCATCCGAACAACAGTCTAGCGTAATGGTAGAAAACATGGAGGATATGATAGAAGATACTCATTTTGAGGCGCCCGGACAGACATACGACATTACAATAACTCGGAAGGGAAAAGTTAAAGTGGGCATATCCAATCCAGATGCAGTTCCGGAGTGTCTGGAAGAGAAGGTGTGGCCAAACTTTCAGAAAGTCAGTGTGGAGTGCTTGATAACCCTCCAAAACATGTCTTATGTGTACACCCATACTGTTGAGCTGGATCGTATCCGAACAAAGTGGGGCTTCCCCGATTCTGTTAAGGTGAGATTTCCCGTTACTCCAGAGACTCCTATGGACTGCAAGTCTCATGAGCTAGTTGTATACACCGAAGTGCTGAATTGGGGACTTCGGTTCCTTTTGGATCCAGAGATAGTCAGGTACTTTCACCTGATAAAATTATATCCAAGCCAGCTGAGTCTGAATGCATGGTACACTTTGATGGCTAGCATAATGGCATCAACGTTGTCAAAAATACTACTACCCATGGAGAGATTTGCTGTTGTGTCGAATCTATGCAAGAACCATCACATCCCCTTTTACCACTACAACATGGGGAACGATTATAAGGTGGTAAATGACTTGCTGGAGTCTGAAAACTCATGGAGGACCCAATTCATGTTTATCAGTGGAGCATGGGAGAACGGAAAAAAGATAAAAGCTGAGGCCAATCCAAGCCAACTGACCAATCACTGTAAGAGTATAGGTAGCATTTATTTATAATACCCTTAGTTTTTTAAATTTTGTGTTGTCATTCCAAACTGACTTGTGTTTCCTTTTAATTTTTCAAAAAAAAATTCAGATCATCTTGAGGGAGGCCAAAAAACCTGTGCTAAGCTAAAATGGTTTCCACAATTTCTTTACCTCAAGAAACTTCGTAAGGTCTCACCTGTGGAACACTTCGGGGAATATAGACCTCACTTGGGAGAAACTGACCGCTCCTCCTCCCGTGGATGTTATCCGAAAGAGAACTAAGGCCAAGGATGCGAAACTTTATCTGCCATCCAGGGTCAAAACCCATATCCACCTCGACAAGATGAAGAACCAAAAAAAAAAATAAAAGCACAGCAGACCCATCCTAGCAAGTCATCGAATGGCTCAGTTCGGAAAATCAAGGAGGAATTAATGTTGCTCTACTAGAGGAAGTTGAAGTCACAGTCAAAGAGGCTGGTGGATTGATGACCCACCTCAGATCACAAGAAAGGATAAGAAGCACAAAAGAAGCAGTGATGAAACAGCTGCAAAGAAAAAGAAAGTTACCATAGGATCAGAGATAATGTTGCGTCCTTCTGAACTCACTCATATTCCTGCCGATCCTACTTTGTAAGAAGAAATTCCACCTAACCTTTATTATGAATAGGGCACTGTTGAAGGGGAGGTTAATCTCGATTCATTTCAGAACATTAATATATATATTTTAATGAACTGGACAAGGATGATTTTGCGGGGCCTTATCGTTCTGCCGATTCGGAAAACGCTGTAACTCATAATGGTGAGACATATGTGATATCAAGCGAACAAGACACTCTAAGTCATTCCCTCTTAGGTTACATCCGTCTGGTAGTTAACCTGGAAAGGCAAGTAAGGGAACAAACAACTACCATAACTTCCTTGACTTCAGAAAACCAGGGCTTGATGAATAGCTCTCTACTGCTCAGCACGGCGTAAGATCCTTGAAGAAGGAAAAAAGAGGACTTAGCCACCAAAATGCGCAAGTCAAAAGATGCTAAGAAAGATCTTCAGACTAAGTATTCCAAACTGGAAACTTCTTCCTCCAATGAGATCAAAACTCTAAAGGAGCAACTAGAAGCTAAAGATAATAAAGTCAAGACTTTATCCAAAGACAAAGTCAACTCGGAGAATCTTCTTAAGAAGAAGACAGAAGAGAATACATCTTTAGTAAATAAGCAAGCCGAAGAGTTAGCTGCAGAAATTAGAAGTATGCTTCTGGAGTGGTGGACTCTTTGGAGAAAAGAGATGATGGGTGCAAGTCCGACATGGTCTTACTATTTCATGAGACTTTTCTGAAGAGGGCCCTTGGTCCTTTATAAAAAATTTTGGAATATGAAGACCTTCCTTTTCATACAATGGCTGATGGTGACAAGCACAACTATGCAAGTGGAGAAGACTCTAAAGATGATGAAATAAGTGGTGAGAGTTCAAGTGCTGAACTCAAAAGTCCCAAAAGAGATAAAGGTAATGAAGATACCGAAGGGAAAAACCCTATGGTTTTGTTGTTATTTTGTGTTTTAAAACTAAAGTCCTTGGACGGCCAAGGCATTTGTTGCATTTTTTGAATTTCTATCTTATGAACCAAAGTACTTGAAGAGTCAAGGCATTTTTGAACTATGGATTGGGTCTTTCCAGATCAAGCTTTAATATCATATTTTTCTTTGTACGAATCTTGTTTGTCTCTTTATAGCCAATGTTTAAATAACTTTCAATGTTTGTGATTCGTTAAATAAGCATTTAATAATCAATAAACAACTCTAATCACAAATGTTAAACGATTGTGATCAAGTGTTCAACAAATCCGATCAACTCAAATACTCATTTGAGAGTCGGGGTGTTTAATAAGTATTTAATATCCGAGCACCTCACATCTATGGTTAAGTTAGGAAGAATTTTCCACCAGACTTTTGAAGAAGGCATAGGATATTATTGAAAAATTCAGACATCTTGTTAAAACCTCCTCGCGCCACGAGGGTAGGAAAGAGTATGCCCCCCTAATATTTACATTGACAGTTAAAAAGTAAAATTTTACAAGAAATTTTTACTCTAAGCATAACCTGAGATGTTCAATGTTCCATGGGTGCTTTAGTATCATGCCCTCTTTGTTTTGAAGCCTGTATGTTCTTGGTTTGATTCTCACATACCATGTAAGGACCTTCCCATTTTGGAGCCAGCTTGCCAAACTGTTTCTCCTTAGTGTGCAAAAATAATTTTCTTAAGACTTTGTCCCCTAATTGGAAATCTCTTCTTTTAACTTTAAAGACAAATCTGATCCTCATCAAGCCCTGGTAGTGTGTTGTCCTTAACTGTGCTTTAATTATTCTTTCTTCAATCAGATCCAACTGATTCCTAACTGCCATATCATTTTCCTGTTCGGAATAGTTTTGGATTCTGTAAGATGGTGAATTAGCTTCTATGGGTGTGATTGCATCCATCCTATAAACGAGGGCAAAAGGAGATTCATGTGTAGCAGTCAGAGGAGTAGTTCTGTAATCCCACGGTACTTCTTGCAAATAACTTGGCCATTTTCTTGCAGCTCCCTCCTGATTTTTCTTGAGCCCATACAAGATTGTTTGATTAGAAACTTCAACTTTCCCATTGGGTTAAGGGGGGAAAGGGAGTAGAGAAACAGTTTTGAATTCCTCTGGAGGTGCAAAACATGTCCATGTCTTTATTATCAAATTGTGGCCCATTATCTGTGGTGATTTTCTGGGGAACCCCAAACCTGCAACATATGTTAGATAACATAAATTTAATAATTTCCTTAGAAGTGGTTCCATCTATGGGAGCTTCCTTTATCCACTTAGAGAAATAGTCAATGGAAACTATGACCGTTCGACATCCATCGGATGTCATGGGAAGAGGCCCAACCAGATCCAACCCCCATATATCAAAAGGTACCGGTTCGGATATGAACTCCATAAAAACTGCTGGCATATGAATTTCACTTCTATATCTCTAGGAAAGATCACACTTATTTACCATATCTCTGGCATCTGTCATTATGGTTGGCCAACAATACCTTGCTAATAAGACTCTTCTGATTAGGGCTTTGTAGCCATAGTGTGAAGAACCTTCCCCGTCATGCAGTTCATAAAACACAATTTGGGATTCTTCAAATCCTAAACAACACAAGAGGGGCATGCTGAAAGATTTCTTATAAAGAATTTCTCTTAATACCAGGAAACCGCGAGCCTTATTTTAATTTTCTTAGCCATAGATTTATCCAGAGGCAATATCCCGTCGGAAATAAACTAAAAAATATTATACCTCCAATCCTTGGGTTGAATAAAAAATATGATCATACTTTATTCATTCTCTTTACCATTTTTTTGGCCCACTTGTATTGATGGGCACTCTAACATTAGAATCCAAGGATAAAATTCAGAATAAGCTACGGTTGTCAAAAATTCTACCACAGTATTCTCCGATCTAGGGATGTGTACATAGTGGATGCTTTTGAAGTTTGTAGCAACTTCTCTCATCATAAGCAAGTATTTTATCAATTCTTATTTTTTTGCTTTAGATTGTCCTTGAGCATGGTGAATAAGTACTTGGGAGTCACTAATTAATTAGACTATTTTGGCCCCACATATAAGGGATAGCTTATGACCAACTATAGCTGCTTTGTATTCAAATTCATTGTTAGAAGCTTTAAAACCAAAACATATAGCCTGGTACATAGTATCACCATAGGGAGAAGTTAAAACAATTCCAGCCCCACATCCCATAGTACTAGATCTGCCATCTGTTTGGACTACCCACCATTTTTTAAACTGGTTTTCTTGTATCTGTCTAGGGGACCTATCAACATGAAATTCCACCAAGAAATCGGCCACTGAGTGAGCTCTAATTGTCGTTCGTGGCGCAAATTCAATATCATAATTGATGAGTCCGGATAATTTAACCATTGCCTACTACGATTTCAGACAAGGGAAATTTGGACACGAACTACCCACTGAACTATCCAGACTGAACAAAAGTATATAATGACTAAACACCTTTTGACTAAGCTATGTGCTAATCAGCTTATTAAGTAAATGGGTCCTTAAACTTGACCCGGTTCCATAATTTGACCCAAAAGCCCATGGGTCCATAATTAAGGGTATAAATACCCTAACTACTTTCATTAATGAGGGTAATGAACATTTAATACAACCAGACAGCTCAAATCTCTCATTATCAAACACCCAAACACTTGACAAAACACTTGACAAAATTACCCTCAACTTAAAATAAACCTCACCAAATTGGAGACCACAGTGGAAGGATAAGGTGCATGAATCTAGCATTCAAAACCAGCAAAAAAAGCTGTTCTGATGGATCTTTACGAGCAAGAAATTCCACCACCTTTCGTGGAGGTGGTGGGGGAAAACAATGAATACACTACCGAAGAGCGAGATAAGTTGAAAGTTGAAATAGAGGCGTTGAGGGCCACTAGAAAGACAGAGATGAGTTTAAAAGAAAACTCAAAGGCGTCAGCCATTCACCATACTGACAACCCAAGGGAGAATGACCCATCAACAAAGACTCATTTAAGCATAAAAAAGAACCATGTCAGTTCCAAGAAGTCACACCGGTCCAAGCCGGTGGAGAGCTTAGAATCTGAGTCCTCGTGTAGCTCTTCGAACGAGGATGAGCTTGAGGAGTCCTTGTCATCAAGCAGCGATGAAGGGAGGTCCAGGAGGCATGGGAGACTAAAGAGGCATCTGGGAAAAGGGTCGTCTCATAGCCACATCCATAGTCACAGGAATGTGGACCAGCTGTTGATTGATCCCTTTGATTTCCATAATGAGCCAGGTATTTTTACAACACCTAATGAAGACACAGTTTTTAGTCGTAGTCGGAATTGGAGGCAATCACCATTGTCTGCCAAGTTACTGTCCGGAAACCTTCCTAAGAGGTTTGACAATACTAATATAGAGAAATATGATGGGAGCAAAGATCCGGACAACCATCTGGAATATTTTAAAATTTTATGATGAATTTTGATAACGATGACAAACTTCTATGTAGAGCCTTCTCCCAATCCTTTATGGGAAGTGCTCTGAAATGGTACAACAGCTTGCCACAGGGTTGTATCAGAAAGTTCGATACATTTTGGGTTGCCTTACGAAGGAAGTTTGTGGGGAGTAAAGAGGTGAAGCGCAATTGAGATACTATTATCCATTGTGCCCAAGAGCCAAATGAATCATTGAAAGACTATATAAGCCGGTTCGTAAATACCGAGAAGGGGTTAGCTGATTGCTTTGAGCAAGTAACAATAGCTTTTTTGAGACAAGGGTTAAACCCTGGGAATCTAGCTGATTTAGTAACAAGGAAGAAGGCCATGACTTGGGGCGGTTTGCTAAATCAGGTGGGAAAACAAATCAACATGGATGAAACAAAGAAGACTATGGTACACAGACAAGTGAGGTCTGCCCCAGCTGCTCCAAATCGGAACCAGTCCGAGTACAAGGCCAAAGACACCAGACATGGGTCAAACAGGGCCAAACAGACTCAATCACACCCAAATCTAGCTCAGAGCCAGTAGTCCAGAAATAAACGAGGACCTTGAGTCCAACCGAAATGGTTTGCCGAGTTAAAGGAGAGTGTGACAACCATTTATGACAAAACTAAAGATGAGGTACATTTCCGGAAGTCGGAAACACTACAGTCTCCCACGGGAAGTCGTAATACTTGTTTTCGCCAGTATCATCATGATATTGGCCACAACACCGAAGACTGCAATGCTTTGAAACAAGAGGTGCATAATCTTATTGAAAGGGGGAACTTGGGAGCTTATGTCAAGAGAAGGAGTGGAAACAGGCCTTACAATGCTTCCCGAACTGGCCCAACGAACAATGCATGAATATTAGCTCTGGAGGGGGCAATGGTGATCCATGAAAGATTTGATGTAGACTCGAAGTATCTGGATCCTGATCCAACCTGGAATAAAGTGGGGGTCATAACAGAACAAGCTAAGACAGTTTCCGGACTCATAAGCTTTTTTGAGTCACTTACTATATTCGGGGGAGACACTATGACTGCGCTGACTCCTTCTTCCAGGATGAGGCATGTTCACACTTTAGCTATTCAGTTAGAGGGAGGCATGTCTTCTTATCAGTCCCAAATTTCTTTTCTTTTTATTGTTTTTGATAAGGATGATATAAGAAAATATAGGTGGGCCTCATGAGGATGCTGTAGTGATAAGATCTTCAATTGGGGGCAACGACATTAGACGAATTTTGATCGATACTGGCAGCTCAGCTAATATTCTCTTTTTAAGTTCTTATAAGCAGATGAAGAATCCGGTAGTGATTCAACGTTCGAATAGATCCATTGTGGGCTTCACAGGGAGCTCTGCGGATGTAATCAGAGAATTTGAGGAGGAGGTATTATTGGGCAAAATCCCTTTTAAGAAGATGGTTAGGGTGCTATTCGTTGTGGTAGACTGCCCCACATGTTACAATGCGATATTTGGGAGGTCATGTCTCTCTAGGATGTATGATGTGGCTTCAACAGTCCATCAATGTTTGAAGTATTCACTTTAATGTCAAGTGGGAGTTGTCCAGAGTAGCCAAAAGATAGCAAAAGAATGTTATGCAACTGCACTTTCTCCTAGAACTCTGGGGGCAGTCCGGGATAATGAAGATTAGCAGTTGTTGGGGCCCTCTGGGGGTGAGGTTGAAATTGATGACCCTAGAGAGACCCATGGTGTTTTGATACAAATTGAAGAAGTTGAAACCCACTCTCTGGCTGAAGGAATGAGTGTTAAAATTGGCTCTAAGATGGCTCCAGAATTGAAGAAAATTTGTTTTCCTTTTTGGCAAGTCATAAACATGTTTTTGCTTGGTGCAATGTTGATGTGACCGGGGTGCCTGCAAGTGTAATATCACACAAATTGTCCATCAGGAGAGATGTTGCACCTGTTGTGCATAAAAAAGAGAGTTTTTTCTAAGGAGAAAGCTAATGTAATAGTCCAAGAAGTTGACCGGCTTACCAAGATGGGGCACATAAAGAAGTCTCGGTATCCTTTATGAACAGCCAACCCAGTGTTATTTAAGAAAAATAATGGGAAGTGGCGTATGTGTATCGACTTTACTGACCTCAATAGAGCTTGCCCAAAAGATCTATATCTAGTCTCCCGGATAGATCAGTTGGTGGACTCCACATCTGGAAACAAGTTATTATCGTTCATGGATGCCTTCTCTAGGTATAACCAGATTAGGTGGATCCGAATGACCAAGATCACACTACCTTTGTTACAGATAGGGGTCTCCATTGTTACAAGGTGATGCCTTTTGGGTTGAAAAATGTTGGGGCTACTTATCAGAGATTGGTGAACAAAGCATTTGTTGATCAGGTTGGAAGAAATATGGAAGTATATATTGATGACATGATAGTTAAAATTTTAGAAGAATAGTTGCACTTAACTGATCTTCAAGAAACTTTTGTGAACTTGACAAAGGTTAATTTAAAATTGAATCCAGAAAAATGTGTGTTTATGGTGTAGTCCGGAAATGTTTTGGATTATGTAATAAGTGAAAAGGGGATACAGCCTGATCCGGACCAGCTCGATGCCCTGTTAAAAATGGACCCTCCTCGAAATATTAGAGAAGTACAAAGGTTTACAGGAAGATTGGCCGCTTTAAATCGTTTTATTTCAAGGTCTTCGGAAAAATGTACCCCATTGTTTCAGACCCTGAAAGGTGTTAAAGAATTCAACTCGTCTCCACAATGCAGCCAGGCTTTTAATGAAATAAAAAAGAATTTATCTTCTCCCCAAACCATTTTTAAGCCTGTTGACGGAGCAACACTTTATGTATACTTGGCTGTGTCAGAATGTACTATAAGTGCAGTACTGGTAAAAGAGGTGGACAATTATTCTCGTCCGGTGTACTACATTAGCAAGAGTCTGATGGATGCTGAAAATAGGTACCTAAAGCTTGAAAATTTGGCACTAGCCTTAGTGATTGCTGCCAGAAAAATGAGGCCATATTTTCAGTCTCATTCCATCATCGTCCGAACATATTTTCCTTTGAAGAATTTTCTCCAGAAAGCAGACATATCAAGCAGGATGACAAAATGGTCAGTGGAATTGGGTGATTATGACATTGATTTTTCCCCACAAACTGCAATTAAAGCTCAATCTGTTGCTAATTTATTGGTAGTGTTTCTTTCGAACAGAAGTACTAAACAAGCTTCAGAAGAGAAGACTAAAAAAGCGTGGGTTGTCCGGACAGATGGTGGATCAAGCACAATGGGTTGTGGGGCTGGGATTGGTTTAACCTCTCCATATGGTGATAAATTATACCAGGATTTATGCTTTGCTTTCAGGGCATCTAACAATGAGTCTGAAAATGAAGCAGCTATAGCTGGTCTTAAGTCAGATTTTCTGTGTGAGGCCAAAAGAGTTAGATTGATGAGTGATTCTCAGCTTCTTATCCATCATGCTCAAGGTCAGTCCGAAGCCAAGGAGTAGTTGATCAAATACTTATTTGTTCTTAAAGAAGAAGCAGCCAACTTCAAAAGTGTTTGCTATGAGCACATTTCTAGATCGGAAAACACGCTGGCAGACTCCTTAGCAACCATAGCATACTCTGAGTCATACCCATGGATTCATGTACAAGAATTCCCATCCATACAATCAAATCAGAACAAGGAAGACGAGGAGAGCTTGAATGTACAAGTGGTTTAATCCAAAGATTGGATATTTCCCTTTCTTCAATACATCTCTGATGGAATTTTGCCTCCGGAGAAGGCTATTGCAAGGAAAATGAAACACAAGGCTTGTGTTTTCTTGATCATAAGAGAGATTCTTTATAAAAAGTCATTCAACAGACTTCTCCTGCGTTGTTTGGGGGCTGAAGAGTCCCAAATTGTTGTATCCAAACTACATGATTGAGAGGGATCAGCACACTGTGGCTATAGAACTGTAAACCTGAGGGTTTTATTGGCCGGATACTATTGGTCATCCATAATGGCAGATGCTAAGGATTTGGTGAAAAAAATGTGACTCATGCCAAAGGTATGGTAACAAAATTCATATCCCAGCAGTTTCTATGGAGTCAATTTCTGAGCCAGTGCCTTTTGCTCGTTGGGGACTGGATTTAGTTGGGCCTCTACCAATGACGTCTGGAGGATGTAGGACTATTATCGTAGCCATTGATTATTTCTCAAAGTTGATAGAATCAGCCCCCTGGCAGGAACTACTTCGAAAGCAGTTATAAAAATTATCTTGTCTAACATTTGTTGCAGATTTGGGGTTCCACAAAAGATAACCACAGTAACGGGCCACAATTTGATAGCAAGGATATGGAGAGTTTCTGTACCTCTATAAGGCATTCAACATTTCTTCTCTTCTCCTTTCCACCCACAAGCAAATGACGAAGTTGAAGTGGAAAACAGGACCATTCTGTCCGGTTTAAAAAATAATTTAGAAGGGACTGCAGGGAAGTGGCCAAGCTATTTGCAAGAAGTATTATGGGCATACCTGTTTACTCCTAAGGCTGCTACTCAAGAATCTCCTTTTGCTTTGGTGTATGGGATGGATGCAATTACTCTTATAGAAGCAACCCTACCATCACACAGAGTCCAAAACTATTTCGAACAAGCTAATGAATTGGAAATTAGGAGTCAATTGGACTTAATAGAAGAAAGAAGGGTTAAGGCTCATCTTAAAACCACCCATTACAAAGATTGATGAGGACCGGGTTTGCTTCCAAGATCAAGAGAAGGGATTTTCAATCATGAGATAAAGTGTTAAGAAATGTTTTCTTGCATACAAAGGAAAATTAGTTCGACAAACTGGCTCCAAACTGGGAAGACCCTTATAAGGTCTCCGAAAAGCTTAAGCCTGGGACATAAAGGCTTCAAGAAAACATGGAAGAGTTTTGAAGAATCCATGGAATATTGAACACCGCAGGTTATATCTAGAATGAAAGCTGTGAAAATATTTACTTGTTTATAGTCAATGTAAATATTAGGGGGCATACTCTTTCCTACCTTGGTGGCGCGAGGAGGTTTTAATGAGGTGTCTGGTTTTTTCAATAAAAGATGATACCTTTTTAAAACATTCGATGTGGTTTTATTACAATTCTTTTCAAGTCTTTAATTTAATATTAAGGGTCTTTGGCAGATCGGATTAGTCCGGTTGAATGATGGCCATTAAATACATGTCATCGGAGATATTAAACACTCTCACTTTAAATATTTTTGAAGTAAGTTAGGGCTCTTTAAACATTAGCCATTAAAATTTAGAACAAATATGGAATAAGGCAAAAATTTGATAGATAAGCTTGTCCGGTTATGAACTGGATAACATTTCTAAAATAAAAAATGCCTTGGCCATCCAAGGACTTTAAGTATTGTGAAAGACTTATCCGGACCCTGTCCAGATACAATTACAAAAACGTCTCGGCTATCCAAGGACTATAGTAGTTTACAAGATTAAGAAAACACAAAAGATAGTTAAAAACTTCAGGACTTATTCCCTTCGGATGTTCCTGCGTCACCTTCTTTTTTTGGGTCTTTGAGTTCAGCGCTCGAACTCTCCCCGGTTTCTTCTTCTTCATCGGTGGTAGAATCGATTCCACTAGAGTAGCTCTTTATATTACCATCTGCCATGGTATGGAACATGATGTCTTTATACTCCACATATTTCCACAAGGGACCAAGCATCCTCTTCGGAAATGTTTCATGGAAAAGCAGTACTATGTCAGACTTCACTTCGGCATACCTTGCTTCCAAGGAATCTATCACCCCGTTGGTATATTTATCAATGTTGGCCTGAATCTTATGTTCCTGCTCTTTCTCTAAGTCTTCTTTCTCCTTGATTGCCTTGGATACGACCTCTTCAAGGGAAGTCTTTTCGCCGGATAAGGTCTGAATGGAACCATCCTTGGTCTTCATATCTTCCTTTAAAGTTGAGAGATCTTTCTCCAAACTAGAGCACTTAGCTTGGAGATCAGTGTTAGCATTCTCCGAAGTGGCCAGGTTGGTCGACAAATCTTCCTTATCATTCTTCAACACTTCAAGTTGTTTTTTCAACTCTTATATGCTCTGATTGGCATTGAAGAGGTTGGTTGACAGAGACTCTTTGTTTGTATTAAGGGATTGGATAAAGGTGGACTAATTTTTCACCTGCCTCTCAAGATCAAGCACTGGTTGGATATTACTTAAAAGAGAATGGGCCACTGTATCCTGGTATTTGGAAATAGAAAAAGGCATACCATTGTAGGTCACCATGTTGGAAGATCCTGAAGGATGGAAAGGACCAGCGAAGTCATCTTTCTCTGAGTCGGTGAAGTAAATACTGATGTCCTGAAGGGCTCTGATGTCAAGCCCTCCTCCGGTGCCCTCTCCTAGTTGAAAATCTGTTGGAAATTTCTCTGCCAAGGTGGGGTCGGAGGGAGCTGGTGGAGGAAGAATCTCTGAAGGGCGAAGAGTTATTTCTCCCCTTAAGGTGACCTTTTTTTCTTGCCAGCCCTTTATCACTACTTGCCCCCCCTTTTAAGATCTTTCTTGAGAGGCTTCGGTAGATTTTATGGTTCTCCTACCTTCTTAACAGTCTCATCTTCAACCACTTTGAGCAAGGAGGAATCGATCCCTCCTTGGTTTTCCCCTCCTTGATTTTCCAGACCGGTCTCCTCTGTGACAGCTCGAACTGTTTCTGTTACAATTCTCTTCTTCTTCCCCTTCATCTTGCTAGGAGCCTTGGCTCTAGAGGGCAAGACCAGTTTACCATCTTTTTCCTCTGTCCGTTTGAGGATGATAGCTGGGGGAGGGGGTGTGGTCAATTCTTCCCATGTGAGATCTCTTCGGCCTGTGGTATTCCACAGATGAGATCTCACCATATTGCCAGAAGTGAAGCAGTTGTGGAAAGCATTCCCCCAACGTTTTGCAGCCCATGCATTCAACTTGGCACATGCAGTTTTCTCTTCCTCCAAGTATCCGGTGTACTCCTTCGGCAACTAAGCACTCTTCCACCTACTAGTTAGCATACTAGGATTTACTTTGGCTTTGATCTTTCTCCCATTTTCCCATGACTCACTAATGAATAAGAACTGAGTTCTCCAGTTCTTCTCTGACTCCAGCAGATCGTCTACCACTTTAAAATTGTTTCCCATGTTTTGGTGATAAAATGGGATGTGGTGATTCTTGCATAGACTTGCCACAACGGAAAATTGCTCCATAGGGAGAGGTATTTTCGACAGCCTTGATGCTATTATGCAAGCAAAGAGGGAGTACCAAACGTTCAGACTCAGTTGGCTAGGACAAAGCTTTATCAGGTGGAAGTACCTGACGATTTCTAGGTCTGAGGGGAACCTGAGCCCTCAGTTGAACAGTTCGGTGTAGATGACCATTTCATTAAGCTTGCAATCCATTGGATTCTCCGGAGTGACAGGTATCCTAACCTTCACTGACTTTAGGATCCCCCACTTTGTCCAGATCTGACCCACATCAGCAGTATGAGTATAAACATAATTTATGTTCTGCATGGCCAACAAATACTTAACATTGACTTTCTGAAAGCAAGGCCCTACCTTGCCCTCCAAGCATCCCGAAAGATCCGGATGAGCCATACCAACCTTTAGTTTGCCTTTTCTCTTCCGATCAGAGGCAGCATCCCTAGTTTTCCATGAGGCTTCAGTTTCGAAGGGAGCCTCTTTGATACTGTCCTCCATCACTTCTTCCATCACTGTGGAAGGTTTATTAGTTTTTGTTGATGGAAGGGTTTTAGCTTCTGGTTATACGGTTGGCCTGGAATATTGAGCGGCAGTTTTTTCCATAGGCCTGGTGTCCGGTTAAGGCTCAGTTCCGGAGGACTTCGTTTGACAAGCTACTTTGGCTTCCTCCGATCCGGAGGGCTTATCTCGTGGGGCTCTTATAAAAACCTCTGATCCGGAGGGTTTATCCTTGGATGTCGCTTTAGAGGCCTCCGGTTTGGAGGGTTTTGGTTGTGAGGCAGTCGCTTAGGCCTTTACCAAATGAGTTGTTCGGCGTGGATTAGATTTTTCTAGAGAATTTTCAATATCTGATCCCATGGCTATGAAAGGGGAGGGTTTTCTAATGCTTGATACTGCCTTTTATTTGGTAGTGGAAGGACTCCTGAATAGAGGAGACTGGTGGGATTGGTGAAAGGGTTGGTTTGAACAACCATTTGGGTTTTGAATTTCTGCTAGAAGATGATCCTTGATCAGCTTCTTGGGATGGTTTATCAGACTTGTCGCCTGTGGAGACCGGGAGACCAGAAGCGATACGCCTCTCTCGTTCAAATTTCATTGCTTTCTCTAACTCGGATAGATTCAACCAGCCGCCTTTTACAAGAGCGTTTCTAGCCGTTAACATAAAACTATCCAAGAACAATTTTGAAAGAAAGGGTGAAAAGCTCTGTAAAAGATTTGTTGAGTAAGAAAGATAATAAAATAGTGACAAAATGGTTTATATATTAGTAGAAAAAGGTAACCGATACCTAGGAGGAGACGAAGAGATTTGTGCAATGATTGAAGATGGCGGTGACGTAGGAAAAAATAAATGCATAGATTACTTTTTAGGGTTATTGGGAGCGCCAATATAGGTAAAAAATGGTTGTTAGGTCGAATTGGATTACGACACGTGTCCCACGATCCAAAGAAAAACTCTTAGAATTCTGGAAAAAAGTTAGTTCGGACAAACCTCAAGCTAGATACACAAGCAGGTCGAAAAACATCGTTACCGACTAAGTAAATTTTTTAGTCCTGCCAAAGATTTTTGACAATGCCTAAAAAAGGGGCTACTGATGAGTCCAAATAATTTAACCACTGCCTACTGTGATTTCCGGACAAGGGAAATTCGGACACAAACTGCCCACTGAACTATCCGGACAAGACAAAAGTATAAAATGACTAAACACCTTTTGACTAAGCTATGTGCTAATCAGCTTATTAAGTAAATGGGTCCTTAAACTTGACCAGGTTCCATAATTTGACCCAAAAGCCCATTGGTCCATAATTAAGGGTATAAATACTCCAACTACTTTTATTAATGAGGGTAATGAACATTTAATACAATCAGGCAGCTCAAATATCTCACTACTAAACACCCAAACATTTAATACTCTCAAAACTTTCCAAAACACTTGACAAAATTACCCTCAGCTTAAAATAAACCTCACCAATAATCACCTAACTCAACTAACCACTTGCTCCTTCTGCTTGCACATCAGCTTTCTGGAGCAGATTCTTCAAGGCAAAATATGTTCGAATGACAATTGAATGAGCTTGGAAGTATGGTCTCATTTTTCTTGTCGCAATTACCAAATCCAACGTTAGCTTCTCTAACTTCATATATCTTCTTTCAGAATCCAACAAACATTTGCTAATATAAGGTAATTATCCATTTCTCTTACTAGCATAACACTTATAGCATATTCTGATACAGTCAAGTATATGTAGAGATTTTCCCCTGAACAGGTTTAAATAGGGTCTTGGGTGAAGATAAATGTTTCTTGATTTCAAGAAATGCCTGACTACACTGCGGATAGTAATTAAAGTCTTTGGCATTCCTTAACACCTGGAAAAACAGAGCACATTTGTCTGATGATCTTGAAATAAATCTGTTCAATGCAACCAATCTTCTGGTTAATCTTTGAACTTATTTAATGTTTAAAGGAAGATCCATAGCTCATAAAGCATTGAGTTGATCCAAATCAGGTTGAATTCCTTTTTCACTTATTATATAACCCAAAACATTTCCAATGAGACCCCAAAACACACTTTTCAAGGTTTAATTTTAAGTTCATAACCTCTAAGTTGGAAAACGTTTCTTGAAGGTCATATATGTGCGCATCTTCTTCAATGCTATTCACCATCATATCATCTATATAAACTTCCATATTTCTACCAATCTGACTAGCAAAGGCTTTATTTACTAACCTTTGATAAGTGGCCCCAACATTTTTCAATCCGAACGGCATCACTTTGTAACAATGAAGAACTCTTTTGTAATAAAAGTAGTGTGATGTTAATCCTTCAGATCTACTTGTATTTGGTTGTACCCTGAAAAAGCATCCATGAAAGACAACAGTTTGTTTCCAGAGGTAGAGTCTACCAACTGATCTATCTGAGGAACATTATAAGGATCCTTAGGGCATGCCTTATTAAGATCAGTGAAGTCAATACACATGCCACTTGCCATTCATTTTCTTGACCAGAACAGGGTTGGCAGTCTATAAAGGGTACTGAGACTCTTTTATATGGCCCATCTTGGACAGATGATCAACTTCTTGAACAATCACATATGTTTTTTCTTTAGAAAAAAACCTTTTTCTTTGGAAAACTGGCACAATATCTATTCGTATACACAACTTATGACAAATTATATCTGCTGGCACTCCGGTAACATCATCATTGCACCATACAAATACATGTAGATTATTTATTAAAAAAACAACAACCTGTGTTTCAAACTTGGTACCAACTTGATACCAATTTTAATACTTTTTCCCTCAGCTAGAAAATGAATTTCAACCTCATCTATAGGTATTATGAGACTAGGAGCCTCACTGGGATCATCAATTTTATTCTAATCGGTGGAAGGCTCCAATAACTGCTAATCGTTGCCAATTTTGACTGCCTCTATAGATTTAGAGGTAAGAGTTGTTGCATAACACTTCATGGCTACCATCTGACTGCTCTGGACAATACCTACTTGTCCCCAGACAACATATTTTAAACATTGATGGACCGTAGAGGCCACAACATGAATTCTAGAGAGATAAGACCTCCCAAATATTACATTATAAGATGTTGGGCAATCCACCACAACAAACAATACCATCACCATTTTCTTAAACGATTCTTTGCCTATCAACACTTCCTCTCCGAATTCTCCAATCACATCTGTAGAACTCCCTGTGAAGCCCACAATGTTTTTGCTCGAACGTTGTATAACAGAAGGGTTTCTCATCTGTTTGTAGGAGCTTAAAAACAAAATGTTTGCCGAACTATCTGTGTCAATCATGATTCGACGTATATCGTTTCCCCCTATTGATGCCCCTATCACCACATCCTCTTCATGAGGCCTTGCAATGTCTCTTAGGTCATCCTCATCAAAAACTATGAAAGAGCTGGAGTTTTATACAGGTGTGTGGACATTCTTCCATCCAAATAGGTGGTTAAACTGTGGACATGCCTCTTCCTTGAATAACTAGAAGGTACAATCACAATGTCCCCCCAAAAATGGTTAAAGATTTAAAATATTTAACCAAACTAGAGACAGTAGTAATTTTGTTTATAATTACCCTCGCCCAATTCCGACTCAGATCATCAAGGTACTCAGAGTCTATATCAAATCTTTCAGTAATCACCATAGCATTTTCATGTGTAGACGTTCCAGGATTTCTTGAATGAGTAGTTCGGGGAGTGTTGACATTGGATTGTGTATTATCCGGTCTGCTCCCCCCTTGTTTTTTTAACATAGGCCTCCAACTTACCCCTCTCAATGAGGTTTTTGGACCACTTGCTTCAAAGCTATACAATCATGGGTATCATGCCCTATGTCATTATGGTACTTGCAGAAACGGGTACTCCGGTTTTCCCTGGGAGACTGCAACGCTGCTGGTTTTCTAAAATTTACTTCATTTTTAGTTTTGTCATATATTATCGCCACACTTTCCTCCAATTCAGCAAACCATTCAGGTTGAACCCATGGACCCCTCTTGTTTCTAACCTATTGGTTCTGGTTCTGGTTGGACTGATTCTGCCTTGATTGGTTATCCCTGTCCAGTCTCCTTTGATCTGTAATCGGACTGATTAGCAGCTTGAGGCGTTGATGCTGTAGTAGTGGACCTAATCTGGCGAGGCACTCTGGATTTCTTTGTTTCCTCAACATTAATCTGTTTTCCGACCTGATTCAACAAACCCCCCCCCCCCCCCCCCCCCCACCAGGTCATGGCCTTCTTCCGAGTTACTGAATCTGCTAAGTTGCTCGGATTCAAACCTTGTCTAAGGGAAGCAATAACAACCTGTTCAAAGTAGTCTACTATACCATTCTTAGTATTCACAAACCGACTGATGTACTCTTTAAGAGATTCATTTGGTTCCTGAGCACAATGAATGATGGTATCTCCATTTCCCTTAAGCTCCTTCATCATAAAGTTCTTGAAGTGCTCCAGATGGTTGTTCTTAAACACAGTATCCTCATTTAGAGTAGAAAAAATACATGGTTCAGACTGGAAAGCAAAAGGATCAATCAGCAAGAGGTCAATATGCTCATCAGCTGAACCCTTTATCTTCCCATGGTGTTTCTTGAGCCTAACGTGTCTATCATTTTGTCTTGAATGCTTTTTAGTAAGCATCATGTATTTTTCGACCGTCCTTCATCACTGACGGAGGAAACTGATTCTTCAAGCTCTACATCATTAGATGAGCTGCTGGAGGATTCCGACGTGGAGCTCTCCACATGCTTAGATCAATGCGTTTTCTTGGAGCTGAGATGAGTCTTTTAGGACTGTTCATTCTCTCCAGGATTTTCAGTATGGTGAAGCACCGGCGTACCAGATTTTTTTAACCCCTTTCTATGCTTGTTTTAGCGTTCTCAATTCCTCTATCTCAGCCCTCAACCGATCGCGCTCCTCAATAGTGTATTCATTGCTGTCTTTTGCTATTTCCACCTCAGGAGGTGGAATATTCTGTGTATTCGGATCCATCTGAACTACCTTGTTTGTTGGTTTCGAATATGAAATTCAGGCACCATCGTGCTCCCACTGTGGTCGCCAATTTGGTGTGGATTATTGTTGTTTTAAGAATTTAATGTTTAAGGTGAAATGTAGAGAGATAATTGAGGTGTGTGCTTGTATTAAATTTTGATCACCCTCATTAATGAAAGTAGTTAGGGTATTTATACTTCATTAATGACCCATGGGCCTTTCGCGTCAAATATCGGGCTTAGGTTAAGTTTAAAAACCCATTAGCCCAAGATGTGAAATGACCACCACCCAGGTGAGTCATGTTTCACTAACCTTATCATGTTCGGTTTCTCAGGAACTGGTTGAGTCCAAATTGCCTTTCGGATAAGGGTAAATAGTAGTGTCAAAATTATCCGACCTTATCAATTATAGCTTATTTTTTAGATCGTAATGCATGAATTTCCTCTCGTAATTAATTATGCTCTTCATGCATGAGCAACCGTTCTCGTTTTTCGTCAGACATATGTGGGTATTTTGTTAGATTCTTCTCTCATCCTAACTCCATTGTTCACCTGGATGGGATCTGTTTTAATTTTAAAATCCATGATTTGGTAACTTCTTAACGCAAATTCTAACATCTAAAGTTTTGTATATCGTTATTCAGATACCTCTATATGTCCTTACTATGGTTGTCACTGATGAGAATGATTTCAGATGAGTATTTGAGTAATAACGAAAGAAAATTAATTTTAAGGTGAGTGTAGAAAAATATTTGATATACTTAGGATATAATTCAGATGGATAAACTCTCACAGGTTATATGAAAGTTGAGTAAAATTCTCTATATCTCATGTACGGCTCCAAAAGCATGTTTATAGTAACTTCAAGCTTAATGGGCCGAAATGGTCCATGAGCCTATTTCTATAATCCAAAATAAATTATATATAAGGTCTACTACTATAATAAATACAATAAATACTTCTAATTAGTATATTTACTTATATAAAATAAATACTGGTTTAATAATTCAATTTTCTTATTTATTCATCAGATAATTCAGTGTGGTACCGTGTTCTTGATATTCTTAAAGAAATTGAAGACAAAAAAAATAGTGAGAAACAAGTGGCAAAGTATGGTAAAGCCGATGAAATAAGTGTGTTCATAAAAATGCTCTTAAGTGTAATGACGCATACGGTACGGTTGTCGAACCTAATTATGTCACTCCTTGTTAAACTAGTGTAAAACTTGGCTAAAAACCCTAGTTAGTCACCGGTATTTGACACCTGTTGCATTCCTGTCACTAAGCTTCATTCGTCCCCAAAACTAGTCATCGGTCTCCAAAAATGTTTCATTTCTTCCATTAGCGCGTGCAAATTAACTAGGAGCTGACACGTGGCCGGCCAAAATACGTACCTTTCTCCCATATACGGTCCTCCGTAGTTTTCTTCCAAAAACACCCTTGTTAGCAAATTTACCCTATTTACTTAAATTTTTACCTTTTACCCATCGATTTCACCTCACCTTATATTTACCCACCCATTTAACTCTTTACCCGACCCATCTTCTTTAATTTCACCCTAATATAACCCATCCACTCAAGCCCAAATATTTCCCAGAATTCGCAAAGATGGTGATAAGAACATGCTCTTTAACATTAAAAGGACTTGGGTTTAGTGTGAAATCCTATTTAGATCATGTAAAGAAAACTATGTCCATGATTTTGGCAGCCATGAGTTGACCCAAGGGCACAACAGCAATCTGTGGTGAGATTACAGTAATGGTCAACGGTTCTGTTCTGTACCAAAAGAATTGGTTAAGGAAAGACAAGAGCACACAAGACAGCCCTAAAACCCACATCCTGAAGGTAAGAACAAGAAGAGATGGATCATCTGTTGTCGGTACTGTCATCGCCACTTGTTTTATTGGTGAATTCTCTTCTCTATCATTCAAATCTTCGTCTTCAACATCAAATTTTACATTTTTATTAGACGAAGATGATGATGATGCCGATGCTGATAATGGGTCGTTATTCGAATGATTGTTTCTCTCTTCTGTCACAACATATATAAATATACATCAAGATTCGAGCAAAATAAATGCAGAGATTGATGAAGAGATGATGAAGAAGAAGAGCTAACTTTTTTTACCACAAATCCTAAAAGCTTGTATTTTCGGACCAATTGGAAACTAAAACACAATTTTTAAGGTCAAGCTTTCCAAATATGTTATCACATTACACACTCAGAGACATTATCTGACGAGCAAGTCCTGGATCCTGCTGCAACAGCTCCTTCAAGTTGTTCTCAACCTCAGATCTCTGCTTCTCCAAGTATTCCTTCGATGTTTCAAGTGATGAAATCGCAGTCTCGCTATCCTTGAGGTTTTGCTCTTGTTCGTTCATTAATTGAGACATAGGATCTAGAATAAACATCCTCCCTATAGATTTGTAAGTGTTTGTATCATCAGGTAACTCACGCAGCTCCTCCAGAGTTAAGAAAGCACGCTTCTTTTCTCCTTCTTTGTTTCTCATCTGGTTCTGGACCTGCTTCAGCTTTCCGATAAGTTCAATCATGCTACTTTGAATCTCAAGAAAAGTCGTTCTGCTTGCTTCGTCTGCCATTAGTAAGTGATTTTGCAGTGAAAGATCAAAGATTTGGTTCAGTGTCGATCGAAATGAATCGAAATCGTAAGAGCTTTTTATTAAGAATAAGAGCTTACTTAAGAGAGGGTATTCGATGTTTTCTTCCATGGCGTTTCGATTTCTTGTTGAGCAGAGCTTGAATTCAGAATATGAGATTTAGTTTTGGGTTTCGAATGTACTATATGAATTTGTGGTCAATGTATGAACAGAGAGATAAGATTGTAATTTGACAGTTTGATTTTTTTTTTGGAATTAAATCTTGAGTGGATATGTTATATTAGGGTGAAATTAAAGAAGATGGGTCGGGTAAAGAGTTAAATGGGTGGGTAAATATAAGGTGAGGTGAAATCGATGGGTAAAAGGTAAAAATTTAAGTAAATAGGGTAAATTTGCTAACAATGGTGTTTTTGGAAGAAAAATAAGGAGGACCGTATGTGGGAGAAAGCTACGTATTTTGGCCTGCCACGTGTCAGCTCCTAGTTAATTTGCACACGCCAATGGCAGAAATGAAACGTTTTTGGAGACCGATGACTAGTTTTGGGGACGAATGAAGCTTAGTGGCAGGAGTGCAACAGGTGTCAAACACTGGTGACTAACCAGGGTTTTTAGCCGTAAACCTTTGATTATTGTTACCATCTATTCATTAAATATTGAACGCATTATCATACTTTTATTTAAGATTTTATTTTAGCTTTATATGAATATTTTTGTTGATTTAATTTTCGACGAGTTTTTATATTTTCAATAAAGCCTATTTTTTATTTTTTTATTGTTTTAAAAATCGCTAAAAAAAACCAAAACTACTCCACGAAGTTGCTTGTTTCTGATTTTCAATATTTACAAAAATGTCACTCGTCAAAAAAATTCAAAAATCCTTGGAATTCAAATTAATTACAACTCATACCATTGAAGAGTCCAAACTACTCCATGAAGTTGCAAACATAATTTCAAACATCAACCTTAATTCATCTTCTTCAAATTACTAAAAATAGAAACTTAACAACCAACAAAACCCATTTTCTCATAAACTTCAAAAACCTTTATAACATGACCGGAAAAGAGTCTGAAGCACTTCTCACGCAGAGCAGCATGTTCGTCGAGGAGGTACATTGCATTTCCCTCACTCATTTTTGCGAAAAACAGACTTTTGTAAAAAACATATTTTTGTTGTTCTTCGCCACCTTCTGGCATGGACGACACCTCTTACGCCAATGATAAGGCGAAAGCAGCATAGCCAAGCAGTATATTGGCATGGGGAACTTGCATACACCGCACGTGTGGCGTATGACGGGTGCTCTACATCAGCCACTAGCATGGTGTTGTTGTCCTACGCCTTCTCATTGGCGAAATGGGCTTAACTTATCGGGAATGCTGGTTCAATTGGTTTTTTTACTTCTTACATATTACAGGAGGTGAACCAATGCGATATTTTTCTTGTTTTGGACTACGCTCACTATTTCACCACTCACGACGAGTATAGCTTAGACTCGATGAATGAGTGGGTAAAAATTAGGGGGAAGTCGTTGGGTTTTTCGATAAACGTAGCATCGAAGGAGGAAGGGAAAAGGGGGAGAACTCCGAGAGTAGATTATCGGTGCGAGCGATCCTGAATTTTTAAGTCGGTCGTTAAAGAGTGCGACCGTAAGCGTAAGGCTACCGGTAGCAAAAAAATAAATTGTCATTTTCATTTGGTAGGCAATCCAGTAAAATGAGACGATAAGTGGGCACTTAGTTTCCTTTCCGGGATGCACAACCACGAACAAAATAAGTATGCCCAAGGACATTTGCAATGGTCCAAGTTGAAACGGAAGGAAAAAATAACTTGTTGATCTTTTGACGGTGAACGGGACAAGTCCGCAACAAATATTCGATGCTTTTAAAAAGGCAAATCCGGAGAATGGTTCAAATATCCGTCATGTTTAAAATCGCCGTCAAAGAACGAGGATGGTTGAAAACGGCGGTCGATCCCAAATGCAATGCTTGTTAGTTAAATTACAATTACACAAGTACAAGTATTGGGTATGGACGGGAAATGACGGCTCTAACGTCATAGCCGATTTGTTTTCGCACATCCACTTAGTATTTATTTACTACGGAGCTTCCCACGCTTGCTAATCATGGATAGCACATATAAAGTTATTCGTTACAGGATGCCTTTGTTCGAAGTAGTCGGGGTAACATCGACCAACAAACCGTTTTGTATTGGTTTCACGTTTATGGTGAGTAAAAAACAAGACAACTACAAATGATCATTGGGATGCTTGAAAACGGTAATGGAGGAGAATGATTGTGAATTACCTTGTTTTATTGTTACAGACCGTGAACTAGCCTTGTTGAATAGCATCGACAAAATATTCCCTAGCGCTAGTCGCATGTTATGCGAGTGGAATATCAATAAAAATGTTAACGGGAGAACGAAAAAAATGTTTCAAGACGGAAAGGTGGCTAACAATATTTTGGCGGCTTGGAACGACGTTGTTTCATCCAATACCGTTGAGGTTATGAACGAGAGATTGGCTAAGATGCGGTCGGTGTTCAAAGACCAAAATAAGGCGGTGGATTATGTGGTTGACTCGTGGATTACTCTTTATAAAGAGAGGTTAGTTCACGCTTATACTAACAAAATCATGCATTTCGATAATCACACCTCTAATATGACGGAAAGCTCGCATGTTACGTTGAAAAAATATGTCGGGTCTAGCCGATTGGATTTCGATGGGTTTTGGGATAAAGTACATGGCTTGTTAGCGATGCAACATTCGACCATTAAAGAATCGATGGAGATTAGCAAGTGCCGTCTAATTCACAAATTTCAAGATTTTAAACCGTTCAAATTTTTACGGGGGTACGTATCACCTATTGCATTGGCGATAGTATACGATAACTATGTTGATAAAAGCTGCGGTGAAAAATATTTGTGCGTTTGCACCGATCGTACGATCCATGGTTTGCCGTGTTCCCACAAACTTGAGGCAATCCGAAGAGTGGACGGTCATGTACCTACTCGGATTATAAATGAGCATTGGAAGAGACTAGATATCGTTCCTCGAGTTAAACTCACCGGCGAAGAAGAGGTGAAATTTAATTTCGGAAATCTAAATGCGAAACTTGAAGAGTTTGATATTTACGAACAAAGTCATTGGCTAAAAACAATTCAACAAATTTTGGATCCATCGACGACACTCATTTGCGAACCCCTAGAGAAGCTTAAAATTCGTGGTACAACTCCTGGACGTGTTGGAAGCCATGGTCGTGGATGGGGTCGGGGTCGCGTTAAAGAGAGCAAACTCTAACGTGATTATTCTACGAAAAGGGATCCTTCGAATCACGAATACGGCGAACAAGAAATGTTCGAGTCCTACGATAGTGCCGAAACTCCACGAATGGTAATACCCGCCGCTAGTACAGCAACCTCGGTCGACACTCTCGGTAGCACCACAAGAACAGTCGCCGCACATACTCCTAGTAATTCCGGAGCAAAATCGCCAAAAAAACTGGTTGAATGTGTTGGTTTAGGAACTCCGGATGTGTCGAACCACATCACTGCTATACCGTCATTCTCGGCTAAACCATTCCCGGCGAGATTACCAAATGTTCTGAACTCGAGATTTTCAAAGACATACCTCAATATATGCGTCCTTTCATAAGCCAAATTACAAATGTAATACCTGGCGGTAATTTAGGTTTTAGAGCCATCGTGCATGGTATGGTCGGTTACGAAAGTGGATGGCTAATGGTTAGAGATGCCTTGGTGCACGAGCTAAAGAGCGATCGAGAGTTTTATAAACGGGTTGCATATTATGACGATGAAAGCGAAATCGATAAGGAGATACACTGGTTGACTTTTAATAAAGAGAATGCACCTTTCGCAAATTGGATGTCCTTGCCTAGTTGCGGAAAACTAGTCGCGACGGCATTCAGTTGTATTTTCTATTGCCTCGCTCCCGGTGGATGTACGACTTACCTACCGGTGAAAAATGCACCGCCCAAGGATGGTTCTTTAAAGGAGATCGGTGTGGCATTCGTCAATAAAAATAATTTGGTTCATGTGAGTAAAGAACTTTTAGTTTCACGCGCATTTAATCATTTATTTTCTTAACGCGCATTGATATTCAATGTGGATTTGTAGGTTGACTTGGTTAAAGGGTCACCTTTACCGACTATAGATCCAACGTGGATGCGAACAGCGAGAGAATACACTATTTCTTGGTTGATCCCTTTGCTAGATAGAGTCTGTGTATTTTCAAGACTGCAAAATCCCACGCCGACACATTCCGTTGAATTTGATGACCTCTAGTGGTCTTCACCAAAGATTTCTAATTGAGTTGATGTGTAATGTTTAGTTTGAAATCGAATTTATTTTGTGTTTGATTTTGTTGCTTTTTTGTAAACTCACTTCGTTTTGTATTCACGATCCCTTAAACTATCTTATAGTAATCAATGTTTATGTAGATTTTTTATTTTTTTTATAAAATTAGCTTCACAATTTTCATAGGTAGGTGTTTTTGCCGGCGAAATGGCGTAACTGGCGACTTTCACGCCAACGGTTAATGTGAGATAACCATGCCACGCCAACTGTTGGCGTGAGGATACATCCCTACGCCATCTGGCTGGCGGAAACAACCTTTGGAGCCTATGTTCTCAAAAGAACAAAGAGCCCTTTAAGGATTAAGTCTATTGCCCTTCACACAATGGCGAAAAGGGCTTCCCCGATGCTACTACCTGGCGGCAGTAGACTAAACCCTAAAGTACAATATTTTTTGTGGTTTTTGTTTTTATTACTGTAAATTAATTTTAATTTTAATGTTAATTAAATTAAATATATAATTAATGTTAGCAAATTTTAAATGCATAATTAAATTAATTTTTAAATTTCAAAAACTGTTTCATGAAATCAAACAAGCTGAAACACAAACTAAACCATAAAAGCGAACATGAACTGAAACAAAAATTGAAATGTAAACTGAAACATGAACTTAAACCCAAACTGAAACATAAAAGTGAACATGAACTGAAACATGAACTTAAACACAAACTAAAACATAAAAGCGAACATGAACTAAAACATAAACTGAAACATGAACTTAAACACAAACTTAAACAATAACTCAAACTTAAACTCGAACATGAACTGAAACAAACTGAAACACTAACTCAAACTTAAACTAAAACATGAACTCAAACTTATCTATCAGGTCAGTTCTATTTCATCAGCTTTCTTTCTTCTTTCGCATCCTGGTAGTCACGTGAACCAAATGTTCTATCTATCAGGCGCTCTTAATCCTTCTTAAGAAGACAGTTGTTGTTTTCATTCGATTAAAATATTCTTCGATTTGAGATCATTTTTTTCGTCTTCCTCCGATCAATATCTTCTGCAATTGTCTATCATTTGTATGTTCTTTGTTCTTCTGCAACGTAGATGTTTTGGAAATTATCTAAAAAATTGATTTTTGGGTTAGCAGATTTGGGTGCGAAATTATTTGTTAACTATTTGCAAAATTACGTTATATCTGGTTACGTAAAGGGTTACGATATTACATTATCGGTGGTTGTGTAAAAGGGTTGTGAAATTACGTTTACAGGTGGTATCGTAAAATGGTTTTGAAGTTACGTTCTAGTACACACTGCTTTGGGTTACAAAACAAAGAGCATTTCTGGTTGCGTAATTAGGATGGGCATTTGTTATAATAGGTTATAATATTTTATAATAGGTTGAAACCAAAAAATTATAGTTGAAATAGAAAAAACTTTGTAGTTGATAGTGTCAGATATTTTTGGAAGTGGTTTATTAAAGGAATCAGAATAATTCGAGGTATATTCTAGACCACGTTTCAAAAGGTATTTGAGACCTGAACTAAATGAAACACTTTTTACCTTTAGGCTCACTTGTATGCCTACTAAAATAGTATTTACACTACTAGGCTTTGGGATTTTACGTTTTCGAACCATGACCCAACCCATGACCCTAAAAATTAACTATAAATACTTTAAGAGACTTCATTAATGAGGTAATACACTGAATTATTTGCGCTAATAAATAAGCTACTCTATTATCTCACTACATTCCACAAAAATATTAAATATTTCCCGGATAACTACCAAGAATACCCTCAATCATATTTTTATCTTATCAGATTGGCGACCACAGTGGGAGCGGGAGCACCCGGATAGCAAAAATCCAAAGCTTAGAACTGAATTCTAACTCCAACGGTAATGGAAAGTGAAATGCAAGTAGATCTGCCCACAACGATTCAAGAAGGTCATGTCGAAGAATTACATATCAAATCTTCATCTGAGAATGATGAGTGTGAGGAAAAAACTAAATTGTGAGATGAGCTTGTTAAATTACGAAAAGAAATTGAGGTCATGAAAATACATTAACAAACTCAAAGTAATTATTGTACCAGATTATAATCCCCTCGATTATCCAAAACAGAATTCGGGGGATAATTCACCTAAAACCACCAACTTTCTAGAAAAGAACCTCAAACTAAGGATGATTCTAACTCTTCAAAATCTAGCAAGATTTTTTCATCGTCGTCGGATGTCTCGTCATCCTCATCAAATAGTGATTATTATGAGGGGAAGAAGAAAGATAAGCTTCGATGTAAGAATATTTCTAGTCGAGGTATAAAGTTGACAGACCAAGATTCCTCAGGAAAGAAGTATCGAAAATATAAGAATAGAAAATGGATTATAGGAGAAACAAAAGGGGGTTGGGTGATCATAGCATAAACTAGTTATTGAGTAGTTCGTTTGTCGTTCGATCCAAACCGGGTATATTTGTTGATTCTGGTCAAATCCATTGGCTTAGCCATGGGCATAATTGGAGGCAATCCCCTTTATTAACAATAATTTTATTTAGAAACCTCCTAGATGTCTTGATCTCTCCAAAATGGAGAAATACGATGAGAGTAATGATCCATATAATCACTTGAAGTAGTTCAAAAACATTATGATGAGTTTTAACGATGATGATAAGTTGTTGTGTCGAGCTTTTTCTCAAACTTTCAAAGATAGTGCTTTGAAGTGGTATAATAGGTTTATAGAGGGGTCAATTAAATTTTTTGATATGTTCTAGATGGCTTTCCGAAGGTAATTTATGGGAAGCAAGTAACTCATAGGAAATAGAGACACCATAATCTATTATCACCAACCTGCTATTGAACGTTTAAAGGAATACGTTAGCCGATTTGTGAATACCAAAAATGGTTTGGCTGATTGTTACGAACATGTGGCTATAACATCTATCAGGAAAGGGTTGTTTTTTGGAGATTTGGTGGACTCGGTTACTAGAAAGAACGTAGATACTTGGGGTGGTTTGTTAAACCAAGTCGGAAAAAATTTATTGTAAAAGAAACTAATTACTAAGGAAACCTCAAAGAAGTAAACCTCTCGCAATCGCATCATACCCACATACTGGTGGACAATCCTAGATTTCTTCCAATAAACGTCCACGAGAGTCTGCTCAAGGTTCTAGCCGGCCAAAGTCGAATCCATCTCAACAACCCATACCAAGGGGAAATAAATGGGTTCAGCCTAGCTATTTTGTCGAACTAAGTGAAAATGTGGAAACAGTTTATGATAGGGCCAAATGTCATGCATAATTTCGAAGGTCTTTGTCTATCCAAACCCCTAGAGAAAACTGAAATACTCGTTTTTGCAGATATCATGAGGATACGAGACATGACGCAAAAGATTGTATAAACTTGAAACAATAAATTCAGATGTTGATTGAAAATAGAAAATTGACAAATTTTATCAAAGCACAAGGAACAAATACACCTATTCCTAACACTAGCAGAGAGCAAACTACTTTGCCCAATGTTTGAAGGCTAGCTATAGAAGCTCCTAAAGCAAAAACGTTATGGTGATCATGGAGCAGTTTGATGTGGATTCTAAATATTTGGATCCAGATCCTGACCGAGGTCGTGTGAATATGATAAGTGGAGGTAGTGAATGGGTTTCTAGGTTATGTTAATTCTTTGAATCATTAAATATATTTGGTGGAAATACGATGACAACACCTTTGATTTGTTCCAGAAAAAAGAATGTATGCAATTTAAATGATCAATTAGAAGGAAAAATTCCAATTCATTAGTGTCAAAACCCTGCACCATATATAGTTTTCGATGAAGATGATCTGAGAAATACTGTTGGGCCACATGAAGATGTTGTGCTAATAGGGCATCTATTGAAGGAACATAAACCCAAAGGATTCTAATCAATATAGGTAGCTCAACTAATGTATTATTTTTGTCTACTTACAAATCAAACCATAATGGGATTTATGCGAAAGTCTACATCTGTATTTGAGGAATTGAAGGATAGACAATTCTTGGCAATGGGCCATTTAAGAAAATTATCAGAGTGTTGTTTGTGGTTATAAATTGTATGAGCCCTTATAATTCTATTTTTGGCAAGTCTTGGCTTTCAAAGATACATGTCGTTGCGTTAACCGTTCATAAATTCTTGAAATATATTATTGCAAGCCAAGTTGGACTAGTCAGAAGTAGTCATAAAGTGGCAAGAGAGTGCTACGTTACTGAACTTCCCCTAAAATCTCTTAACTCTATAGCTGCTAAACAAAAATAGAAATTACTAGAGTCCTCTTCGTATTATAACCATATAGATGATCCAAGGGAGACTCTTGGTGTAGTTATTCCCATTGAAGAAGTGAAAATTCATAGATTGGCCAATAGGAAAAATGTTAGGATTGGGTCTAAGTTACTAATGAAGTTAAAAGAAGAATTATTGATCTTCTTGTCCAAGTTTTTACATGTATTTTCCTGGTGCAGTGACGATATAACAAGTGTTCCAGCCAATATTATCTATCACAAATTATCAGCACGATCAGACGCATGCCCTATAATTCAAAGAAGAATGGAATTTTATATAGAGAAATTTGAAGAAATTTGAAAAAAAAATGGATCGGTTAACAAAATTAGGTCATATAAGGGAATCTCAATACCTGTTATGGACTGAAAACCATAAAGAAGAAAAGTGGCCAATGTCGAATGTGTATTGATTTTACCGGTCTCAATAGGGTTTGTCTAAAAGATCCATTTCTGGTGTCTAGGACAGACCAGTTGGTACACTCCACCTCTAGCAACAAATTATTATATTTCAAGAATACTTTTGCTAGTTACAACCAGATCTTAATAAATCTGAAGGATTAAGATCATACTATGTTTATTACCGGTCGGGGGCTACATTATTACAAGGTTTTGCCTTTTGGTTTAAAGAATGTTGGGCCTATTTATCAGTGTGTAGTGAACAAGGCATTTGGTATCCACATTGGCAGAAATGTAGAGGTATATATTGATGATATGATGGTAAAAATTGTGAAGGAGGAAGATCATTTGTTTGATCTCAAAGAAACTTTATCCAACTTGGAAACCATTAATTTAAAACTGAATCTGGAGAAGTGTGCTTTTGGTGTGTAATCCAATTGTTTTAGGCTATATCATCAATAAAAATGGATTCAAGCAGATCTATCACAATTAGATGTGTTATTAACCATGAAACTCCATCCTAGATCCACAAAGGAAATCCGATTTTTAACTTGAAGATTGCCAGCCTTGAATCAATTTGTGTCAAGATCATCAGATAAATATGCACAATTATTTCAAGTATTAATAAACGCAAATGAATTTAATTGGTCTCCGAACTGTGACAAAGCATTTATCGAAATAAAAAAGCATTTGTCTTGTCCCTAAACATTGTTTAAACTAGTAAAATAAGAACGAATTTACGTATATTTGGTTGTCTCGGATCACGCTGTAAGTATAGTATTAGCTCGGGAGGTTGATAATTACCCTCATCCGGTGTATTACATTAGTAAGACTTTGTTAAATGCGGAAAATTATATCTAAAGTTATAAAATTTAGGTCTAAACTTGGTAATAGCAACCAGAAAATGAGACCTTATGTTCAAGTACACTCTCTTAAGGTTCGAACTTCTTTTCCATTGAAAAATATACTGCAAAATCCAGATATATCGGGTCGAATGAAAAAGTGGTTTATCGAATTGAGGGATTATGATATTGATATTTCCCCTCGAACAACAATCAAGGCACAAGTTGAAGTAGATTTCTTGGTTGAATTCCATTTAGATGGACCTTATGTGGAAACTCTTACCATTAAACCTGTAAAAAGAATGGGTGGTTCAAATAGATGGTGGATCCAGCTTTTATTTCATAACATATTTCTATCAAGCCGTCCACTTTGGTTTCAAGCCATCTAGTAATGAAGCTGAATATGAAGCAACAATCGTTGGCCTAAGGCTTGCTCAGAAATGTGGAGCAAAATAATCTGATTGGTAAACGATTCACAGTTTTTGATACATCAGGTTCAAGGATTGTCTAAAACAAGGAAGGAACATGTAATAAACTATCTACAAGTAGTAAAGAAAACATCTGCTTACTTCAAGAATGCAAAGTATGAACATGTATCTGGGACTGAAAATTTGATGGCTGATTCTTGGGGCACTATTGCATATGGTGAAACTTACCCATTTATATTGATATAAGAATATCGGGTAAAAACATTGTTAGTCCTCATGTTTACCACTTGTATCAACATAGTCCCCTTCCTTCACTTCTGCATAAAACTCATCCTCTTTGTATTATTAATTTGTAAATATAGTCCTCCCGCACATGTGAAGCCTGAGAGATTGACACATGGCATCAAGTTTTGTTGCAAGATTGGTCCCCCAAAATTTTAGCCAAAAATACCCTCTGCCCATGCCAAGTAGGATGCCAACTCAGATTTACCATTTACCTAAAAAAAGTTACAATTTACCTTAAAAAGTTACCATTTACCCACCATAATTATAAACTGACCGAGTCGAACCCAGTTTAAACTAACCCAGCCTGAAAATCCAATCTATTTCAACCCAAACCCGAAAACCCAATTACTCTAACCCAAACCCTAGATAAAATCAATTTGTTTAAAAACCCTAATAACAGTCATCTATATTATCCCCTGTAGCCTCTACATTTTCCCTAACATCCCTTTCACCTTCTGCATTTCCCTAGCCCAAACTCCTTGTTTAACAACTGATCACCACCAGAAACCATCCGTAGAACATCAATTAGTAATCCAACAGCCGAATCGGCAACATCTTCTGAATAAGCATCAACGGAATTCGCAACCGAGATCCCAAGGCGGCGACACTCTGTGAGATCGACGTGATCGAGGCCGGCAACGGTGGCGACGATGAGTCTAACCACCGACGAGAGACGGATGATGTTGACAGTAAGCGCCTCAAGTTGGTCGAACCCGCATGTAGCTGGTCTGATGGTGCAGACAAGCTTTGTCCTCCTCGTGCTCCTGAATCCATTCTCCTTCAGCTCCACCTCCGTGACCGCATCGACCTCGATCACTTTCAGACCTAATTCAGCCGTTGCCACCGAAACCACATGATTCCCGCCTTTTCCGTTGTTGGAGACGAGGATTTGAAATGAGGATTCGAGATCTGATGAGATAGAGGCTTTGATGGTGGTTCGTTTTGGGAAAGTGACTGTGAATTGGTGGTTTGAAGTGGAGGGAAGAGAGTAGGGAGTGAGGTGTGGTGGTGTTCGCGATGGAGTGAAGAATTGAAAAGACTGTGACATGGTGGAGAGAGAGAGATGGCAGATATTACGAATGAGGAGGTTGAAGCAGGATTTGGACAAAGTTATATATAATTATTAGCTAATATTATCTTTGGTGGTTCTTTCTAAATTTCACATTTTTCATACATTTGAAATCTAAAGTTATGTAGCAGTCATTCGAGCTTAAAAAATAAATAAATTTAGTAAATGATTTTTGCGATACCATTTTGATCAAAATTGATATAGGGTAAACATAAAGGAAAAAAATATATAGGATTCGAAAAATTGTTAACAATTTTATCAATAAAAACGTAGACTGTATTTATATATAGACATGCAAAACTGTTGAAAAGTTATCTTTTATACTTTCATACTGGGTTGAAATGGACATTCGATTTCTTTCAAGTTTATATAATAATTAGGGTTCATTAAATATAAAAGCACACATTATACAATATATTTAATACCAATATGTTGGAATAGCTCAGTTGGTTAGAGTGTGTGGCTCTTATCCACAAGGTCAGAGGTTTGACCCCTCTTTCTAGGGTTTTCTAACAAATTATTTCAATTTCGGGTTTGGGTTAGAGTAATTGGGTTTTCGGGTTGGGTTAGTTTAAATTGGATTCGACCCGCTCCGTTTATAATTATGGTGGGTAAACTGAAACTTTTTAAGGTAAACGGTAACTTTTTAAGGTAAATGGTAAATCTAACTAGGCAACTCAGTTGGCATCCTACTTGGCATGGGCAGGGGAATTTTTGGCCAAACATTTGGGGGACCAATCTTGCAACAAAACTTGATGTCACGTGTCAATCTCTCAGGCTACACATGTGCGGGGGGACTAAATTTGCAAATTAATAATACGAAAGGGATGAGTTTTATGCATAGGTGAAGGAAGAGGACTAAGTTGATACAAGTGGTAAACATGCGGGACTAACAATATTTTTTAGCCAAGAATATCTTTCGAAAACAACAACTATTTAAATGAATAGAGTTGAATAAAGTTTCCAAGTGTCTACCATAGTAAACCATGATTGGTGGTATGAAATCCATAGGTACATCACTAAGGGTATTCTTTATGAAGATTAAAGCTTCGCCAAGAAATTGAAGTTTAAAGCACATGGGATTTTGGTTTTGGCAGAAGTCCTTTACAAGAAATATTTTAGCAAACAATTACTAAGTTACCTTGGATCTGATGATTCCCAAGTAATTATGTATGAATTACATGATGGAGAAGGTTCTGCCCATTGTGGTTATATAGCTTTAACTAGAAGAGTTTTACTAGCAGGATATTATTGGCCTTCCGTCATAGCATATGCTAAGGAATTGGTTAAACGATGTGATCCATGCCAAAGGTTTGGAAATGTAATTCATATTCCATCAATTTTCTAATGGCTTCAGGAGGATGTCAAACTATTATTTTGGTTGTTGATTATTTTTCAAAGTAGTCGGAAGTTGCACCTCTCTCTGGAACTACTTCTAAAGTAGTAATAAAGTTTATTTAATCCAATATATGTTGTATGTTTGGAATACCTAGGAGTATTACAACTGATAATGACCCTCAATTTGACAATATATATACATAAATGTTATGTGCATCAAGAGGAATCCGACATTATTTTTCTTCACCTTTCCATCCACAATCTAACGGACATGTAAAAGTGGTAAACAAAACAATTTTAAAATCCCTCAAAAATAATTTTGAGGGGGCGGCAGTTAAATGACCAAGCTATTTACAAGAATTTTTGTGGACTTATAGAACTACTCCACATGTCGCTACACAATAATATCTTTTTTCCTTGGTCTACGGGAGGGATGAAATAGCCTTAATAGAATCTAATTTTCCTTTTTCAGAGTCCAAAATATTCCGATGAAGACAATGAAATCGCGGTAAGGGCTCAGCTAGATTTGATTAAAGAAAAGAGACTTAAAGCCTATTTAAGAATGGTGCACTATCAAGGATTAATGATGAGTAGATATGCATCGAAAATAAAAAGAAGATCATTCCGGATCGGAGATAAATTGTTGGGAAAAGTGTTTTTACACACTAAAGATAAGAAATTTAGAAATTTGACTCCTAATTGGGAAGGCCCCGATATTGTCGTAGATGAATCAAGAGTGGAACGTATTGATTAGTTGATCAATAAGGCATTTCATTGAGATACCCATGAAATGTTGAGCATTCGAGATTATACCTTGAGTGAGGTTTTGTTTATATTTACTTGACCTTTGTTTAATGTAAATATTTAAGGGGCATACTCTTTCCTACCCTAGTGGCTCGTAGAGATTCTAATGAGGTGCCTGTATCATCAATCTACCATTTGTTCCTTTCAAAAATATTATTACTAAGCATATTCGTAAAATTGTATGCTTTCGAATGTATTACCTTCGAATGGATTGTGTTTGAAATTTTGTATGCCTTCGAATTGATTACCTTCGAATGTCATATGTTTAAAATTTTGTATGCATTCGAATGGATTACCTTCGAATGAGTTGTGTTTGAAATTTTGTATGCCTTCGAATGGATTACCTTCGAATGACTTGTGTTTAAAATTTTGTATGCCTTCGAATGGATTGTGTTTGAAATTTTCAATTCATTTGAATAATTTGTTATTACGGATAAAAATATTCGAAATAAATTGGAAGTTTGAAGTAAGTTGGAAGATATATAAAAAAAATGGAATAAAGTTCATTAAATCAAAAAGAACAAAAAAAATCCTTCGAATGGTTCAAAGATTCATAACAAAAAGTGTTTTGATATTTTTAAAGGCTTACACAAATATCTGACTAAGCATTACAAAATTGCCTTACACAATAAGGACTTATACAAAATTCTAAGATTCGAAATTGTTAACCTTTTGGTTTTTTTCCTTCGGTATTTTCTTCTTTTTCATCCAAACTTCCCTTTTCAGAATCTATTTCATCATAATTGTCGTTCGGCGATTCATCAAAAACCCTCATTTCATCTGCCAAAGATATGTTCGGGGGAAACATTTCTCTAGAACCCACCCCCGTAAAGAGCCAATGGTTAGTTTTGGAATTGTTTTGTGAAATGCCAAGACCATGTCCGACTTGATCAAGGCGTCTCGTTCATTTAATTTATCTATAGTGACATTGGTGTATGCTTCTACAACATCGTTTGCTTCATGTGTAGACTTGTCTTTTAAGGACTTGATTTCTTCTTCAAACTCTTTCTTAGAATTTTCTAGAGTTTATTTTTTACCCAAGATTCGATCATAGATTATATATCTGTCTTATGTTGAGATTTCAATAAAGTAATCTCGATGGAATGGGATATTCGCAGTTTCTCAAGTTTTCCTTGTACCTTAACCACCTTGTTTTTGTCTGTTTCCACCTCTTTTTTTAGAGTATCAGCCTCTCTAGATGCCTTGTTGGCCTTAGTCTTTTCCTTTTCAATGGAACTTTGCAATTTTTTGTTCTCTTCTTGAAGAAAAGAAATGGTTCCTCTTTAAGATTTGACTTCCATTTCCAGTTCAACAACTAGTTTCGTGTAACCCATTATTGAGTACTTAACTATATTATTTATCTTTGAAACTTCAAAGGGTATACCATCGTATATCATGTTGGGTGCATTACTTGGGAAGGCCTTATCGAATGATTTATAGTCGAAGCCTATCAACTCATCCATCAGATTGTTAACTTCAGCAGTAGTCTCTCCCTCAAAATTTGGAAATAAAAAGACAGGGTCGGGTGCAGGGATTGTGGGAACACTAGTATCTGAACGTAATACTAACTCCAAACTGGTTGAAATTTTATTTTTATTTTTTCTTCTCTCATCACTGCCTTGCTTGCTTCTTTTTTTAGCTTTCATTTTCTTATACTCAACCATATATGTGGGCACATCACCTCCGTCCATAATGGCAGCGACTGCATCTAACAATGATGCATCGATCTCTTCGGATTGTCCTTCGGTAGCCATTTCAACGACACCTTGTGAAGTTTCTTCTTTCTCCATATTATCCTTTTTAGGATGATGACTGAAGGATATCTTCATGGTCAGAAGGTATAGCTTCATATCGGCAGATTTGACTCTTAATAAAATAGTGGTAGCTAGAAGAGGAGTGGTGAATTCCTCCCACGATAATTCTCTTTTGGGATTGGTCAGCCAAGATCATTGCGAGCTAAGTTAGCAGGGGTAAAACATTCGTGGAAGCCATTATCCCATTTTTGCTACCCAGTCATGCAACTTCTAAATATTGACTTGTGCACACTTCATATGAGGTATAAAGCGGTTTGAAATAGCTACAAAGAAAATAAAATTAAAACCAACGATGATATAATCGAACAAATAAGGAATACATGTTTGAAGATGATTACCTGAGCTCTTCAAAAGTCTAGTAAGTTGGCTTGGATTTCTTTTTGAGGAAAAAATCTTGTTACCGTTTTTCCATAGCCCACTAATGAAAAGAAACTGAGTCTTTCATATTATGTTTTCTTCTAACAATCATCTACTACTTTATAATCATTTCTCACGTTGAAGGAGTAGAAAAGAATCTTAGAATTGCGACATAGTACAATACTAACCGCTATTTATTCCATGGGTATTAGATTTTTAGAAAGTAGTGACGTTATGATACAAACGATTAAAGTGAACTAGACATTCGGACTGTCCTGGCTTGGATACAACCGAACTATACCTAACGATTTCAGGATCTAGGGGAAACTGAAGGCCCCAGTTTAGCACATCGGCTTAAACTATAAGTTCATTAGGGTAGAATATCAGAGTTTCCCCAGGCTTAGGCAGTCTAACTCTAATCGCGTCTGGAAATCCCCACTTAGTATAAACGGCATCTAATTCTTTATAATGAAAATAAATGTAAGATATATTATTAAGTGTTAAAAGATATTTTACACTTACTTTCTTAAAATTAGGATCGACACGTCCAACCAACGAGATCGGGAACTTTTCGGATTGTTCTATAACTTTTTATTTACCCTAAATTTTCTTCTCTGTCAAAACCCGATCGATAAAAGGCTTTGAAGTTTCCCATGTTTGAGATCTTCCATAACTTCTACTATTAATTTTGGTTATGTTCATGATGTTCAAGTAGCTTGGGTCCTAGCACCATCTTCTGTAACAGATTGGTGTTTATTCGGGTTTGGTAGAAAGAGAGAATCAATCAATATTAATGGTTTCATAACAATTTTATTTTTTCCCTTTGAGTGTATAGTCACTCTAAATAGGGTAATATCTTCTGAACCCGATCCCATAGCTTTAAATGTTGAACGAGTTTGGTGACTTGTGGACCCTTGAGATTGCGATGGTCTTGAGGAACACTTGTCTAAAGTGAACAAGTGAACAGTTGTAGAAGGCTCTGAGGGAGTATTGCGTCTGTAATTATAAACATCATCGTAGTCTATAACATGAGTAGTGACAACCGGAGGTGAAGTAGCAGGCAACCCAACAATGATTCTAACTTTCTTTTTCTCTTCTTCTAACTCGGATAAGTTCAACCAACCGTCTTTGATTAAATCTTTTCTAGCGGTGAACATACAACCACTAAAGTTTTATCTGATTGATAACAAAATTTTACTTGTTTTCTTACGTTAAAGGTTCTTTTTTTTCTAAAGATATGTAAAACATAAAACATTAGGAGTTGATTTGTATAGAGATAATTAAAAAGTGCTTGTAGGCTCTATTAATGAGATGTTAAGATTTCTTGAGTACCCTAAAAACTAGGTGAAGGCGTTCCCACTAGGAAAATATCTAGGGAAGTGGAAACGTCGTTTATTAATAAGGTTACTTTACCTAGGGAAAAAAATTGAGGTCCAATGAACAGTTGACACGTGTAATGAAATACAGCTAAATAAAAACATAAGCTTTTTTCGACTCGAAACTGATTCGAACTTATTTGACTACTTAAGAAAAAAAGATAAAACGGTGGTTCAAAAAATAAAGAAAGTTTGATTCGAATAAATATTTCTTAGTATTAAAGAAGTCTTTAAGAGGACTAAGGGAGGCTATATGATAGGGTCAGATATTTTTTGAAGTTATTTCTCAAAGGATTCATAATAATTCAAGGTCCATTCTAGACCATGTTTCGAATGGTATTTGAGACCTGAAATAAAGAAAACGCTTTTTACTTTTTGACTCAGTTGTATGCCTACTAAAATAGTATTTACACTAATGGGCTTTGAGATTTTACATTTTCGAACCATGACCTAACCCATGACCCTTAAAGTTAATTATATATACCTTATGAGACTTCATTAATGAGTCGAACACAGAATTAACTATCTTAATAAATAATTTAATCTATTATCTCACTACCTTCCACAAAATATTAAATATTTCTCGAGCAACTAAGCCTCCGTCATATTTTTACCTTATCAGTAGTCATTGTTTTCACACATAAGAAGAAGTGTCAGCTTCTTCGGACTATTCTTCTTCTTCCTCCCAATCATCTTCCTATTCTTATTCGCCATCATCTTCTCCTTCTTATTCTTCTGATCCTGACTTTTCTTCCACTTTACTAAATTTCCTCTTTATTTTTCCAAGATCCAGACAAGGATTGTCATTTGGGCCATCTTCATCTCCAGAATATTCATAATTTTCTGGAGAAAAATATTCAGCAGCAAAATATAAAATTTCATCACCAAAAGAATATGAAGAGTATTCTTATGTGGTTGTCATTTTCTAGTTTTTTTATCCTTCTAGTGAGCTATCAACTGGTGATAAATCATCATATTTGTTGAAACTAGAGTCATCAACGGAGTAAGCAATAAGTATATGAGCTATTTTGAAATACGAAAAACAAATTTTGTATAAAAGCCTAATGAAAGTGTAAATTGAATTTATAGCCACAATTTTTAAACTCATACACTCAGTAATTAAAGTTTCCTTCATTATTTGGTGAACTAACCATTTCCACATTGATGATGATTTATTTACTTTTGTCAAATCAAATAATTAATTACCCTATCAAAAATTACTAGCAATATTAAATATTGATGTGATAAAATCAGTGGAAATATAATAACTTATATTATATTGACAGCTTGGAGACATTTCGTAGCTATAAAAGTAAATATTTGTTATTTGGGTGCGAAATTACGTTACAATAGGTTGCAAAAATAAAGATTCGTTGTTAAAAAAATACTAGTGTAATTAGATGTGAAATTACATTATGTTGTGTTGCGTGATACATTTTAATTGGTTGCGAAATAACAACTTTGATTGTGTAAATAGACATATGTTATGAGAAAATAAAATTTTAATTCGCATGCAACTTTTACCAAAACGATATAATTAAGAAACAAACTAAACGTTTTATGTTATTCTGTTTTAGGAAGAATCTTCTTCTGTTTGACACACAATTTCATTTTGAATGGTTTTTATAATAGTTTGATTTTTCTTTATCACTTTTTTAAGATGATCTTTAAGACTAACATTAATTTAATTTGTTCATTGATTTTTTTTTCGAGTTCTTCAATTCGTTTAATGACGTCTTCATCTAAATCCATATATTTTGATCGTAAAATAAAAAAAAAATAAAGGTTTGTCAAATTTTGGTTGTGTAATTACGTGAAATCATATTTTGAAAATATATTTTTAGATGGTTTAACATGGTTATATGCGATAAGAGTAAATTTCTTAAAAAATCCATTTATAAAGAAGCAATGTTGTGAGAAGTTGCTCCCAAAGAGGTAGCCGAGTTGGTTGAATAAGACATGCTCATGACCAAAGATTATAAGTAGCGGATGCGAATTCAAAAAATGATGTTAGAAGTTATATGGGAGGATTGTAAATTTCAATTGTACCAATTAAAATAATTAATTGAATAATAATAATAATAATAATAATAAATAATATATATTATATAGTTTTTTTTATAAGGTAGATTATTTGAATTAGAGACTAAATGGGAAAAAATATGTAATCAATTAAGGTGATATAGGAAAATGTAGTATTATTAGATAAAATTAAGTTAGTTTATTATATATAGTTCATTCACTTTAGGCAAACCTTAATATATATATATATATATATATATATATATATATATATATATTTCCACTAACACGTGGAATCCGTCAATTTCAAAAGTCTAAAGTCTTATGTTTTTGTCTCTACACTAATAAAATATAGTGTTACGATAATATTTATTCAAGAACCAATAGCACACATCTTTCTCTTATAGAATGAATTAAAAGGCTTTCGAGATATGAAGACTAGAGGTAGGGATGGTAATTCGGGTGTTGTCCGCTTCGATCCGGCTCGCACTTAGAATGGGTCGGGTTCGGGTTTAGAAATTGTAACCCGCAACCGGACCGGATCGGGTTTGGGTTTTAGATTTGTTCGGTCTGTTTTGGCCCGAAAATAATAAAATATATATATAAATAATATTTCTATATATAATAAAAATAATATATTTAAAAAATAATTAATATATTTAAAATAAATTTAAAAAAATTTAAAAAATATTAAAATTAATGTCCGTCGGTCGGGTCGGGTTGACCGGCGGACATTAGCGGACGGGCTCGGGTTTGAAAATATGAGCCCAGGAGCGGGTCGGGCCGGGTTCGGGCTCAAGTGTAAAAAAAACGGGCTCAAGCGGGTCGGCCCAAATCCGGCCCACATACGGCCCATTGCCATCCCTAACTAGAGGGAATCGTTATGGCATAACCGTAATATTTTTACCAATCTAGTCATTCTATTTCTACCGGCTAGAAAATTCCTTTTTTAGTTAAAATTTTGGGTATGGATACCTAAATTATATTTTATTATGATCCAACAAGTGGTATTAGAACAGATTTTGATTCCTCCTTGTGTAGGAATAAGAATTCGAAGTTATATCTCCCAAAATTTATTTTTTTATTAATTCGGTTGGAAAAAACCTTATAGAATTTCCTTTAGATTATGATTTATGTTTAGAGAGGTATGTATGAAGTAAATTTTAGGTGAACATATAATCACATGTTTAAGGATTGATTGATTGATGTGATCGAAGACACACAAATATTTCAAAAATTTAATCGGTAATTTGGAATAAAAGTGAATTTTTTTTTATTTCTTATAAGGGATAAAAACTGACTTCCAAAAACCATATCTTCATCTCGATCACCCGATTAAGTATATTCATTTTTCGATTTCTAAAGTATAGATATCTATATGATCGTTTAGTTGAGTTTTTGCATAACCGAGTAGTTCAGTCTCAAAAATTCGGAGACCAGTATATAGACTTACAAATTAAAATTGAGAAAATATATATTAAATAATAAGGATAATAATGTTGCACCAAGGTTCAAACCTTAAGTAATGGTAGTTTATATTTCAATTTATGTCTAATTATTTGGGTTCATTGATCCTCATTCATGAGATATATTAAATCGCCAAAATTGAGTTATGGTAAAATATCTTTATATGTAGTGGTGTTCTTTTTTAATCTTCAAACTTTAGTGATGGTAAAACATATTTACATATAATGGTAATTAAAGCATAGAGTAGTTGTAAAATAAATTAACTGTATAACTAGCTGACGCTTACCCTCTCCGCTAATGATTGCAGTTAATAAAGTTTATAATGATGATATCTAAATTTATGTATGGTTTTGAAAAATAAATTAAAGTATTAAGAAAATGAATATATATTTATAAAAACACTTAAAATCGTTGCGCTTATGATTAATTATGAATTATTTAGGAAAACATTATGGTTGTTTTAATATTTTCGTAGTTTTGATTTGTAACGATTTATGCATGTTAGAAAAATTGCAATTGATATGCAATTATTCTTTAATAAACTATTTTTGTTTTTATATTTCCGTAAGTCAATTTGTATTGATTGAAATTTCATAGTTACTGCTGGTTATGGTTTGTTTAGGAATAACTTATTATCTTTAAACATTTTTCATAAGTCAGTTAGTTTTTTTGTTACAAAAATGGGTGAAGTTACATGTTGTAATAGATTCTTTAATAGTATTTTTGGATATTTTTCGGAAATATAGTTTGAAAGATATGATATTTTAAAAAAAAATAGAAAAAACTGTCATAGATATTTTAGAAAACCATGTGGTTATCTCTAACTACTAGTTTATCCCTAGATGATTATCTGTACTTTATCAAACTTTAAATTATTATTAGTAAATAAGTTTGGTAATATATGGTTGTTGGTAGATTACCCTAAAATAAATAGATATGTGAATTTTTTGATTAAAACAATATTTGTATCAATTTTGAATGCAAAAATAATTTATAATAAAATGCACCTAAGTTATAAGGGATCACACCTTTACATTTAGAAAAATATAAGCGATGGTGTCCAACATTAATTTTACTATCATTTAGTACCCCAAGTATCATGATTACCTATCTAATACCTAATTTTTATACTTAACTCCAACTCAATACTTTTTTCTAATAATACCACAAATTTTCATTCTTTATCACCAACCAATTAACACTTATTTATAATTTAACAAGTTTGCATTTTTTTCACATAATAGACTTATTTAGAAACTAAAATCCTGTTTTTGCAACTATTTTCTTCTTATTTTTACAACACATTTGTATGTAATTTCTCAACTCCAATATTTTAAAAAACAAATTACACAACAAAAATGCACATATTCTTGGAACTAAGAAAAATTTAATATGAATCAAAAGACACATAGTCTTATAGTATAAATAAAAAAGCTTTCGAGACATGAATGCTAGAGGGAATCGCTATGGAAAAACCGTATTTTTTTTATTAATCTAGTCATTATATTTCTACGGGTTAAAGGAATCAGTTTCTTAGTTAAAATCGTGGGTATGGATACCTAAATTATATTTTATAATGATCTAACAAGTGGTATCAGAACCGACTCTGATTCCTCCCAGTATAGGAATAAGAATTCAAAATTAAATCTCTAAAAAGTCATTTTTAATTAATTCGGCTTGGAGAAAAAACTTATAGAATTTCTTTTAGATTATGATTTATGTTTAGAGAGTTATGCATGAAGCATGTGTTAGGTGAACATATAATCACATGTTTATGGATTATTTGATGTGATTGAAGACACGTAAATATGTTAAAAAATTAATCTGTACTTCAGAATAAAAGTGAGATTTTTTTTATTTCTTTTAGGTTATAAAAACTGACTTCAGAAAGCTGGATTCATTTTTTGATTTCTAAAATATAGATATTTATATGATCGTTTAGTTGAATTTTTGTATAACCGAGTAGTTCAGTCTCATAAATTCGGAATTGACCAATACATAGACTTAGAAATTAAATATTAAATATTAAAAATATATATATATTAAATAATAAGAATAATTATGTTGCACCAAGGTTCAAACCTTACGTAATGGTAGTTTATATTTCAATTTATGTCCAATTATTAGGGATCATTGATTCTTATTCACGAGATATATTAAATCGCCAAAATTGAGTTATGGTAAATATATTTACATGTAATGGTGATTTATTTAATCTTCCAACTTTAGTGATAGTAAATCATATTTACATATAATGTTAATTAAAGCATAGAGTAGTTGCAAAATAAACTAACTGTATAACACGTTGACACCTACCGTCTCCGCCGAAGATTGCACTTAATAAATTTTATAGTGATAATATCTAAATTTATGTAGCGTTTTGAGAAATAAATTAAAATATTAAGACAATGAATATATGTTTATAAAAACATTTAGGTCATAACTCTAAAAAATAGGTCCATAATCTAGTTGAAAAGCCCCCTCTCCCCGAGTATCCTAACTATTTATATATGATAGATGCATGGGAACAAACCAAATAAATAAAATTAGATGTATATAGAGAAATAGAACTCTTTGAATAATTTTTGCGTTTATCATAAAGACGTTCATTTTCAGAGCTACCTATAAGATGAGAAATTTTGGCTATTCTATGCACATGTTTTAATATAGATGAAGTCTGTTGGGGAGGTATGACAGTTCAGTAAACAATAACATGACTCAATTTTCGGTACTACACAGTTTAGATGTGCAATACTTCCTTATTAAGCGAAGTTCAAAGGGAGATAACTTCCAAAATTAGTACATTAGACTTTAACATAGCGAAAACATTGTTTAATCTTTTTTTACATTTAATGACGTCTAGTACAAGGATTTTTTGGGCTCCTTTGAGAAATTGTGCAAAGTCAAGTTAGTATAGCATCTTACATAAAACTTTGGTTCCAGCTTTTGTAATGTTATTAAGAATTTCTATAAAAATATTAAGAATCATCATGATCAACATAAGAATCCAGTTCCATCTTTTGTAATATCATAAAGAGTTCTACAAGAACATTAATATCTTTTTTTATTAAACAAGAAATCCAAGTTTTAGCTTATATAACACCATCAAGAGCTCCATAAAATATTAGAAGTATTATGGTGTAAAAAAAGAAGAATATAGTTTAAGCTTTCATAAGATCACATTCAGAATTTTAATGTTTATACGAACTATTGTAAAAACACTAAAAATTGATTCACAAGGTCTTACAACAATCAAATTTGATTCATTAACAAAATATTGACATTTTAAGAGAACTTATATTTCATATTTTTTAACAGACTATTTTCAAAAATCGTCATACGTTTTGCACACTTCAAAAATCTAGCTTAATTAAGAATGATGAGTTGCGAAAGTCAATAAATCTGCATGTAGATTAACGGGTTTTTAACAATTATATTCAAATCCAATGAAGTTAAGAGGTTGTAACGATTAGAAATTCATTTATAATATTAAGTTTAAATGTCTCATTGGTTATATAATAATTTATCAAAGTTGCAACCTCTTTTGGTTTTTAGATTAGTTTAGTATATCCAAATTGTATTGGTTTTCATAACTTATTGTAGTCGCGGTTGGTTATGTATTATTTAGGTATTGATTATTATTGTTTTCACATTTTCACAAGTTAATTTGTATTAATTTCTAAAATCGTTGCACTTTTTATTGGTTAATACTTGTTTAGGTAGACATTATTTTTTTCCGAGGAAACCCGCAGCCGCTACTCAACGAGTACGCACAGGGTAAACTCTCAATCTGAGGCAATAGCCTGCAAACCAACATCAGAAGGTAAACCACACAAGGTGACAGACTCAACGAAGAAAGCGTTTGTAGAGGGACTCGAACTCATAACATTTGGTCACAAGCAAGCCTTACTCGGTCAACTCCACGAAGTCGGCTACCCCTTTAAAAAACCTAGCATGCCTTACTCCACTAAGGTAGACATTATTGTTGTTTTAATATTTTTGCAGTTTTGATTTATAGTGATTTATGAAGGTTAGAAAATTTACTCTTGATATGTAATTGTTAAAACTGTTGTTATTTTTATATTTTTGTAAGTCAATTTGTATTGATTGAATTTTCATAGTAGCAGTTGGTTATGACTTGTTTAGGAATAACTTATTTCTTTCATGTGTTTTATAAATCAATTTACGTTGATTTTCACAAGTATATATGTCATAATGTTTTAGAAATAACTTGTTGTTTGATATTTTAAAAGTTAAATTTACTTTTATAGTTTTACAATTTCAACTTACAATGTTTTTTTAAATTAACTTCATATATTATTATTTTTAAATTAATCTATATTTTCAATATGTTATAAAATAACACATGATAGAAGCACCATATTTGATTATAGAGTGTTTGTGAGTATGTGAGATAGTCAATTTAAAGTGGAAAATTTCAAAGTAATATGAAGATGACTGGTTTATATAAATATTGATTTCACAAGTTCAATCATATTATTTTTTCATTATATTTAATAGTCTATTTTTTACAGCTCGTAATTTTAGAAAAAATATTATAAATAATTTTTACAAATATTTATTTCACAAATTTCATGATTATACATTTTCAAGAAAATTAATAACTAAGTTTTTTTACAAAAAGAGTTTCACAAACTTCAATTACAACTAGTTTTTGTTAGACCATACACTTTAATCGATGATATTCATACCCATCGATTTCAATCTGGAAACTTTAATTCCTTTATGGTAGTAATAAAAAAACGATGAATAGTAAACTTAATCTGAAATAATAAAATTTGAAAGCAAACAACACAATACACTGCTCACGTTGAACTTGATGAGGTAAAACCCTAATTAAACATCAAAATCACAAAGAGAGAGAAAAATAAAAATAAATGGAATAATAGTGTCATAATATTTTTATCAAATAGTCCATTTTAAAAACTAAAGCTTAAATCTTATTTATACCAGTTATACGAGACCTTTCGATCTCTCTTTATGTATCTATGTCAGTTACATAGATCATTTGCTCTTACTTATTTATCTTCATTCATCACATATTTTAAATAATAAATTTGTAATAATATCATGTATAATTAAATCATAAACAAAATTTATTATTATCCATATATTATATATGAAATATAGCATTATCAGGAATCCCCATTATGTGGCCTTATAGGTTTAATTAATTAACAATGTTCACTAATTTGACTTTTTAAGTATGGGCTCAATATGGCTTCTTTCGTAGTCTTTTAAGTTTGGTTTATTAACCATGTTCACTTATGCATCAGTATAGTTGATCCCTCTTTTTGTAGCTTTTATCATTATTTACATGGAGAGTACTTATCTTACAACCTTACTATCATAGAAATGAAGACTATTTGGCTTATAGTCTATTATGGAGATGAATATCATTTGCCTTATAGTATTTTCAATCGTGGAGATGGAAATCACTTGGAGGTATATTATTGAGGTATTCGCTAATGAGATGACAAGTAAATTCGCTAAATTGGACAAGTTCGAAGGATATGATTTTAGACGATGGCTGAAAAATATGCATTTTTGTTTACTACCCTCAAGGTTGTGTATGTCCTGAGTACCCCTGCCCGGAGATCATTAAATATGAAATACCAGAACAAACAAGGAGGCGTAGTAAGTGGGAGAATGATGAGTACATTTACCGATGCCACATATTAAACGGTATGTCTGATACTTTGTTTGATGTATACCAAAATGTTTAATCTACAAAAGAGTTATGGGATTTTATTGAATCAAAATACATGGAAAAATATAATTCTAGTATGAAGTTCATGGTTAGTAATTTCATAAATTACAAAATGGTCGACTCTAGACTTGTGATGGAACAATATAATGAACTACTAAGAATTATAGGTCAAATTTTTCAACACAATATGAAAATAGACAAATGTATTTCAGTGTCTTCTGTTATTAAAAAATTGTCTAATTCATGGAAGGATTTTAAACACACTCTAAAACACAACAATGAAGAAATTAATTTAGTCAAACTTTAGTCATTTTAAGATTGAAGCGTCTCTAAAGGCTCGAGATGCAATCAGTAATCCTAAAGGTAAAAACCAAGTGGGAAACGTATCTGTAAATATGGCTGAAAGTAGCGATTCTTTAAGAATGTTAATACTGACAAGGGGAATAAACGAAAATTTAAAGGCAACAACAAAAACAACAATTTTTCCAACAAAAAGCCTAAAATGACATGTTGGATATGTGGAAACCTAGTCACTTTAGGAGGGATTGTCGAGTTGGGAAAATAAAAAATAATGTTGGTCCAAGTGGGAATAATGCTGGTCCAAGTGGTAATATTGATGGTTCAAGTGGATTTAAGGATCCTGAAAAGCAACAAGGTCAAATTTTATTTCAGAATTATATATCTCTAATGTTTGAGGCATTTTATATACAGGATGGCGATGTTTTTTGGTGGATTGATTCAGGAGCAACAAGTAATGTATGTAAAGATCCTTGATGGTTCAATAATTTTCAACCGAGTGATGATGGATCTTCACTTAAGATGGGAAATATTACAACCGAACCAATTAAAGGATTTGGAAATGTTAAATTTATTATTTACTTCTAGAAAATACATATTATTAAATAATGTATTGTATGTTCCTAATATTCGAAAATCTTTTGTCTGGTGTTGTTTTAAATAATTGTGGTTTCAAACAAGTGTACGAAAGTGGCAAATATGATTGTCAAAACATGATGTATTTATGAGATTCAGATATTTGTGTAATGGTAGGTTTATGTTAGATATTAATGTTTTGCTCTAATTTGAATAATTGGAATAAAACATAATTATGGCATGCTAGATTATTACATGTTCATTATGGAAGAATAAAAGACATGTCGAAATGAGCCTTATTCCTCGTGTTGATGCATACAATAAAAATGTAAAACTTGCATGCTAACAAAGATAACTAGAAAACCTTTCAATAATGTTAACCGAGTTTCCAAAATATTGGAACCAGTATATAGTGATTTATTTGATTTCCATGTTATACCTTCGTTAGGAAATAAAAAGTATGTTATTACTTTTATTGATGATGCATCTAGATATTGCTACATTTATTTGTTGCATGCTAAAAATTAAGCTCTAGATAAATTTAAAATATATAAAGAAGAAGTAAAGCTACATAAGAATAATTTGATTAAAAATCTATGTGCGGATAGAGGAGGTGAATATTATGATCCTATATATTTTCAGTCTACTTGTATAATTCATCTAACCACGGCTCATTATACACCACAACAAAATGGTATAGCTCAGAGGAACAATATGACTTTGAAAGAAATGGTTAATTCCATGTTGTCCTATTCGGGTTTGAGTGAAAGATTTTGGGGTAAGGCTACGTTAACAACCTGTTATTTATTGAATCGTATTCCTACTAAAATAAATAAGATGACCCCATATGAGCTTTGGTTTAAGAAGCCTCCAAAACTGAATTATTTGAGAGTCTGGGGTTGTAGAGCAGTTGTATGGCTCACTGAACAAAAAAGGAAAAATTTGGTTGAAAGAGGTATAGATTGTATCTTCATTGGATATGCTGACCATTATGTCGCGTATAGGTTCTATGTGTTAGAATCTAAGGACTATATGTCAGTAAAAACGGTTATCGAGTCAAGAGATGCAATATTTGATGAAGAGAGATTTACCTTTATACCTACACCTAAATATATGATTCAAAACTCTTTGAATAGGAACTCAATTCAAACTGAAAATACATCAAGTGGTACTGTTTCCGTACCTGAACCTTCTAAACTAAGGAGAAGTACTAGAGCTAGAAAAGCTAAGTCGTTCAGATCTGAATTTCAACTTTATTTAGTTGAAGGGTCAAGAGATAAGATTGACTATCAATATGAATATTATTTTATCATTAAAGATGATCCAATGACTTTTTGTGATGCTATGGCATTAAGGGATGTTGTATTCTGGAAAAAAGCTCTCCAAGATGAGATGAAGTCTATCATGCATAATAATACATGAGATTTGGTTTATTTGCGTCTTGGTTGCAAATCATTGGAAAATAGATGGATCCTTAAACAAAAAATGAAAGTAAATGGTATTATTGAAAGGTATAAAGCTAGATTGGTTATCCAAGGATTTAGACAAAGAGAAGGAATTGACTTCTTTGATACTTGTGCTCCGGTTGCTAGGATTTCTAATATTAGATTGTTGATTGCACTTGCATATGCACACAATCTTGTAATTCATCAAATGGATGTTAAAACTTCATTCTTGAACGATGATTTGGATGAGGAGATTTATATGAAACAACCAAAAGGGTTTGTTATGCTTGGTTGTGAAAACAAGGTATGCAAGTTGAAAAAAACTTTGTGCGATTTGAGACAAGCACCAAAGGAATGGCATAAAAGATTTGATACTGTGATATTTCTAATGGCTTTATTCTTAACCAATCGGGCAATTGTGTATGTAGAAAATTTGATAATTCTGGTAAATGAGTTATGATTTGTCTATTTGGGGATGCTATGTTGATTTTTGGTAGTGACCAAAACGAGATTGATGAAACGAAGAAATTCTTATCATCTAATTGTGAGATGAAGGATTTGGGGGAAGCTGAAATGATTCTTGATATAAGAATCAAGGGAAAGAACAATAGTATATCGATTTCTCAATCTCACTATATTGAGAAGATATTGAATAAAATTAATTTTAAAGATTGTTCTCCGGCAAGCTCACCTATAGATCTTAGTCTTAAGCTTCTACATAATAAATGTGTTGTTATATCTCAACTTGAATACTCAAGAGCCATTGGGTGTCTTATGTATGCCATGACTAACACTAGGCCGGATATTTTCTTTGTTGTTTGAAAGCTTAGTAGGTAAACTAACAATTCTAGTTCACATCATTGGAAAGCTTTGAATAGAGTATTCAAGTATTTGAAAGGAACCATGAATTATGGTTTAACTTATATTGGATTTCCTTCTGTACTTGAAAGATATTCAGATGTGAGTTATATTTCCAATATGGAAGATCATTCTTCCTCATGTGGATGTGTATTTATACTTGGGGGAGGTGCTATTATTTGAGCATCTAAGAAACAAACTTGTATTACTGATTCAATAATGGAATCATAGTTTGTTGCATTAGCAAAAATGAGTAAAGAAACGGAGTGGCTAAGAAATATAATGTATGAAATTCTGTTGTGGTCCAAACCAATATCACCTATATCTATCAGATGTGATAGTGAAGCTACCTTGGCGAATATCTATAGACAATTTTACAAAGGTAGATGTAGAAACTTAGGTGTTAGACATAGTATGATTCGTGAGTGCATCATGCATGATGTTATTTCAGTAGTGACGAGTCCGGTTTTTACTGCCACTCACTGTAGAAACCGGACAGGGTAAATTCAGACGACCCCCCCCCCCCCACTGAATCATCCGAACATGACTAAAGTATTAAAAACTAATCACTTAATGACTAAGCTAATTACTAGCCTGCTTAAATAATTAAATAATTAATGGGTCTTTGAATTCAACCCAGTTTCATGAGTTTGACCCGAAAACCCATGAGGCCCATAATTAAGGGTATAAATACCCAACCACTTTCATTAATGAGGGTAAGGAACATTTAATACAACCAGGTAGCTCTAATCTCTCACTACAAACTACCCAAACATTAAATACCTTTGAAATAATACAAAACTCCGGACAAAATTACCCTCAGACAAAAATTATCCATACCAAATTGGCGACCATAGTGGGACGAGAAGGTGCCTGAATCTAGCATTCGAAACCATCAAGAAAAACCAGTTCAGATGAATCCGGACGAGCAAGAAGTGCCACCAGCTTTGGCAGAAGTGATGGGGGAAATAATGAATATACTATTGAGGAGCGAGACAGGTTAAAAGTTGAAATAGAAGCGTCGAGGGCTGCCAAAAGGGCAGAAATGGGCACAAAAGAAAAATCTAAGCTGTCAGTGGCACATCATATCGACAATCCAAGAGAGCATGAGCCTTCAAAGACCCGTGTAAGTGCTAAAAAGACTCATGCTAGCTCAAAAAAGTCTCATCGGTCTAAACCGGTGGAGAGCTCAAATTCAGAGTCAGAATCTTCTAGTAGCTCCTCAAATAAAGATGAAGTTGAAGAATCCTTGTCATACAGCAGCGATGAAGGCCGTTCTAAAAATAAACAAAAGTTGGTCAAAATTACTCAAGAAAGAGGGATAGGTATAAAAGGTTGAAGAGGCATTTAAGTAAAGGATCGTCTCACATTCATAGTCATGGCCGAAGACACGTAGACCGCTTGTTAATGGATCCTTTTTCCTTCCATGATGAGCCAGGTATCTTTGCAACTCCCAATGAAGATACTGTTTTCATTTGTGGCCGTAATTGGAGGCAATCTCCATTGTCCTCTAAAATACTGTTCGGAAACCTTCCTAAGAGGTTCGACAACACAAAGATGGAAAAATATGATGGTAGTTCAGATCCGGATAACCATCTGGAGCAATTCAAAAAAATTATGATGAACTTTGATGATGATGATAAACTACTCTCCCGAGCATTCTCCCAGTCTTTTACGGGGAGTGCTCTGAAGTGGAACAATATTTTTCCACAAGGCTGCATCAGGAATTTTGACACTTTTTGGGTGGCTATCCGAAGGCAGTTCGTTGGAAGTAAAGAAGTAAAGGGCAATGGAGACACTATTATCCATTGTGCCCAAGAACCAAATGAATCTTTGAAGGAGTACATAAATCATTTCGTAAACACCAAAAATGGATTAGTTGATTGCTTTGAACAAGTAGCAATTGCTTGTTTGAGGCAGGGCTTAAACCCTGGAAACTTGGCTAATTCAATAACCAGGAAAAAGGCCATGACATGGGGAGGTTTGCTGAATCAGGTTGGTAAACAGATTACTGTGGATGAAACAAAGAAAACCAGGGTGCACAGGCAGGTGAGGTGTGCTCCAGCTGTGCCAAATCAAACCAAAACCAATCCGGGAACAGGGTCAAGGAGGCCGGACAGGGTCATAACAGAGCCAAGGCTCTATCCCATCCAGTTGCACCTACCCAAAGCCAGCAATCTCGAAATAAGCGGGGGCATTGGGTTCAACCGGAGTGGTTTGCTGAGTTGAAAGAAAACGTAGCCACTATTTATGACAAAACAAAAAACGAAATACATTTCAGAAGGCCGACTGCATTACAGTCTCCTAGGGAGAGTCGTAATAATTGTTTCTGTCAATATCACCATGATATTGGCCATAACACTGAATATTGTATTGCTTTGAAGCAAGAAGTGCAGAATTTTATTGAAAGAGGAAAGTTGGGAGCTTACGTTAAAAGAAGAAGTGGAAACATGCCCGATAACATTCATCGGACTGGTCTAAACAATGCAGGCACATCGGCTCCGGATGGGGCTATGGTAATAATCGAAAGATTTGATGTAGAGTCGGAATATTTAGACCCTGATCCAACATGGAATAAAGTGGGTGTTATCACAGAACGTTGCAAGATGTTGTCTGGACTTATCCGCTTTTTGAGTCGCTTACAATATTCGGGGGAGACACCATGACTGCACCAACTGCTTCTTCAAGAAAGAGGCATGTTCATAATTTAGCTACCCAATTGGAAGGAGGTATGACTTCCTATCAGTTACAAATTCCATTTTCTTTTATTGTTTTCGATAAGGACGACTTGAGGGATATTGCTGGTCCCCATGAGAATGTTGTTGTCACAGGAGCATCCATTGGGAGCAATGACATAAGACAAATTTTAATAGACATCGGAAGTTCAACCAATATTCTCTTTTTGGCTTCCTATACAAAAAATAAAAAATTCGGCGGTGATTCAGCGTTCGAACAGGTCAATAGTGGGTTTTACTGGAAGCTCAGCAGATGTGATCGGGGAATTCGAGGAGGAGGTTTTGTGGGGGCAAGTGCCCTTTTAAAAAGTTGGTTATAATACTTTTTATTGTGGTGGATTGTCCCACTTGTTATAATTCCATTTTGGGGAGATCTTGGCTCTCCAGGATGCATGTTGTAGCTTCAACAGTAGACCAATGTTATAAATATGTTGTACAAGGACAGGTGGGAGTTGTTCGAAGAAGTCAAAAGATGGCAAGAGAGTGTTATGCAACAGCACTGGCCCCTCGAACGTTGGGGGCAGTCCGGATCAATGAGGAATAGCAGTTTGAGGGGCCCTCTGGGGGAGAGGGTGAAATTGATGACCCCAAAGAGGCCCATGGTGTTTTGATTCCAATTGAAGAAGTCGAAACTCACTCTCTGGCTGAAGGAAAAAGTGTCAAGATAGGGTCCAAGATGACATCGGATTTAAATGGTGGAATGTTAAATTTTTTGAAAGACCATCAGCATGTCTTTGCTTGGTGCAATGCTGACGTAACCGGAGTACCAACAGACATCATATCACACCAACTATCCATCCGGAGAGATATAGCACCTGTTGTACAAAAAAGGAGAGCTTTTTCTAAGGAAAAAGCTGATGTCATAGTTCAAGAGGTTGACCGGTTAACCAAAATGAGGCACATAAAGGAATCTCAATACCCTTTATGGACAGCCAATCCGGTGTTAGTAAAGAAGAAAAATGGTAAGTGGTGTATGTGCATCGATTTCATAGATCTCAACAGAGCATGCCCAAAAGATTTATATTCAGTCCCCCGAATTGATCAGTTGGTGGAATCCACATCTGGAAACTAACTATTGTCCTTTATGGATGCTTTCTCTGGGTATAATCAGATTCAAGTAGATCCAAAGGATCAAGAACATACTACATTCGTCACTGATAGGGACCTCCATTGTTACAAGGTGATGTCATTTGGGTTTTAAAATGTTGGGGCTACTTATCAAAGGTTGGTAAACAAGGCTTTTGCTGATCAAATTGGAAGAAATATGGAAGTTTATATAGATGACATGATGGTAAAGAATGTGGTCGAAGAGCTACACTTGGAAAATCTCCGAGAAACTTTTGCCAATTTAATAAAATTAAATTTAAAATTGAATCCAGAGAAGTGTGTGTTCAGAGTACAATCCGGAAAATTCTTGGGGTATGTGATAAGTGAGAAGGGGATACAGCCTGATCCAGACCAACTTAATGCTTTACTACAAATGGAGCCTCCTCGGAATATTAAAGAAGCACACAGATTGACAGGGACGTTGGCAGATTTAAACCGTTTTATCTCAAGGTCTTCAGATAGGTGTGCCCCGTTTTTTCAAACTTTGAAAGGTGCAAAAGAGTTTAATTGGTCTCCCCGGTGCGACCAGACATTTGAAGAAATTAAGAAGCATTTATCCTCCCGTAAAACTTTGTTTAAACCTATTGATAGAGATACGTTTTACATATACCTGGCAGTTTCCGAGTGTGCCCTAAGTGAAGTGCTAGTGAGGGAGGTGGATAATTATCCTCGACTTGTATACTATATCAGCAAGAGCTTGATTGAAGCAGAAAAAAAGATATTTGAAACTTGAAAAGCTAGCATTGGCCTTAGTAATTGCTGCTAGGAAAATGAGGCCTTATTTCCAGTCTCATTCGATCATCGTTCGGACGTCTTTTCCCTTGAAAAACGTTCTTCAAAAGGCAGACGTTTCAAGCAGAATGACCAAGTGGTCAGTAGAGCTGTGAGACTATGATATTGACTTCTCCCCTCGAACAACAATCAAAGCTCAGTCTGTGGCTGATTTCTTGGTTGAATTTCATTCGAATAGAGGTACTAAGCAAGCAACCAGTGAAAAAGATAAAAAAGTATGGGCTGTTGGTACTGATGGTGGATCAAGTACAATGGGTTGTGGTGCTCGGATATGTTTAACCTTCCCGTACGGTGACAAGATGTACCAGGCTATATGATTTGCCTTTAGAGATTCTAATAATGAGTCTGAATATGAAGTTGTTATAGCTGGCTTGAAATTAGCTCTTATTTGTGGAGCCAAAAGAGTCAGGTTAATGAGAGATTCTCAACTTCTTATCCATCATGCACAAGGTCAATCTGAAGCCAAAAAGGAGCAGTTGATTAAATATTTTTTTCTTCTCAGAGAAGTAGCCCTTAATTTCAAAGGCATCACCTATGAGCACATACCTCGAACAGAAAATACGCTAGCAAACTCTTTGGCAACCATAACTTATACTGAGTCCTACCCTTGGATTCATGTGCTAGAATGCTCATCCATTCAAATCAATTCAGATAAGGAAGAAGAGAGTTTGAATATACAAGTAAAACAACCCCAAGACTGGAGATTTGCTCTCCTCCAATATCTCTCAAATGGCATTTTGCCTCCGGAAAAAGCAGTAGCAAGGAAAGTAAAATACAAGGCTCGTGGTTTCGTCATCTTGAGAGATGTCCTTTATAAAAAATCCTTTAGTAAACCCCTCTTACGATGTTTAGGGATCAAAGAGTCCCAAATGGTGCTCTCTGAATTACATGATGGCGAGGGATCAGCACACTGTGGATTCAGGGCTTTAACTAGAAGGGTTTTGTTAGCTGGGTACTACTGGCCCTCCATAATGCAAGACGCCAAGGAGTGGGTGGAGAAGTGTGATCCATGCCAAAGATACAGCAATGAAATCCATACCTCAGCTCTCCCTTTAGGGTCAATTTCTGAGCCAATACCTTTTGCTCAATGGGGGCTGGATTGAGTAGGACCTCTACCCATGGCTTCCGGAGGGTGCAAAACTATAATTGTTGTTATTGATTACTTTTCAAAGTGGATCGAAGCAGCCCCATTGGCAGGAACTACTTCAAAGGCTGTTATAAAATTCATCCTGTCTAACATTTTTTGCAGATTTGGGGTTCCACATAAGATAAATACAGACAATGGGCCACAATTCGAAAATAAGGAGATGGAGAGTTTTCGTGCTTCTAGAGGCATTTATCACTGCTTCTCTTCTCCTTTCCACCCACAAGAAAATGGTCAAGTTGAAGTGGCAAACAGAACTATCTTGTCCGGTCTTAAAAAGAATCTAGAGGGAGCAGCTGGAAAATGGCCAAGTTATTTACAAGAAGTATTATGGGCCTACCGAACTCCTGGGGCTGCAACACAAGAGTCTCTCTCTGTCTTAGTATATGGAATGGATGCCATAGCTCCCATAGAGGCCACTCTCCCTTCATTTTGCGTTCATAATTTTTCCGAACACGCTAACGAAGTGGCAGTCAGAAGCCAGCTTGATTTGATGGAAGAAAGAATAGTTAAGGCTTATCTCAGAGCCACACACTATCAGGGTTTGATGAGAATCATGTTTGCCTCTAAAATCAAAAGGATGGATTTTTGAACAGGTGATAAGGTGCGAAGAAGAGTCTTCCTGCATACCAAAGAAAAGCAGTTCGGCAAACTAGCTCCAACATGGGAAGGACCTTACATGGTCAGTGAAAAGATGGAAGGGTTTTGAATCACCCTTGGAATATCGAACACCTTCGGTTGTATTTAGAATAGACTATGTAAATATTTACTAGTTTAAAGTCCATGTAAATATTTGGGGGCATACTCTTTCCTATCTTGGTGGCGCGGGGAGGTTTTATTGAGGTGTACAGGTTTTTAAATAAAATTCGATGCCTTCTTGAAAAATTCAAAGTGGTTTGATTTGCAGTTTGATTTAATTCAATGAGGTGATGACTATTTAAACATGTGTCATCAGAGAATTTGAACACTCTCACTATAAAACACTTATGAAATAACTAAAGGCCAATTGAACACAAGTCATCAAAATTAAATAACTACAGAACGATGTAAGATTTATGTAAGATAAAATTGTCCGGTGGATACCGGAGAGATGATATTAAATATATAAAATGTCTTGGCCATCCAAGGACTTTGAAGTTTTAAGAAAAGGTTTGCTCGGGCAAGTGCCGGACACGGTTACAAAAAATGCCTTCGCCATCCAAGGACTTTAGTTCAAACACAAAGTTAAAAGATAGTTGACATTTTTAGAACTTTAGTTCTTCAAATGTCCCAGCTTCACTCGTTTTCTTCTTAGGATCAGTGGGTTCTTCATCTGGACTTTCTCTGGTCTTCTCGTCTTCATCAGTGGTGTCATCCCAACCACTGTAATAACCATGTTTATCACCATCAGCCATAGTATGATGAGGAAGGTCTTCGTATTCCACGAATCGCCATAAGTCCCCAAGTGTCCTCTTCGGCAATTTTTGATGAAAGAGTAGGACCATGTCTGACTTAACTTCGGCATACCTTTCCTCTTTGGAGTCTATCACCTAATTGGTGTATGCATCCATCCTAGCTTGGATTGTCTTTTCTTGCTCCTTTAGCAAGTCATATTTCTCTTGTTTGGCCCGGGACACAGCATTCTCAAGCGATATCTTGTCGTTTGTTAGAGTCTGAATGACGTTGTCTTTGGCCTTTACCTCCTCTTTCGAAGTAAAAAGATTTTTCTCCAAGTTAGAATACTTGGATTGAAGCTCTGTGACAACCCCCTCCGAAGTAGCTAGTTTGGTGGCCGATTCCTCCTTCCCCTTTATCAACTCCTCATTTTCTTTCTCTAGCGCCTCGAGATTTTGCTTGATTGTAAGGAGGTCGTTGGACAAACTCTCCTTGTCAGAATTGAGTGTGTTGATAATGGCTGACTGATTTCGTACTTGTTTCTCCAAGTTTAGCACTGGTTGGATGCTGCTCAGTAAGGAGTGGGTCACCATATCTTTCTCTCCTGAAACAGAAAAGGATTTACCATTGAAAGTGATCATATTCGAAGAGCTTGGGGGGAGATAAGGGCCAGCAAAGTCATCCTTATCAAGGTCTCCGAAGTAAAGCTCAATCCCTTGAAGGCCGCTGATGTTTACCCCATCGATGTTGATGTCCCCCCCCCGGCGACCTCTCCAGTGTGAAAATCACTTGGGATTTCCTCTGCCTGAGTTGGGTCTGTTGAATCAACCGGAGGAAAGGACTTTGGATTCATCTCCCTTGGAGGTTTTCTTCTTCTTGGCCTCCTTATCTCCACCTTATGCTCCCCGCTTTTGGTCTTTCTTGGGAGCCTTGGGGGGCTTTCGAGATCCAACCACCTCTTTGGTACTCCCATCCTCTACCACAGGTAGCAAAGCAGCATCGATCCTTCCTTGTTCCTGCCCCTCCGGGCTTGCAAGGGTATTTTCCTCAATATCACCTTGGTAAGGCCAACTTTCCATCTTTTCCCTCAGTCTTCCGGAGAATCACCCCCGGAGGGGGTGGAGTGGTTAATTCCTCCCAAGACAAGTCCCCTCCGGCCGGTTGTATTCCAGAGATGGGATCTTGCCAAATTGCCTCCGATAAAACAGTTCTGGAAGCGGTTTCCCCATCTCTCAGCAACCCAAGTATTCAGCTTGGCAGAAGTAGTCTGCCTCGCCTTTAAGTAATCATTGAACTCCTTAGGCAGCACTACCAAAAACAAAAGAAGAAAAGTTAAACAAACAAACTTGTTATAAGTAAAAGTAGAAGTATGTGATGGGATATTTACCAGAGCTCTTCCATCTGCTGGTAAGCATACCTGGGTTGACACCAGCTTTAATCTTCCTCCCATTTTCCCAGGCACCACTAATGAATAAAAATTGAGTCTTCCAGTTCTTCTCCGACTCAAGCAAGTCATTCACCATCTTATAATTATCGCCCATGTTAAATTGGTAGAAAGGGATGACGTGGTTCCTGCAAAGGCTGGCTACAGCAGCAAACTGTTCCATCGGAAGAGGGATTCCAGAGAGCCTGGAGGCCATGATACAAGCCATGAGCGTATACCAAGCATTAGGGCTCAATTGGCTTGGGAAGAGCTTTATAAGATGGAAGTATCTGACGATCTCCGGGTCTAAGGGAAACCTAAGCCCCCAGTTGAATAGATCAGTGAAGAAAACTATCTCACTGAGATTACATTTTCCTCACTGGTATCCTCACTTTAACATTTTCTGGAATCCCCCACTTCGTCCTCATCCGGCCAAGTTCAGTTGTATGAATAAAAGCGTAGTTGATCTTCTGCAAGGCTAGCAAGTATTTTACACTTACTTTGTGAAAACAAGGCCCCGCGTTTCCTACAAGGCACTCCGACAGGCCCGGGTGCTTCAAACATAACTTCTCTTTGCCTTTGCTTTTCTTGACAATGGCAGTCTCACTTGTCTGCCCAGAGACATCAGTCTTGAAAGGGGCTTCTTCAATGTTGTCCTTCATCACATCTTCCATTCTCATGGAAGGATTATCAGCAGTTTTTGGGAGGGAAGTACTGGTAGTTGGCTCAGTAAGTTGTCTGGATGGCTGAGCACTGCTTGCTTCTTGTGGTCTGGAGTCCGGCTGGGGCTCAGATCCGGAGGGTTCGTTTCGGAGACTTGAACCAGTGGCCTCCGGACCAGATTTTTTATCTTTAGGGACTTTGATGAGTGCTTCTGACCCCGTAATTTTATCTTTGGCCCTAGACTTAAAAGGCACATGTTTTGGAGATTTAGGCTGAGAAACAGCCTGGCCTTTCACTAAAAGACCTCTTCGTGGATGTACTAGCTTTTCTGGGGAGAGGTCAGCGTCCGATCCCATGGCTATAAACGTAGAGGGTTTCCTAACACTAGTAAATGCTTGTTCCTGTTCAACGATAGGCTCTCATTCTTGTACTGATGAGCCTGCAACAATTAGTGAAAGATTGGGCTGGAATAACCTCCTGGGTTTAGAACTTCTCGCAGAAGATGAACCCGGATCAGGCTCTGAATTTGGAGTTTCAGATTTGTCAATAGGAGAACCAGGGAGGCCAGCAGTAATGCGCCTTTCTCGTTCGAATTTTTGAGCTTTCTCTAACTCCGACAAGTTGAGCCACCCACCTTTTACAAGGGCTGTTCTTGCTGTGAACATAAACTTACACCAAGAAAAAGGGTTTTTTGAGAGGTAAAAACTTTGAAGATTAAAAGTGTAGAGATAATGAAGATGGTAAAATAGTGAAAAATGGTTTAATTTATACAAAAGAGACAAAAGATGCTTTGAAACCTAGGAGAATACGAAAAGATGGGAGTAATGATTAAAGATGGCGCTGATGTCACCCACATTAAATGAAGAGGTTACTTTATGAAATGAGTGGGAGCGCCATTCTAGGTGAAAAACGGCCGATGAGGCAAATCATAGGAGGACACGTGTCCCACGATCTTTGGCAAAACCTTCGAGTTTCTGAGAGTTTCACCAGTCCAGACAAAGTCGTTACACAATTCAAAAATCTGTCCGGGCATAGTTACTACTACTCATGAGCTATTTTTTAGGTCTTGTCCAAGGCCTTCGAACACAACCTAAAAAGGGGATACTGATGAGTCCGGTTTTTACTGCCACTCACTGTAGAAACCGGACAGGGGCAATTCGGACAAAAACCCCCCACTGAATCATCCGAACAGGACTAAAGTATTAAAAACTAATCACTTAATGACTAAGCTAATTACCAACCTGCTTAAATAATTAAATAATTAATGGGTCTTTGAATTCGACCCGGTTTCATGAGTTTGACCCGAAAACCTATGAGCCCTATAATTAAGGGTCTAAATACCCAACCACTTTCATTAATGAGGGTAAAGAACATTTAATACAACCAGACAGCTCTAATCTCTCACTACAAACTACCCAAACATTAAATACCTTTGAAACAATACAAAACTCCTAACAAAATTACCCTCAGACAAAAATTATCCACACCAAGTAGAGTTTGTGAGAACTCAATATAATTTAGCCGATAATTTTATGCATATATCAGGTGGGATTATAGTCCATATGAAATCTCTCATGTTGAGATAACCAATTCTCATCTAATATAACATTATGTGTTGATTTGAATGTGAAAAGCTTAACATCTAGAGATTTGAACACATTTGTAGTATCATCCTAAGGTATGTATTTAGACCTGCACGTTTTGAATATTGAAGATTATTTTCTTAATAGTTCTTTTGAAAAATTGCATATGCAAGTGAAAGAGGAAAAAAACAAACTATTTAAACATGAAGTAAAACCGCTTCAAAAAGCTATAAATTGGTTTTTATATGCTTAAAAAGGATAAGAACACAAGGTTAGTAAAATATAGTGTCAAGTAAGAACAAGTGAGAGCGTAAATTTATGTGTATATTATCTTCATGTATTCATTATGAATAGTAAAGGTGCAATCCTTAGTGATACCTTGATATTCAGATATTTGGAATATGTAATATACTAATGTGAAATTCAATCGTTACGATATTTCATTTATGCATAAATTTGTTAATTGTTGTGATTGTGTTTAGTTGATCATGAATTACACTAAAATGGGGGACGATTGTTAGATATTTTAGTGTAATTGGATCGACTAGACGACCAATTTAATAATGATACATTATCAAACAAGTCATAGAGTGCGGAGTGCACGCTTGTTATATTATATCATGATTAACATGTTTCAAGGGGCGGAAACAAAATTTCAAATTTGGAAATTTGAACGTTTATTTAAATTTCAAATTGAGTCGGTTTTAATTCAAAATTTTAATTCCCACTATGTGACTTAACTACCCCAACTACCCTAACTATCAAACCGCATGCATTGGTCAAAATACAAATATGTTGGGTTCGTTGAAAAACAATATAACACAAAATATGCATTCTCTATGTTTTAAAACATATCTCTGATTTTATCCAATTGAAATTTTTGGAGAACCCCAAAAATATTTCAATAAGAAATTGTTTACAAGACTTTAGAGACTTATCCGACAATCTAACACCGTTTCTTGCAATTTGTTTATTAAAAAAATAACAATTTGAATGGTTTGTTTTGGGTGTACCTTCTACCATTGGCACCACAATGGCATATGTTTATATAATTGTTTGAAAAATTATTTATTCTTGTTAAACTATTATTGTAATTGTGTTTGCCTTGAACTCTATAATTGTTGTTCAGACCCATGCGAGCATTGTTGTTTTATAACCTATTTTCTATTTGTGTCTAACATAGTTAGATGAATCTAATTGAGATTTAACATAACAAATGCGATGTTGTTTAGTTGTTCAAGACTGTCTAATTTATGAACTATTTATCCGTTAAACTCACCATAATAGGGGTGTAATCAAATTCTAACTTAACCAAAACTTGTCTCACAAAGTCCTCTAGAAATCTAACTTAACCAAAACTTATCTCACAAAGTCATCTAAAATAATAGCACTACATCGCATTTGTTATGTTAAATCTCAATTAGATTCATCTAATTATTTTAGACACAAATAAAATATAGGTTATAAATGATTACATATATGGTATTGAAAGCAGTCAGTCTTACGACAACATCTCACAAGGCACTTTAGGTTTCTTCTTGCATAAGTTGGACTGCAACTTCAACACTCATAATATCGTAAAGACATAAAAAGAAAGAGTCGGTCTTTGACAAATCCAGTTTTAAACTCTAGATTTTCTAGAATTATTCCACTTGAATCTATTGTGAGCTTTGTAAGGCACGAGTTGTTACCATTGATGAACCTTCCTAGCTTGCTGCCCATAATGATAGGGAGAACCAATCTGTAATTTGGTTATATTAAGTATAATATGACCCATATTGTTAACGTTGTTGTTTTGTAGATTTTTATGGGTGAACATGGTTTGAGTTAGCATTTGAAAACCTAAATCTCGAGTTGGAGATTTATAGTTTGGCCATGAAAAAACTCCCAAAAAATTATATTTTTTGTCTTTACTTCTCACTTATTTTATTCTTGACTATGTCTCATAGTCATCTTATCATCTCGGTGAATATATATAAATAAATTATCGTATTTGGAGTGTTCTTAACTTGACTCCCAACACGACAACTCTATAGGGTTTTCTCTCTCTAGAAAACTTTAGAGAGCGTCGTCACTCAAACATTTCTTTGTCGCGGCGCTTTTATTTTTTTAAATGTGTCTTGTTTGTTTCTTGTATGTGTTTTTTGATTTATCCTCTTCAGTAAGGAATGTTTGAGGAATGAAAGTAGTCTTCTTTTCTTGTTTTGTGTTGCACCTGTTCTCTAAGATCAGAAATTTGATGCGCCGCTTTCCTTCCGGTATTCATGTGTCCGTTCTCTGCACTGTAAGTGTAGTGCCGCTCTCTTTTGCACCGCTCTCTCCTATGTATAATTTGTGTCGATATTTCTTCTATAAGCTCTGTTATTTTTAAAAATGGATAATGGGAGAAGCTGTTCTCTCTCTTTTGTACCCACCATAAGTGTCGCGTCGCTCTCTCTCATATACACTCGGTGCCGTTCTTTCTCTTGTAAGCTCTATTATTTTCAATGATGGATAATGGAAGAACGTGCTCTCTCTTGTACCCACCGTGCCTTCTTTTCTCTTTGGTTAGCTTACGATATTTGAAGGAAGAATAATATATTGTTAGAATCTTGCCGCACAATTGTCTCTTCTGTTAGTCGTTTGTCATTCTCTCCTTGCAACCACCGTCACTCTCTTTCGTACACCGCTTTCTTTAGTTGTGGACTTCGGTGATAATTCTTTGTATCTTGTGTGTTTTGTAAGGTTATATTGGAAGGTGTTTTACTGTATACACCTACATTAATGTCTAAATATTTTTGTAATTTTAGTGTATTGGTTTAGTTTTTCAGGAGAATGCTTCGGTGACCATGTATATTTTTATGATATATTTAATGTTTTTTAAACCAATATATATATAAGAGGAAACTACCCATAAATGTCTAGTCAAATTTCAAATACTAAGATGGTACCCACTTTTAGACTAGTTCCATAAAATACCTAAAGCCATATTTTTTACAAAAATACCCTCTAGGGTATAAAAGGGAGATTTTTGGTTGAAACCCACTTTTTTCACCTTCTAATCTGACTTTTGGGTTCCAATTCCCTCCACGTTCATATATCTTAATTTGAGGAGAGAGAAACACATAAAACGAGAGCGAACCAAAACGTCGATTTTGAACCGAAACTCCATAACTTTTCTTCGACTCGTTACCTCAGCATCTGATTTTAAATCCACCGTCAAAACCGAGAAAAAAATCAACATGAAGGTTAATTTCTCTCTCTCAGACTTCGACTCCGATTCCGATACGGATGACTCTCTTACCACCAAAGAGATAGAAAACCCCAAGCTACCTCTGTCGTATGATCCTTCTAATAAGAAACCAGCGATCGAAGATCCAGAAGATCCATCAGACCTGCAATCTATCTTCCACAAAATGAGAACAGAAGGCCTGACAAACAATGCAGTCAAGATGTTCGACGGATTGTCAAAAGACGGGCTCACTCACAAAGCGCTCGAACTCTTCGCACAAATCAAATACAAAGGTCACATACCTGACGTGGTGGCTCACACAGCCGTATTCAAGGCATACGCTGACGCCGGCCAGCCAATAGAAGCTCTGAAAATGTTTCTACGGATTCTCGCATCCGGAGTCTCGCGTAATCAGTACGAAAGTCCTTATTCTATAATCAATTGATATGGTGTTCTTCCTAAATGTTTCTTAGGCCTTTCGAGCACTCGTAAGTGATTACTAGTATTTGTTTAGGGTATTGAGTATTTCTGTTTGGTTAATGTCTGATTGTTAATGAGATCTAGTTGGTCTTTGATTTTATTACTGCTTGTTTTGTTTGTGTTTTTATTTCATTTGAAGATTACAGTATAGTGTATTGATTGACCTTTAGCTTTGTTTCTTACTTTATTGACAGGATATTTCTATAAACTCCTATTGATAATGGACGGAAGAACTTCATGGATTAGCCATTTCAAAGACAACACAAAGACAGAGATTTGTGAGTTCGATTCGCCCTCGCATCTTACTGATGAAGTTAAAAGAGAAGGTACCATACCATCTCTAGATTTAATCCTACCCGGTGACTTACTAGAAAAATTCCTAACTTATCTACCTATTCTGGTCATTTTCCAAGCTAGTTCAATCTGTATCTAGCAATGCCATAAGTCGTATCTAGCAATGAAGTAGTCTCCTAAATTGCATTATAACAAAGTGTTCCTTGATTTTTCAGTTGGCCTATTGCATGAAGAAAAAACACATACCTGCTGTGAAAGGTGGATACAAAATCAAGACAATGAGAGATATCACAAACAAGAGAATGTCAACCTTGAATGTCAATTCTACTAAATTTAGTATTACTATCAATTTTTATAGTATTTCTACCAATGTCATATTTTTCTAAAGTTTATAGAGAGATTCTGTCATTTTTATTGTATGAATAAATTCAACTTAGCTAGCAATCCTATACTTCTGTATCTAGCAATGTATTTATATCGTGTCTAACAATGTTACACTATTGTATCTACCAATCTCCTTATAACGTATTTAGCAATGTCTATATAACATGTCTAGCAATTTTATGCGGCTGTATCTATCAACCTCGTTACAACCCATCTACCATTGTTTTGATGTTGAATCTATCAAAGTCGTTATACTGTATCTAGCAATGTTCGCATGCTGTATCTAGCAACCTCGTTACAACCCATCTAGCAATCTTTTGATGCTGTATCTATCAAAGTCGTTATAATGTACCTAGCAATGTTCAGATGTTGTATCTAGCAATATCGTTATAAGGTATCTAGCAATGATATGCGGCTGTATCTATCAACCTCGTTATAACCCATCTACCACTGTTTTGATGCTAATTATGACGTCCATGTACTTCATGTTAGTAGAATGTTCATGTATGGAAAATGTTATATCTAGAAACTTCATATACACGTATCTAGCAATCTCATTGTAAGCTTACAATCGCAGAGGTATTACACTGTATCTAGCAATGTGGCATTAGAAACTTAATTTCAACGCAACTACAAATGATGCTGCATCTATCAAAGTCGTTATACTGTATCTAGCAATGTTCAGATGTTGTATCTAGCAATATCGTTATAAGGTATCTAGCAATGATATGCGACTGTATCTATCAACCTCGTTACAACCCATCTACCATTGTTTTGATGCTAAATCTATCAAACTCGTTATACTGTATCTATAACTGTTCACATGTTGTATCTAGCAACCTCGTTACAACCAATCTAGCAATCTTTTGATGCTGCATCTATCAAAGTCGTTATACTGTATCTACCAATGTTCAGATGTTGTATCTAGCAATATCGTTATAAGGTATCTAGCAATGATATGCGGCTGTATCTATCAACCTCGTTACAACCCATCTACCATTGTTTTGATGCTAAATCTATCAAACTCATTATATTGTATCTATAAATGTTCACATGATGTATCTAGCAACCTTGTTACAACCCATCTAGCAATATTTTGATGTTGTATCTATCAAAGTCATTATAATGTAACTAGCAATGTTCAGATATTGTATCTAGCAATATCGTTATAAGGTATCTAGCAATGATATGCGGCTATATCTATCAACCTCATTATAACCCATCTACCACTGTTTTGATGCTGATTATGACGTCCATGTACTTCATGTTAGTGGAATGTTCATGTCTGGAAAATGCTGTATCTAGCAACTTCATATACACGTATCTAGCAATCTCATTGTAAGCTTACAATCGCAGAGGTATTACACTGTATCTAGCAATGTGGCATCAGAAACTTAATTTCAATGCAACTACAAATGATGTTGCATCTATCAAAGCCGTTATATTGTATCTAGCAATGTTCAGATGTTGTATCTAGCAATATCGTTATCAGGTATCTAGCAATGATATGCGGCTGTATCTATCAATATGAGCAAACCAATGAAGCAAGATGTCTTAGCTAGCAATATATACAATTAAAAATCACAATGACATTCAACAAATCAGTAGAGTATCTAGCAACGTCTATAGTTTAGCAAAATCGCAATGTATATCTCCAATTCAGAAAACGTATCGTGTCCAATTAAACTCGCATCCTGCTACTACATCTATACCCAGGCTACCAAAAATCATACAAAACCTTGTTTATACAATAAATACATATGTAGACACGCTTAAACAAAATTTGAACTTATAAATCAACTTAAATACAAGAATTTGAAAAATGTTATACAACATTTACAAACATGGTCAATACAAAACAAAGAAGAAACCAATATTTTGTAAATAGATAAAACTAACGACGGCAAAACCAAAATTAATTTATAGAATCACACGTTTTCTTCCAAGCTAGTAATCCAAAGGTAGGAAACTGAGCGAAACCGCAACTAGCACCGCCGGTATAAAACCACTGAAAGAACGCCCGAGCGAAGCTGGTACAACAATACTTTATAAATCAATTGACCTATTTCTTGCAACATTATTTGTTTTAGTTAAGCATATTGATATTGTCTCCTTTACATTTTGTGAAAAGCAGACATCCAACCAATGCCTGGTTCTTTTGTGTTTCTTGCATTGTTTCCTGCCGTAGCTGCTTCATATGTTTTCTTACTCAAACCGAACAGAAAAGATCCAAACCCACCTGCAATTCCATAACCAAGTAACTATAAAAAAAAAGCATCAACCCAACAGATCATAATATCAGAAAAAGAAAACGTATACAAACCTGCAGAAGAAAGAGTATAACAAGCGACATCACATGTTTGAATTACAGTATTCTCTTGTCTAGTAAAAGGCTTGGTGATGAAACCAGCTTTGTGAAGCAGCTTAGTCCATGTGCTAAGACATGTGAAGGCAAGTAGAGCCGTCGAGACATTCAGATTATGAACTAATCCTGTTGTGAGAGAGAGTTTCATCACTATCACACTGAATATAACTCCGAGTAATAAACTAGCGACCAGTCCTCGGAATGTGATTTGTTGGTGCCATGGTTGGATAATTCTATTTACAGCTTCTTCATTCTCAATACATTCCATTCTCCTCCTGTTCGCTGTTTCTTCTTTGATCGAATCCATCTTTTCTTACTATTGTTCTATTCTCTATTGTACTAAAGACAACACATCTTTCAAAATCTATAAACTATTAGTAGATTGTGTTGTCGTAATATTTGCCCTACACCAAAAGAACTGGTTAACAAAAGAGAGTAAAACACACGGCAACATACCCAGAACCCACATTCCGAATGTGAGTGCCGGCCTAGTTGGATCGTCTATTTTCGGCACCGTCAAATCCACCACCTCGATTACACATTTTTCGTCTTTCTTGTACTGTTCTTCAATCTCTATCGTCATGGCGACTTGTTCTTCCTACTCTCCACCGCCGCCGTGAATACCCGTCCGGCCGGCAAAAACAAAACGACTGGCCGACACTCGATACCACTAAGACACATTGTATTCTACAAAAACTACAATGGTTTTGTTATTGCAGTTGAGCAACCTCATCTTAGGCGGTTTTAGTGGGTTCGAAGGTGGAGAGAAGAAGAGGAGAGAGAAAAAAAAAGTAAGAGAAGACGAATTGAGAGTGGAGGCTGTTTCGAAATTCGAAATTCAAAATTCGAAACTGATGATTGGGTGAAAATATCCTATTAATTCTCTAAGTTATATATATTTATGGTATTAAAAAAACATTATCCCATTTGGATACAGATACTAACATGTTTGGCCAATAAGTAATTAGGGTGTCATTTCCTTAATATAATACGGAAAACACAGAGATTAATAATTATAATAGTGTCAAAATATTTTACCTTAATTCGAGTTTGCAATTGAAATTTGTGGGCTTCGATTGATGACTACTGGCCTGTTGGTTGAGTCGTGGACTTGGGCATTTGGATTGAGTCGAAGAGTTTAATTTGTCTCTTGAAATCAATGGGCATATCTGTGATTCTACAATCTCAACTCAAGTATTTAACCATTTACTACCATCAAATGGTTTTGATGCAGTATCATCTGCTGTTATTAAGACTCTCAATGGTTGCATTACATGTATTAATAGTTAATAACTAGATGCCAAAGAGATTTTGCGATAAATTCGGTCATTTATCATAGTTAATAACTTGATGACTACAATTAGTTGGATTTTCTCCTACAAATATCTTGTCTCATATGCACAACCTTTCAAGATGGTCAAATTTTGTAGATATAGGCATTCCTTCTGTCATGCTCCCACAAGATGCTGGTTGGAGGCTAAAAGGGTTTTTGAAGAACAACTCCATTGCTATGTTTTCTATGTTGTTCTAGAACATTGTGCACCTGTCATTGTCTTTTAGAAACCCAAAAGAGCTACCAAAAGATCACAGTAGTACGAACAAATAGAGAAGTTCGGCAGAAAGTTGTCATAGAGAAACAAATATAGTAGTTTAAAGTAGTTCGGTAGAAAGTCGTCATAGAGACGAGATACAAGGATAGTGAACTAAGGTTTCATTCTGTTACTAACTGTCTTTCTTAAACAGTCTCTCTATATATACCGAAACACTACTCCCAAAAAAGGTATGTTTAAAATATTTGCTATTCGTGCATAAGAGCCACATAAAAGGCCCTTTGCAACTTCTAATATCATCTTTCTTTGATGCATCTTTATTTACTAATCCCATGCTTCCGTTTCCTTGCAGATATACTCACCAAAACTTCCAGTTGCTGATGTTGCCGAGGTTTTCCCCTGCCTTATGGCTGTTGGGACTATTCTTATAGGTCAGCATGGACTGCAAGAGAAGTAGCTATCGAGCAGGACAAGTTACGGAAGGTAATCTTCTGCATTTTCTTTTTCTAGATGTTGCGACTTCTCTTTACTTGTTTCTTGGTCATGCTTTACAAACTCGTGTCAATCTGGTTTATCAAAATTCTGAACGCCCTGTTTTGCATTGGTTGTATTGAGGTGCATCCATCTTTGTATGTTTAAAGTAGCAGTCATATTTGTACCCTATGCGAGGCTCATGTAATGCATAATCTGATAGCTGCTTAATATTTCAAATATTTCATATTTGAAATATTTTTTTAAAGGACAGAACATTTGAATGTTCTAAGCTTCCATTTTTGCATAAACAAATAAGACTACATGTAGTAAGCTCTTGGTGTGAAGTTATCTTTTCTTTAATCTGACTTTGATGTGAGCCGGAAGTCAAAATGCACACCCCATTAAGATCATTGATTAGTGACGTTTCATCCAAAAGAAAATATTGACGGAAGTTACGACAAGAATAATACACTGGTATGGTGTATGTAAACCGCATAATTACAATGTACAAGCACACTTTCAAGATGTATACTAATTCTAAACTTTTATTCTCTCGCATGTTGCAAACTTGTTTGGTCGATTCACTGTCATGGTAAACCTGCAGCCCCCTTTCTCTTGTATCCAATGCATGTTCTTTCTCTTATAAAGATAAAATCCTGCTGCTTGAAGCTTATCAGAAGAAAAGAGTGAATGCATAAAAGTTGGTAGGGCTTCACATGATGACAACAGTTTGTGATTCTGCTTATCAATTGATGAAACCTAACAACTGGGCATGCTTATTTTCAGATGCTCTCAAACTGCTGGTGCGTATGTCAAAGTACCTTTGGTTGGAGATCTCTCATATATGACATTGTCTGTTGCTCCCACCTGCATTGGATTTGCTGTTGTTTGGGCAGTCTTTGGCGGGATCTCTTTGACTTGGATAGGGCAGGATATCATTGTAAGCAACTCTTCAATCATATCTTTGTCACCGGCCCTTCGATATATTTGATGAATATTTTTACCTTCCATAGACATACAGCGGAGCTGCAGTGGGTTTCCTGGTTGAAAGGACAAGGTTATAATATATATGGTAATAAACTTTCTAAAACTCTAAAATACTCTCGTCTCCATTGTAAAACCTTAGGTAGGAACCCACAAGTCTAGGTTCAAACCCCAGGCGCTTCTACTTTTTAAATAATATACTAATATACATTTAATTTGATTGTTTATTTTTTAATATGTATTTAAACTTCTACTTTTTGCCTACTTTTTAAATAATATATTAATATACATTTAATTGCTTACCTTTTAATATATATTTAAAGATCTATTTAAACTTCTATTTCTACTTTTTGCTTACTTTTTAAATAATATACTAATATACATTTAATTGCGTACCTTTTAATATATATTTAAAGATGTATTTTTTGCTTGCTTTTTAACTAATATACATTTAATTGTACCTTTTAATATATATTAAATTTTAGTTTTAATATATATTAAATTTTAGTGTTAATATATATTTAAACTCCTATTTTTTATATATATATATATATATTATTTAAATATAATAACGTTATAATTTAGTACGATTGAATGTTAAATGAGAAAATGAATGACGAATTTAACAATTTTACCGATCCGGTTTATTATATTATTTACCGTACTATAAATATATCCAAACAGCATAAATATATAAATATAAATAGAGTTAACTTAGAAGATTGTACATGTACCTTACAAAATTTAAAGGATTGCTTTAAATCCTTTTCATGTATACTATTTTTTTCCTTTTAACAAAAATCTAATTTTAACACTAGCTAAGTAAGTTAAATTCAAAAATCAAAGGAAAAGATTCTTACTCTAATACTTTCAAGAACATTGACTATATCACAAATTTGTCGTCTCTCGACTCCTACATATCTCAAGACAATCAAACACGTGTCAAGATACACGCACAGTATACGAAGATAAATATAAAAAAAACTAAGATAAAAAGACCTAAATGTGAGATAGCATCGTCAAGCCCGATAACTTTGGTGTACTCATGATTATAGATTGATAAAACACTGAATAAAATAACCAATACATAATGAATTCATTAATACAAAAAAACATTATTTAACCAAACAAACAAAAAAAACATACATAGTGCATAAAAATTTAAAGATTTATATTATCATACTATTTCATTTTTGACAATAACCAGGATCCCACAGGATTCAAATCCTGGCTATGCCACATACTATTAAAACTATCTTACCTTGGTTAAATTATGTAATTTAAATAGATACTATATTTATTAAAATATATTTTGTATTTGAGTAAATATATTTAGTATAAATCTATTATTTTATTTACAGGTATATCTTTTTTAGATATATTTGAGTAGGTTATACATATCTCAAATTAATCAAAGATAAAGATACATTAAAGATAAAGATACATTAAGTATTTAAAAATTAAAGCCTACCTAACAATTTACCCTTTATTTCTCCATTACATGCTAACAACTTACCTTTTATTTCTCCAACTTACCTTTTATTTCACCATATTTTCAAGATATTTACTAACAACTTACCTTTTATTTCTCCATTTTCAAAATAAATATCTTCCCTACCTAGAGGTGTCAAACGGGTTGAACCAGCACCAACCTGCACCGTTTAAATCAGAACCACGGGTTGCAGTCCTGTCGGGTTGCGGTCCTGCCAGGTTGCGGTCCTGGCGGGTTGCTCTTATGCGGTCCTGACGGTCTGGCGGTCCTGCCAGGTTGCAGTCCTAATTGGCCAGTTTCACAGTTAAACCGCCAGTTCAAACCACCAGACGAACCATTTAAGAGCCGTTTACCAGTTCAAACCATCACCCAAACCATTTAACCATTTAAGAACCGTTTATCAGAATATTTTATAATGTTATTTAAAATTAATTTGTAAGTGTTAATTGAATCTAATTTCAATAATTGAGATATGTACCATATACACGAGTTAATTATTCTATTTCATGTATTTTAATTTAAATATGTTATCATTTTAATCGAAACTTTATAATCATCAATTACATTTTTAAAAAAATAATTGTAATTTGATTTTGATACGTTTGAATAATATATACCTATTAAATAATATATACCTATTAGACATATAATTGTATTTTAATTTTAAATTATTAGGTGATTATTTAGATTCTTTCAAGCTTGAAGTGTTTATGGTATAGACATATATTAGTGTTTATGCATAAACATAAATTACTTGTAAGTTGTAAAGAACAAAATAAAAATTGAAAGCGAGAGTGATTTAAATAACATTTAATAAAAAATAGAAGGAAAACAAGCAATTCATTAAAAATAAAAACCAAACAAGTAACATAGTTGTTCAATCAAATAAAAAAGAAAAACATTACAACGATAATGAAAATCAAATGCAAAAAACTAAGGAGCTTCATCGTTGTTGTTGTTGTTAGGTGGTTGACCTTGCAAATGCATGTTCTCCATCATCTGTCGCATATACTCCGACTGTTGGGCTTGAGAGTTTGCAAATCGCTCATTCCATTGATCTTGTCCATGATGCCACTGCTCGTATTGACCATGCCACTGCTCGTATTGACCATGCCACTGCTGGAGGTGACCAAGTTGATCATTCACCCCTACTTGCCACTGTTGTATCTGGCTAAGCTGGTCATTTACCCCCCCCCCCCCCCCCCCCGCCAATTTTGAAATTCACTTTGCCATTTTGTAAAATCATCATGCCATTCCTTTTGTTGAGTATGCGCAAATTGCATATAATCCATATGATGCTGATGCAAAAACTCAGCAAATTCGCGATCGGTTCGTATTTGTTGTGGCGGTACTCCAGAAGAACCACTAGCATTTGGATCGAAAGACGCTTCAGCCTCAACTCGATACTGAGTAGGTGGATTTGGCGGTTTTGTAAGACCGTTCGCAGTATATATCTGATTCAAGTATTGTCTATGGTGGTTCCATGCCTCCAATTTCGAAATCAACTCTCCATCCCAAGAGTATATTTCCTGCAAACGCAAAGAGTTTCTACCTATAGCACTAGTCGGCCTCACCTTCACCGGAGTGTACACACTCACATCAGCTCCTTTCGAAACAAGCAATTTACTCAATATCATCCCATAAGGTAGTTTATCCGTACCACACCTCGTTACCATATTTCGAATGATCAAGCTAGGTAAATTAATTATTCCCTGATTTCGAATGATAAAAGCAGTAACAAATGTTTGAATATATGAAAGCTGTGAATCATTGTTACTAGGGGGAAGAAATATACTATTTACCGATTTCAAAGCTAATCTCCCATTACCATCCAAATTACCCCGCATGCTTCGAAATTTACCGCTAATTTTCGGAGCTTCCGCACCAGGACAAGTAAGAAGCTCTACTGCTTCTTCGTAAGACAAAGGCCAATCATCATTCCAGATCGTAGGGCGATAACTAATGGGAGGTAATTTATTACCGGTATACATATCATGGGTTGGAACGGAAAAAATATCTTCGAAATCAGTTTCAAAAAAACTATAGGTTTGGCCATCAATCAAACAATTCATTCCTAAACCTCTTGGATCATTTTCGATTAATCTTCATGTGGCATAAAACTTTCGCACTAGTTCTATATACCAATCACATTTGAATCTAGCTAGTGTCATCCAACCTAGGCCATTATTAGGTTCAATAAGTTTAAAAAAAATTTGCATACCCTCTATTTGGATCAGTTCCTCATAGTCCAGATACATACCGGACCAAATTTTTGTTACACCTCGACCTCCTTGCTGATTACGGATGCGAAGCTCCCCCTCGTCGCGATGTTCGATAGTCTCGCTCTCTGTTACCTCCATATCTTCAAATAACATATTTTCCATCTCTCTCACTTGGGAAGCGGTTGGTTCAATACATCCACCTTTACGAGCATGCTATGTTCTTTTCGAAGACATTTAGCGAAACCTGAAATTTAAATAGAGTTTGAAAAATATAAAAAAATTTAGAGAAGTGTAGTAGAGAGAGGGGATAGATTTGTAATGGAGAGGGAGGAGGGGAGAGATTTGTAGTGGAGTTGGAGTGAAAAATATAGGAGGTAGGTGTTATTTATAGGGGTTTTTTTTTCATACTAGCCGTTTGATGACGTCATGATGACGTCATCAAGCGGACCATCCGGCCAGGCGTCCGGATGGTCCGCGCCTGGCCATATCCAACGGCTATTTCAAACCAACTAGTCGTTGGATGAACCGGGGCATCCGGACGGTTCGTCCGGATGCCCCGGATGACCAACGGCTAGTTGGTTTGAAATAACCGTTGGTCATCCGGACAAATCGTCTGGATGGTCCGATTTGTCTGTCCGGGCGTCCGGACGCCCATCCGGATGGTCCGGGCGAATTTTTTTTTTTTTTTCGTTTTTTTTATGGGTCTCCCCTATAAATAGAGGAGACTCCAACACCAATACTCACACCTCTCAAACAACTCTCTACTTCTCTCTAAATCTATCTACTTGTTCGAAAATTTCTAGAAATCTATAATTACTTATTTTACATATTCTACTCCTACGTTCGAAATTGTTTGATTTTTGTTTTTCCGCAAATTGTTTCTTAGTTGTTATTAGTCTAAATTTAGTTGTTCTATCTTGTTATTAGTCTAAATTTAGTTGTTCTATCTTGTTATTAGTCTAAATTTAGATTTTATTATTAGTATTTTATTGCATATTTAAAAAAAAACTCTTATTAGTTTTAAAATGAATTCAAAACGTAGAAATACTGGGATAAACCAACCATCTAATGTGGATCTCAATACCATGGATGAATTTTCTACAGATTTCCCTCACGTTGACATACTCTCCTCCCACGAAAGTGGCGGTGGAAGTACTAGTGGGTCGAGATCTCGTAAGAAAACATCTTGGATTTGGAAACATTATACTCTATCAGAAGATGGTTTGGATTGTATTTGTAACGTGTGCAAAAAAAAGTTATCTTCACGTAAGTGGAACTAGAAATATGGGCACTAGCACTATGGTAAAACATTTAATAAAACATTCAACATATAATCCTACAAAACCTAACCCAACTAATGTTTGCACGAACCCTCAAACAGGTCTTCCTTTTGAGTTTAACCACGATACGTATAGGGAAGAAACAATGATTTATGCAGTCGGTAGTTTACAACCATTTAGTTTTGGGGATTCTTGGAGATACGAAAATTGGATGCAAGCTGGGGTAAACCCACAGGCAACACGCATTCCACGTACCTCTTTGCGATCGCTAGCCTTTAAATATTATTTACAAAGAAAAAAAGAGCTTATTCAAACTATGCAGATTTTGCCATGGAATGTTTCAATTACTAGTGACATAGCTACTTTTACTGATTTAGATATGATATGTGTTACCCTCCATTGGATGGACGCCCAATGGGTCCTCCAAAGGAGAATTATATGGTTTCAATCAATTGGGAAGCATAACGCACAAATAATTAGGGAGAGTATGATTGAATGCATGAATGTTTATGGCATTAAAAACAAGATTATGTCTATTTCGTTGGATAATGCATCTTCTAATATTAGTGCTATAACATTGCTTATACAAGATTGCAATCCCCCTTTTCCAAAATTGTTTCACACCAAATGTTTATGCCACGTACTTCAATTAATTGCGAAAGAATGAATACGTATGGTTCAGGGTGATTATATTACCCCTATAAAAAAATGGGATCCTATTTTGCTCGACATCCGCTGCTAAAAAAGAGCTTTTAAAACACTTCTTACTTCAAATGGGAAAAAATATAAGAAACTTTTATTAGATGTCGAAACTATATGGAATTCTACTTACACAATGCTTGCACGTGCGCATGTTTTTAAAGAAGAGATTACGACGCTTTATAATGCATATCGTGAAACACCAATTGAACCAGATCATTGGAAATTTTGTGCACACATGTTAAGATTTTTAAGACTTTTTAAAGAAAACACCCTAACCTTTTCTTCACAAAATCAACCTAATGCTCATTTGGCCCTTTTCACGATTGCTAATCTTGCCATGCATATGGATGAATTTAGATCACATTATGCATGCGTAGACATGGTGCCCGGAATGGAATATAAGTTCACAAAGTATTTTCATCCAATCCCTGATAGTTATTCATTTGCTTGCCTTTTAGATCCTTTTTCACGAAAAGAAAAATTTGAATTGCTAGTTAGATGCTTTTATAATTCTGTACGGTTTTCTACAGATAAACCACCGACCGAACCAATTGACCCTGAAGGGTATATTAGCGGTATATATGATAGTTTGTATAATATCTATGATAAGTATGTTGCAAGATATAGATCAAATACATCTACAAATGTAAGGAGTGGTAACAATAGGGGTAGAGGGAGATCTACTAACTATGTTCAATTGGCAATGTTACGAAACAATGTTACAGAAACCCCTCAATCTGATAATGAGTTGTATAGATATTGGAGCACTAGGTTTGATTTTACGAATTATCCCGACCAAGGTATTGAAGATATCATAAGATGGTGGGGTACCAAAATTGAAGAGTTTCCTATTCTTTGCACGATTGTTAAAGAGATTTATGTTATACCTATGTCTACAGTTGCAAGTGAGTGTGCTTTCAGCCAAGCGAGGTTGCAATACACGACTAAGAGAACAAGATTGACGGGCAAAGCACTTGGAGTGCTTGTGGCAGTTAAGGATTGGACAGCGGCAGATAAAAGGATGCAAGACATAGAGTTTAGAGACGAAGTGAACGTAGACGAAATCTTCGAAGATTATCCGGATGATTACGAAGATATACTTGAACAAGAAATTGCGGAAGAAAACGAAAATGACGACGAAGATTTTACTTACGAAGATGACGAAGCTGAAGATGAATGATGTTTGTAATAGTTTTTTGCTATTTTGTATTGTAATTTGAAAACATTTGTACAACTCTTGGCTCGCACGAGTATAAACTGTGAACGGCTAAATTATCCAAAAATGACTTTACCTTTTATTATAATAACAACAACTGTATTATGAAATACTTATAACTTCATAACATCTAAAACCAAAACAAAAAATAATAACAAACACTTGTAAAATTTAAAACCAAATCACAATAGTAATCAAAATGTAATATTAAAATTATAACCATAGAACATATGACAGGTAATAAACAAGTTTTTACTTCTTTTTCAAATACACATCATTCTAATGTAACATTGGCAGATGGATCATCATCTCTTGTTTTAGGTTCAGGGACTGTCAATATCTTTTTGACATATGTTTTACATCTCCCTCAGTTGTCGTTCAACTTTATTTCTATTAGCCAACTCACTAAAACACTAAATTGTTTTGTTACCTTTTATTCTGATCATTATTTATTTCAGGATCTTACGACGAATACAATAATTGGTAGATGGCATGAGAGTGAAGGTCTCTACTATCTTGATAAAGACAATCATACATCTACTGCGTGTTCTAGTATTATATCTCCATTTGAAGCACATTGTCGTATGGATCATCCATTTTTAATATCTTTAAAACAACTTTATCCTAAATTTCGGCATTTGACATCATTAGAGTGTGAGTCATGTAGATTTTCTAAACATCATCGTCTTCCATCATATCCTCGTATTAATAAACGGGATTCGTCTCTTTTTGAAATAGTTCATTCAGATATTTGGGGTCCTTGTCCCGTTGTTTCCAAAACTAATTTTAAATATTGTGTTTGCTTTGTTGATGATTATTCCAGTGTTACATGGCTGTATTTAATGAAAAATCATTCTGAGTTATTTTCAATATTTTTCACGTTTACTACAGAAATAAATACCCAATTCAATTGTCCTATTCGTATTTTAAGAAGTGATAATGGTAAAAAATATTGCTCAAAAGCATTTCAATTATTTATGGAACAAAAAAGAATGATTCACCAAACTTCGTGTGTGGACACACCATCTCAAAATGGTGTTGCTAAAAGAAAAAATAGACATCTTTTAGAGGTTACTCGTGCACTTCTTTTTCAAATGAAAGTACCAAAATTGTTTTGGGCAAATGTTATTTCCACTACCTGTTTTTTAATTAATCGTATGTCGTCCACTGTCCTTTCAAATAATATTCCATATTCAGTGCTTTTTCCATCTAAACCTCTATTTCCTGTTGAACCACGCATTTTTGGTTGTACTTTCTTTGTTAGGGATGTAAGTCCTACTCGTACAAAATTAGATCCCAAATCCTTAAAATGTGTTTTTCTTGGATATTCTAGATTTCAAAAAGGGTTATAAATGTTTGTCCCCATCTCTTCATCGTTACATAGTATCTAAGGGTGTTACATTTTTAGACATGTTCCATTTTTTCATGGTTTGTCTAATGTCGATCCAGAAATAACTACTGTCAATGATGATTTACTCATGTAAACCACCGTTCAAAGATCTAATGTACCACCTCTACCATATCGACCTCCTATTAGATATGTTTACTCTCGACGTAAATCACTTCCTCCATCATGTCCACTACCAATTCCTTCGTCTCCAGATCCTACTACAAACGATAATGAGTCCACTTCTGATCTTCGTATTTCTCTTCGAAAAAGGTAAAAGACAATGTACTTATTCAATTTCTACTTTCACAAAATATGATCAATTACTTTTTTCTACCCGAGCTTTCATTGCATCTCTTGATTCTATTTCTATTCCAAAACCTGTTCACGAAGCATTATGTCATTATGGTTGGCAAGCTGCAATATTTGAAGAGATAAGAGCATTAGAAGACACTGGTACTTGGAATTTGGTTGATTTACCCAATGGAAAGAAAGCTATCGGTTGTAGATGGGTGTTTAATGTAAAAATGAATCCAGATGGGACGCTAGCTCGTCTCAAAGCACGACTTGTTGTAAAAGGATATGCTCAAACCTATGGTGTTGATTACTCTAAAACCTTTTCTCCGGTAGCTAAGTTTACCTCTATTCGTTTATTTATTTCTTTAGCAGCATCAAATGATTTGCCATTACATCAGTTAGATATTAAAAATGTATTTTTACATGGAGACCTCCAAGAAGAAGTCTATATGGAGCAACCACCTGGATTTGTTGCTCAGGGGGAGAGAGGAAATGTATGTCATTTGTATAAATCATTGTACGGATTAAAATAAAGTCCCCGTGCTTGGTTCGGTAAGTTTAATGATGCACTAAATGAATTTGGGTTGAAGAAGAGCAGTTGTGATCATTCTGTCTTTTATAAACGTTTTGCAAATGAAATTATACTCGTTGTTGTATATGTAGATGACATCATTATTACTGGGAATGATACTAAAGGTATTTCATTGCTTGAAACATTTTTACATTCGCGATTTCAAACAAAATATTTAGGACCATTGAAGTATTTTTTGGGGGTTGAAATAACAAGAAGCAAAAAAGTTATTCTTTTATCGCAGAGAAAATATGTTCTAGATTTGTTGATAGAAACATGAAATTTAAGAGCAAAACCATGTAATACGCCAATGGTTCCTAATTCGCAATTACTGAAAGATGACGGAGAATTGTTTAGTGATCCAGAAAAGTATCTTCGATTAGTAGGGAAAAGTTAATTACCTTACAGTAACTCGACGAGACATTGCATATCCAGTCAGTGTTGTAAACCAGTTTATGTATTCTCCAATAGTTAATCACTAGACAACACTAGAACATATCTTGTGTTATATCAAATCAGCTCGTGGACAAGGATTGTAGTATGACAGTATTGGTCATACAAATATAGAGTGTTTTGCAGATGCAGATTGGGCTGGATCTAAAGCTGATAGAAGATCGACCACTGGTTACTGAGTTTTTGTAGGGGGTAATTTGGTATCTTCGAAGAGTAAGAAACAAAATGTTGTATCGAGATCAAGTGTTGAAGCTAAATATGGAGCCATGTCTCAATCTACTTGTGAGATAATCCAGATTTTACAGTTGTTAAATGATATTGGCATCAAAACTACCATGTTTGCGAATTTATGGTGTGATAATCAAGCGACGCTGCACATTGCGTCTAATCATGTCTTTCACGAAAGAACGAAGAATATTGAAATTGATTATCAGTTTATCCGCGAAAAGATTCAACAAAATCTCACTCATATGAGATTTGTCAAAAGAGGAGACCAACTATGAGATATATTTACAAAAGTTATCGATGGATCACAGATTACTTATATTTGTAACAAGTTGGGCATGATTAATATATATTCTCCAGGTTGAGGGGGGAGTGTGATTTCGTTTCAATCTTTCGATCAAGCTTGCACTTAAGTACTTCAGTTCAAGTTTCAAAGACAACGTTATTATCAAAGCTACGAAAGTTTCAAGTACTTTCGCACAAGCTTGAGGGGGAGTGTTAACGAAAATAATAATATACATGGACTAAATAATTTATTATAGTTAATATTCAAACGTAATCTATTATAGATATTATTACACTGGACTAGTATAATAATAAGATATTTTCAGAGCCTATATATATGGCTTTAACTTGTAGTGAAATTCTAAGTTATAATAAATATTTTTTCTAGTTTCTACAGGTTATTACTCTATTCATTCAAGAATCAATAACATATATCTTTCTCTTATAGTATGAATCAAAAGGCTTTCGAGACATGAATACTAGAGGGAATTGCTATTGGGAAACCGTAATTTGTTTTATTAATCTAGTCGTTCTATTTCTATCGGTTAAAGGAATCATTTATTTAGTTCAAATCGTGGGTATGGATACCTAAATTATATTTTATTATGATCTAACAAGTGGTATCAGAACCGACTTTGATTCTGTCCAGTATAGGATTAAGAACACGAAATTAAGTCTTTAAAAAGTCATTTTTAATTAATTCGGGTGGGAGAAAAACCTTATAGAATTTCTTTTAGATTATGATTTATGTTTAGAGATTTATGCATGAAGCAGGTGTTAGGTGAACATATAATCACATGTTTATGGATTGATTAATGTGATCGAAGATACGTAAATATATTAAAAAATGAATCCGTAATTTAGAATAAAAGTTAGATTTTTTTATTTCTTTTAGGTTAATAAAAACTCACTTTCTTTTTTGAGTTCTAAAATATAGACATTTATATGATTGTTTAGTTGAATTTTTGCATAACCGAGTGGTTCAATCTCAGAAATTCAGAATTGACCAATACATAGACTTAGAAATTAAATATTAAAATTGAAAAAAAATATATTAAATAATAAGAATAATTACTCTGCACCAAGGTTCAAACCTTAAGTAATGGTAGTTTATATTTCAATTTATGTGAAATTATTATGGATCATTGATCCTTATTCATGAGATATATTAAATCGCCAAAATGCCCCCAAGAGGGAAGCCGAGTTGGTTGAATATGACATGCTTGTGACTAAAGGTCATGAGTTCGAGTCCCTCTACATACGCTTTCTCGGCTGAGCCTGTCACCTTGTGTGGTTTACCTTCTGGCGTTGGTTTGCAGGCTATCGCGTCAGACTGAGGGTTTACCTTGTGCGCACTCATTGCACTCTGAGTAGCGGCTGCGGGTTCCCTCCGAAAAAAATAAATTAAATCGCCAAAATTGAGTTATGGTAAAATATCTTTATATATAGTGGTGATTTATTTAATCTTCAAACTTTAGTGATGATAAAACATATTTACATATAATGGTAATTAAAGCATAGAGTAGTTGCAAAACAAATTAACTGTATGACACGCTGACACCTACCGTCTTTGCCAAGGATTACAGGTAATAAATTTTATAGTGATACTATCTAAATTTATGTATCGTTTTGAAAAATAAATTAAAATATTAAGAAAATGAATATATATTTATAAAAAAAATAGGTCATATCTCTAAAAAAATAAGTAGATAATCTAGTTGATAAGATGCTTTAGAAACCCTAAGAGTATCCTAACTATTTATATATGATAGATGCACAAGACCATACCAAATAAAGGAAATTTGATGTAAATAGAGAAATGTAACTCTTTAAATAACTTTTTCGTTTATCATAAAGACGTTCATTCAGAGCTAATTATAACATGAGATATTTTGGCTATTTTATGCACCTGTTTTAATATAGATGAAGTCTATTGGGGAGGTATGACACTTCAGTAAACAATATTATGACTCAATTTTTGAGACTACAGAGTTTAGATATGCAATAACTCCTTATTAATTGAAGTTCAAAGGGAGATAACTACTAAAATTAATACATTCGACTTTAACATAGCAAAAACGTTGTTTAAGAAATTCCTACATTTAACAATTATATTCAATTCCAATAGAGTTAAGATGATGTAACAATTAGAAATTCATTTACAATATTAAGTTTAAATGTCTCATTAATTATATAATAATTTATCAAAGTTGCAACCTCTTTTGATTTTGAGATTAGCTTAGTATAGTCAAATTGTATTGGTTTTCGCAACTTCTTATAATTGCAGAAGGTTAGGTATTATTTAGGTTTTGATTATTATTGTTTCACATTTTTCACAAGTTAATTTGTATTATTTTTTCAAATCGTTGCACTTATGACTAGTTATGACTTGTTTAGGTATACATTATTGTTGTTTTAATATTTTTTTAGTTTTGATTTGTACTAATATATGCACGTTAGAAAGGTTGCATTTGCAATTGTTCACTAATAAACTATTTTTTTTATATTTTCGTAAGTCAATTTGTATTGATTGAAATTCTATAGTTGTAGTAGGTTATGGCTTGTTTAGAAATAACTTATTATTGTTAAATATTTTCCGTAAGCCAATTAGTTTTTTTTGTTACAAAAAAGAATAAAGTCACTTGTTGTAATAGATTCTTCAAATTATTTGATTCTTCATGAGCATTGTTTATTTATACTACGATTTGATATATATTTGTAATTCCTAATGTAAAAGATACTCATTCTTAATCTATTTTTATATAAATTACAAATTTAAAATACATGTATATCAGTATTAAAACTAAATGTTATTTTTTGTTGTGTAAATACATACAACTCAGTTGTGAAAAAAAAATTCATCCAGAACCTTTAATCGGGTACACAAGCAGTTCTAGATTACTAATTATATATTTTGTTGTGTAAAAAGTTATACAAATCATCAAAACAAACAGTTTTTAGGTCAAACATATAGTTACATACACAATAATTGGAAATGAAAGACAAAAGAGAGTAATTTCGTCGTGAAAACCTGATTTAGCAGTTGCTTTGTGTTAAAATTCTTCAGGAATTTATAAAAATTTGTTGCAAGAATCCATAATTTGAGAGATTTGAGGGTTTTGTTTTTTTTAAAGAGAGAGAGTTAAAGAATAAAGTAGAGTTCTTTAGTTTTTCTGTTTTTATACCTGATGGATATTGTTGGAAGATTTTAAACGTGACACTTCAAAAAATTTAGTTGGTATTGATAGTTTAATTTGTAATCAGATTATCTGCAACTAAACAAACGTTAATTTTTTTCACATTTATTTTGCAACCAAATTGCACGTACTTCCGCAACTCAATTTTATATAATAAAAATAATTATTCACCACAAAAATACGTATTTTCACAATTATAAATAGTTAGTGATTTCACACACAATCAACTATTATTTCTTATAAAATAAGTTTGTATTTTGTTTTGTTTTTCACACAATAGACTTATTTAGAAACTAAATTCCTATTTTCGCAATTGTTTTCTTCTTATTTTTTCAACATATTTGTACGTAATTTCTCAACTCCAATACTTAAAAAACATTTTTATACAACAAAAATGCACATATTTTTGGAACTACGAAAAAATTAGTTTTTTCACGCTCTATTAAGACTTATTTTCACATAAGCAATTTTCCTACGCCACGAGACTTCTTTAGCAACCAAAGTCCTATTTCCGCAACTATTTTATTCTTATTTTCCACATCATATATGCACGTATTTATGCAACTTAAAAGCAACTGTTTTTTGCAACCAACTTACACGTAATTCCATAACTAAAAAACAATTTCTTTTTTGTTATACATGTAATTTCGCAACTAAAAAAATCACAAAAAATCTTTTATGGATCTAGTTTTGTTCGTCTTAAATAAAATAAAACCAATAGTATTTTTGGATATTTTTTGGAAATATGGTTTGAAAGATATGATATTTTCAAAAAACAAAAAAACGGTTAGAGATATTTTAGAAAACCATGTGGTTATCTCTAACTACTAATTTATCCCTAGATGATTATTCGTACTTTATCAAACTTTGAATTATTATTAGTAAATAATTTTGGTAATAGATGGTTGTTGGTAGATTACCCTAAAATAAATAGATATGTGAATTTTTAGATTGAAAAAATATTTGTTTCAATTTTGAATGCAAAAATAATTTATAATAAAATGCACCCAAGTTAGGAGGGATCACACCTTTACATGTAGAAAAATATAAGCAATGGTATCCAACATTAATTTTACTATCATTTAGTACCCGAAGTATCATTATTACCTATCTAATACATAATTTTTGTACTTAACTCCAACTCTAAACTTTATTTTCTAACAATACCTCAAATTCTCATACTTCATCACCAACCACGTAACCATCATCTCATTCTTTGAACTAACGATTCTAATTTTTAATTTTTTTTACTCTTTTTAAAAAGTTTATACATTTCAAATCAGAGCTTGAAAAAAAAACTGAAAGCTCTATCAACTTTAGTCTTTTAAGAGGATAAAACTAGATTCATGGATAATATTTTTTGAATGTTTTCCGCCAAACCATTAACATTGGTCTCCCATTAATTTTGTCTTCGCATCTTCAACTTTGTTTTTCCATGGTCTCGCATGATGTAATAGAGATATGCGAGACCATGCATGATTCAATAGAGATATGTGAGACCAGACATGATGAAGTAGATATATGTGAAACTAGGCATAATTAAGTGGAGAGATCCAAACATGATAAAGTGGAGAGATGCGAGACCAAACATGGTGAAATAGATAAATACGAGACCGGCATGACAAAATGGACAGATGCGAGACCATACATGTTGAAATTGAGAGATGTGAGACATGTATTACTTGCTCATAAAGATGCGAGACCAGAAATGATAAATTAAAGAGAGCGTGAGACCCGCCATGATTGACATAGATAGATGCGAGATTAGTCATAATAAAGTGGAGAGTTGCGAGACATGTACTACTTGATGATGAAGCTACAAAACCAGGATTACTAGTATGACGAAAAGAGATTTAAAATTAATATCAAGATATATCATTAATTGATCTAGTTTTGTTCATCTTATAAAACAAATTCGATGAGACTTTCATTTTTTTATTCTGAACAATAGTTTGAAAGATACAAACAAAAAAAAACAATTAAAAAATGATTAAAAAAAATTGCTTGTAATTTTCCTCCTTGGCCTAAACACCTATCGATAACTAACTAATTTTAAATATTACGTTACTTGCTTAACTATTTATACGTAATTTATCTGTACATTTATACTCCATAAAATAAATGTCTGGTTAGATCATCGTCATGGGCTTCTTATTTTCTTATAACAATTGGGCTTTGTCTTGAAAAATTATTGTCCGATTATTGTTATGTTGTTGATCACTCATTCGATGGGTTAAGCCGGATTTCTAAAACCGGTTACATTTCATTGTATCGTTTTTTGGGTTTGGTTATCCAAAAAAAATTGATAACCCCTACATAACCAATGTCATTTCTTTTATGCACAAAATATAATTTACTCTTTGAACATTTCTTATATATATAATATTCGTTTACTTATTATATTCTTATATTTTAAACTTTTTTTCCTATTCTATTTAGTTCATTGTATTTCATTTTATGTTTTTCAGATTGCCGATCGAACTAAATTGATAAACCTATAGAATAAAAAAAATTTAAAATTGGTGATATGGGTAATTTTTATATTGTTAAATCATTCATCATAGCTTAATAATATTTATGTTATATTTGTGGATGAATATATCTTCGTAGCTTAATAATATTTAGGTTAGATTTGTGTATGAATATATTAGATTCAGAATCATAAAAGAAGTTTGGATACTTTTTTTTAAAAACGTCAAAATTTTTGAACCAATTTATTGATTTGTAACTAAAGGTTTATAGTTTTAAAGGGTGTTTGTTGTCGTTTTTTTTCTTCTGGTGGTACGTTATACGACATGCAAAAATCGGTACACTTTTTTTTTTCGGTGGTACTTCATAGTTGTATTTATAGGATGATGTCGTAATCACATGAAACATATAGTATTTTTTATCTCCGGTTTTTTAACTGTTATATTTGCATCATTATTTGGTTTTTTCGTTATTAATTCTTCTTTGATTAATTTATTTCATTATTCGGTTTTATTTTCACCTCATTAGATATATCTGGTGTTATTACACATGCGGGAAAAAAAATCATTTTCGTTGTTAGGCATGCACTGGACATAAGTGAGACAAGACCAACTCTAAGACCAAGGCATACCAAATAACTTGCACGACAGAATAAACGTAGTTGAGACTCTCTTCCAGTAAAGGTAAAAGTAAGAGGTGCATATGATTGCGTCACACGCCGGATCAACGATCCATAAGAGGGTTGTGTGTCATGAGGTGATTATGAAGGACGTCCATAAAATCCCAACGAGTCGTGCGGTGGTTGCGATGAAAAGTTTGATGAAAATTGGCAAGATCTTTGTCTCTTTTAGCAGAAATCCTATATCTAAAAACAATAATTAGATTTTATAGACTCCAACAACACTCGACTATTCTTTTATTACGCAAAGTATAAAATATGTCCAGACATATAAATCTATATTTATTATTGGCCAAGACTTCCTTCGGTTCTTTGATAGATCATTTTAGTCAATTCAACATTAACGTAACATTGACAGAAGATTTCATCAATAGATGGCACCAAGAGACTAGCACATTTTGGTTTGGTTTATGAGAGATATCTATCATGATGGATTATATTTATGACATCACTTGCTTTTCGGTAAAGAGTACTTTGTTGGAACTATTTATCTGTATAATGAACCTTCGTTAAGTCGAACTTCTAAGTCACCAATCATAGATTGCGTTGACCGTCACTATCTAGTGGAACAATTAGCCGTAACAAACAATTAATAATCGAATAAGCAAGCCACAATGTTGGTTACGAAATACGGCTTGGTGATCCAAAAAGGTACAAAGAATAATTTTTGGTGTCATATCAATCTTTTATAACTCTGGTTACATCTGATGGTCATTATGAGTTTTGGGTAATTTTGCATGGAATATATTATTAGCAGGATGTGTGCAAGATAGTTAAAGATATCATTGACTAGCAGCTTATGGATTATAGTAAGGATTATAAGCATATATTTAATCTTCTGGATGAGTTACCAAATGTCGGTGAAAGTATAACCGGTTAACCGACCATGGTGTATTATTTTCTCTGAAGGCTCCAAAAAAAAGATATATCCAGAAGAACTATCTCAAACTATTTCTTGTAAATATATTTATACTTAATTTGTCGTTAATTTCCATAACAGCTTGAACAAGTTTATCCAAAAAATTAATAACTTCACCATTGTAGATTTATACGTACAATTATATCTAATATTTTCTAATGACAGTCTAAAGACTTTAAAGTTATTTAAATATCATTTTTTAAACTCACGATTCTCATGCTAACAAGGTAAAACGGGTGTAACTCCTAAACACAAGCGCAATTTATAATTTATATTCCCCATATTAATATTATTAGTACTTTTTAAAGATCGTAAAATTGATTTCAAAAGTAGTGTTTGAGACGTTATTTTTTATTTCATTGAACACCATTTGTTGATATATGTATTGCACTATAAAGCGGTTATTTTAAACCGATTATTTAATTTATCCATGTTGCATCTCAAATATACAATACACTTTGTTCCAAAAACAACTCAATGTTAAGCTTGCTTATATACCTAAACCATTTAGGTTGGAATGATCGCTCTCCACCTGGTTAATAATCGCGTTTATGAAATGTATGTATTTGTTTGTTTTCCACGTGATAAGCTTATGAATATAAAGAAGTAACCAAGAGTTTTTGGTGTATTCAATTAATTGAGGACAATCTTTGAAATCACATTTCATATGTTTTTTAATTCACATTTGTTCTTCGAATATATTATCTAATTCCAAACCCATAAAACGATCGAAATTGTTTTCTCCTTTATTCATTTTTTTCATATTTGCAAGGACGTTTATGCTAATATCATATTGACATAGTATGTGCGTTGTTTTGGGGAACATTAGTTCTCGAGTACTCATCAACGCTAAAATGTTTATCCGTTAAAACCATGGCGCATTCTTCGATTTAATTTATTTTCCACCAACTTTTACAAATAATATAATACACAATTGAAATTGTTAATTTTATACCAAGACATGAACATCAATTCGACATAAACATCAAACTGATCGATGTTTTTCTAACGATCTCAAACAAAGGTATCATGTAACTTATTATCTTGCATTGTTATTTATTATTAGCATTTTTGAAAATGTCTGAAACAAATTCACGATAATTTGGTGTGCAAAGATAATATATCTAATGATATCACTTTGATCTTTTTGGACTTATGTTATTCAAAATAATTTACGTTTTTAGTTCAGACTTTCTTCCAAACTGGTGTTTTAGTCGAGCGTTATATACAATGCTCATGCTCGACCATTTTCCTCGTTCAATTTCTCCATTTCGTTTAAAATATCACTAGGACGATCTCCTTTAGAAAATAACGCTCGACTAAATGGTCGTACGAATGTCTACAAATGTCAACTCTTCTTTAGAAAAGCATCTCACGTACGAATGTTCTTCTAAATCTTTTACCATCGGATAATTGTGTGTTCCTCGTTATAACCTCTAAAAACCATTGATCTGTAGTGACCAACTTTTTTTCGGCTTGAAATGACATCCGTAATCTTTCTTATCCGATCGATTTTCATTTAAAATCTATTGAATCCACTATTCTTTTATATCATCCAAATCTTTTATATTTTAACTCCAGAAGTCTTTCTATTTTATTGTATTTTATTGCAACGTCTAAATATATTAATAAACCTGTATTTTGTTTTTTTTTCTTTGATCCACCCACCTGATAAATTATTTTGTGTATAATAAATTATTCATTATAATTTTTAACCCCGCTCAATTCAATACTAAATTATGTAGTACCAAATAAAAATTAAAACGTAAATACAAAATAAAATTGGGGCTATGGAATGTAGCTCGGTGTATATGTATATATATTTGGTTGAAAAACTAGGCTTGAAATCAGGTTGAACTTGACGTATTACTGCCAGACAGTTTACATGATAACCGATGTCATTATATTATTTAAACCTAAATCTTTGGTTGCTTGTATTTTATAACATAACGAAATCGAAAAATCAAATTATATGATGGTAAATTAAACCGATTTCTTGAAACAGTAAACGAAATGTTAGTAAGTATGGAATACAAACATGAAGCACCTGCGACTTTTCGGTGGAAGTTGCCGGGTCTTACAACAACTCGTTAACTCAACGACTGCAAACTATACTTTCTTTTTTGGTAAACGTACTAGACTTTTCTATCAAACTCAAACACGAATCACGTTTTATATTTATTGGACGGATTTATTTTAAATGTCGCTTTAACTTAAGAATTTTTTAGAGAGACTAAAAGATCAAAAAATTTTAATAAAATATTTTTCTACGTCAAATATAGTAACCAATTTTTTTTTAATTTTAATTTTTAAAGGTCCGTATTTTTTAAACCGTAACTCGAAAAAAAAGTCCGAAAATACTATTGGTTTTGTTTTTTTAAGACGAACAAAACTAGTACCATTCATGATATGTTTTGAATTTTTTTAAAAAAATAAAAAATTTACACATGGTTTCGCATAAAGTGACTGGTTTCGCATCTATCAAAATAAAGAAGGTTTCGCATCTATCAAAACAAAGAGGTTTCTCATCTAACAAAATAAAGAAAGTTTCGCATCTATCAAAATAAAGAAGGTTTCGCATCTATCAAAACAAAGAGGTTTCTCATCTAACAAAATAAAGAAAGTTTTGCATCTATCAAAATAAAACAGGTTTCGCATCTATCAAAATAAAAAAGGTTTCGCATCTATCAAAATAAAGAAGGTTTAGCATCTACCAAAATAAAGAAGGTTTAACATCTACCAAAATAAAGAAGGTTTCGCATCTATCACAACAAAACAGTTTCCGCATCTATCATAACGAAGAAGGTTCCGCATCTTCTTCGTGAAACCCCTATAAATTTTAAAACTTTAAAAGTCTGTATCTTTTAAACCGTAACTCGAAAAAAAAATCCAAAAATACTGTTGGTTTTGTTTTTTTAAGACGAACAATCTAGTACTGCTCATGATATGTTATGAATTAAAAAAAAATTGTTTAGAACAAATAACGGTTCACATCTATCAAAAATGTGTTTTTTGCATCTACCATTCCAAAAGAATTACACGTTTCGCAACTATCAGTATGTACAGATACAAACGTTTCGCATCTTCTTTCCTGAACCGTTTTACTCAACACAAAAATCTCATAAACTCAAAACAGACTAAAATCGACGAAAAACTAACTCAAACACAACAAATAAACTACATTAGCAACGTAAAAACTAAATAAATACCAAGAATCAGAAACAAAAACATATCTCGAGTACTTATAGTATTCCAAAATCAAAATTCGACTTACCACACAAAAATCAACTAATCTAAACAAATATCCAAAATCAAACTTCGAATCAACTAAAAACACAACAAAAACATATGAAAACAAAAGAAAAACAAAAAAATTGAGTTAAAAAATAAAAATCGCATAACATTAGAGTTGTTTTATTCACGTAGAAAGAGAGAGAGAGAAAAAAATGAGAAAATGGTGAAGTATGGTTCTAAAAGCCTTTTATATAAATGAACAAGGGTATTTAAGGAATTAATGGGTCTTCAATGGTAAATATTTCATAAAAACGGATCTTTTTTGGAGATATATGAAAATATGGGTCTTAAATGGATAATACTTTGGGTATTGGGTCTTAAATGGTACTTTACCTTTTTTATTAAAATTTATTTTGTTAATTTAAAAAAAAAATCTAATTTTATTCGCATCCAGTTCGGTTTAATTGTATGTCTTTATTGATTTCACTTTTTATACTAGTTTTTTTTATTTTAATCCTGGTTAGTTTTAAAGATCAATCATTTAATTATTCTTATATTTGATATCATATTTATCTATATTATTTTCCAACTAACTCAAAAAGTCAATATTATGGGTTATTTTTATACTTTGTGCCGGGCTCGTAGTCGTCTTCTTTCTAATTGGACAGATTATGAAGTTTATATTGGATTTTGAATAACTTTTTTTAAGTAAATACATTAAATAAAATGAAAATAATTTTTTTATAATTATATGCTACATATTTTGAGAGGTAGTATGAAGAGCCGTAAATTGAACAACAGAATTGAGAAGCATGCCAGTAAATTATCAAACCAGAAGAGGTTGACTATAATTATAAAGACAAAAGCATAACAAACATAAGTTCGAGAATATAGAGACTAAATAGGTCAGTCAACCTTTATACCAAGTAGCCTGAATCGGAGGTCATACATCATACAATATAATACAACAGAGACAAGGTTGGTAGATGTGCCAAAAAATCTATCGTTCATCTCCCTCAATATATGATAAACAATTGTGTCGAAGTAGACACAAATGGCGTAAACTAGAGGGAGGCTAGCTGGAAGTATTTTAAGACCAAAAGACCCAATATGTTGATATTAAAATAGAACCCAAGTTTCAATCTTAAAATTCCCAAATGCCATGAGAATGGATGTTAGTCCTTTTCTCACGCAAGTATACGTGGTCAAATCGTAGCAAGTAATAAGTAAGAAAGATCGTTCCCACGAAGACTAGGTGTATAAGACAAGAATTCACTTATGCAACAACGTATGATTATTAAACTAATGCTTGAACGAGAAATAAAGTATGAATGTAACTAAACAAATCAAGTACGAGAATATCTAATGAGTTTTACTTATACGAGAGAAGACATGGAACCCTAACTTCATTGTTTATTTTACTTAGAGTATTAATATACTTAATCAATATGTAAGATAACTACGATTACTAATCAGATAACTCAAAATCAGAATACGCTACCTTTCAGTATACATAAACCAAACCACTTAATCAACCACAAAAGAGATAGCAGTTAAGCAGACACCGCATGCATGACAATCCTATATGTCTATATGAATTGAGGTACAATTGGTTTTAAGCACAAGTTATCTATTTCGATTACATAGGGTAATATGATATGGTTAATGATACATTACGAATCATGAACAATCACAATATGAATCATTCAAGAACCTATGCTAGCATGGCAAGTTCTAACCCTTAATTATACTTTCGCATTCATTAAAGATAAACAATCTAGATGTTCGCGGCGCATCTAACAAAAAAACACGACCATACTAGGTAATCGATATACATATAAAAAAAAATCAATTAAGCAATAAACAATAAACCCTAAATATTATTTAAACAAATCCGTTAGGGTTCCATGACAATGATTAGTTCATAATCGAACAAATCATCATCATGGTTTTAAAAATTAACATAGCCTTATAATGAATATAAATAAAAAAAATATAAATAAACGTAGAAGAGTTTAGAAAAAAAATATTAAACCGAAAAAGAAACTCAAAATCAAATCGTCGTCGCTTATTTTTATATATTAGTAAATGTTATACTCTATATAAAAATAGATACTGAACTTTAATTCCCATTAATTAATTAATAATAGATATTTTGGTTAATCTCTATGTAAATGACCAATTTTCAACCATGAAATAAAATGAAAAGAAGTAAAGAAAAGAAAAATAAATTAAAAATATCTGCTTTGCTTTTCGAGTCTGTCGCCTATTGTATCACAATTCATTTTTCTTCTTTCTGTTTTCTATTTTTTTTTATTTTGTCGAAAGACAAGAAACCAAACGGCACACCCCTTTCTCTTCTACGTCTGTCTCTTTATATAGATATTCTGTCGAAACTCTAAAAAACAATTAAATTACGTAACGTAAATATTTATGTTAAATAAAATAATATAAACAATTAAATTACGTAACGTAAATATTTATGTTAAATAAAATAATAGTTTAAACAATAAAATATTCGGATTAATCTAATATTCTTTTCTTAATTCAGCCTTAATTTTCTTTTATGCTTCGCTTTAATATTTTCTTCTTAATTTAATATTTTAAACAATATCTTAGAAAATATATTTTCCCTTTTTTCAACATTATTTTCTCCGTTCCTTATTATAGGTCGTTTTAAGAAACTAAATTAATTCCATATTAGTTGACGTTTCACAATTACCATAATATTAAATGATATTCAATTTGATAGTCAATGAAACTAATTACCTTTTTTTATCAAACTGCAGCTTTTTATTATAATTGACCAATTAAATTTATTCCTGCTCTAATTTTTATAGGAAAGAGAACTAATAATGAGTTTCCTTAATATCCGTGCTCCCGCCTTAAACGTCAATTAATATTAATATGGAACGGAGGGACTAATATATTTTTCAAGCATTAATATATATATATATATATATATATATTTAAATCACTTGTCATAATATATTTTTAGTATTAATATATTTTCTTTTCTTTTCAACTTTTCCCAAAATTTTCCTAAATGCATTAATTTTCCAGTTTCTTCAATTTCAACCCAAATTTATTAATATTGTCACAATTTACCCGCGGCACAAGCGACTTTAATAATACTGGAAAAACATGTTAAAACTCAACGAATACTTGAGAGTCGGTGATGATTTTAAGAATAATGGAAGCGTAATAAGTGATATGAAATGCACTTATCAATGGATATAGTTATTAAGGATATAATTGATAAATTCGGATGTAGAATTACATAAAATGAAAGTCAGGGGAATATTAAATCCCAACATTGGAAGCTACTCGATGATGGTTAGTTTTCCCTAGATGGAAAGCTAGAGGATAAAAAATGACATGAAATATTAAATCTATATCAAACTAACCCCCAGCCACCTAAAAGAGGAAGTAAGCAAGCAAAATTGCATTGTAGGTGTCCTTGATTGTCAACCTGAGGGATCATCTCTTAGCAATCTAGTAGTAGACGTCGTTGAGGAGAATATTAAGGGAAGGAGGGAAATGATGATGTTATGGATCTCTTGGAGATTAGTGCAATTTGTAGCCCTTGTCGATCTGATATGAGCATACCAGTTCCAGTGCACACAACGGATAATATTTGAAACTTTAAGGTTCTTACCCAACCTTGAGTTGTAGATAATGTCCTTCCCTTAATGGATGACAATAGAGGAAGATATAAGCTAAGGTTCGAACCAGAACTAGGTATGCTTCATGTTTTCGATTGACGGCCTGAATAAATTATTAGCCAGAGGCTTAGAGATAAAATTTTCCTCTAAGTCCAGGAAGTAATGGTACTAAAATCAATAGCCCAAAATTTATTATTTTTAATCTTTAAAATATTAATCAAGTCATATCAAATAGAGTTGGAGTTATTACTATCAAGAGACCACCAAAGTTTAAGGACGTCCACCTGATTCCATATTTTTAAATCCAAAATCCCAAAGTTTCCCTCTAACATAGGCAAAGTGATAGTAGACCACAACACTTTAGCCTCTAAGATTTTCATCTCGTGGCTGGACGAGATGAAGTGATGGAGGTATCTTGAGAGTTCTTTCACAACCCTCGAACGAAGAATGAAAATAGAAGATCGGTAAAATTGGACAACAAAAATAACATATATGATAAGTTGATATTGACCAACGAATGAGAGATATTTAAAAGTCTAAGAGCCAATGCATAAGGTAATATTACAAAAGGAGGGGCAACAATCTGTGTGAGAAAGTCAGTTAGTTAAAAAGAGGACTTCCATATATTTAAGTTGAAGTAAACCGACCTTGAAGCCTAACAAATTGATGGGATCGTTCTTAGGAAGGGGTTGATCCCAGAGAGGAAAACGTGACTTGTACCATGATTGAATTAGAGGCGTGAGAGTGTCAAGAAATCATTAAGACATTCTTTCATAAGCATGAGGTGGTTAGTATCGTCATGACATAAAATCATAAAGTCATCCGTAAAATAGAACTTTACTATTTTGAGCTTAAGTGGAAGTTGAATTTTATGTTTTTTTAAGAATGTTAGATAAAACTTAAATAATAAGAACGAAGCAAAAATAATAGAGAGGATCGTCATATCTCAGTCATTTCCTCCCATTGAGATTTCTCAAAGGCTCGTCGTTGATGTTAATGTTATAAGAAGGAATAAGGATACATTGGACTATCCAAGTGAGAATTATCTCTATGAAGTCCATTGGGACAAGGATATTGTAAATGAGGTGTGAGCGAACATTGTGAAATTATTTCATAAAGTCGATTTTTAAGGTGATCTTTTTATCTTTCGTGTTGAGGTGGTACCTGTTAAGAAGTTCGTGAGAGAGAATAATGAATTTAATTTAATATTTTTATGATATTTTTCACATAATAAGTGTTTGGACATACTATATTTTGTATGTATTTGTGGAAGAAATGTTTTATATGCTTGAATGATCATGGATATACATGACTAAAGTTTTGTATTTCGGTAGGTGAATCATGAAATCATTTAATTAGTCCTCCAGAAGGTTAATTGATCTTGTGAGGATCCTAAGATTTGAAAGTTTCAATGGATTAATTTACTTTCAAATATTTTTGGCCGTCCATAAGGTTAATATTTGGATTTAAGTTAATCATAAACTAGAGAAACTATACAGAAAATTAATCCTTTAGATTTTTTTTAAAATTCAAATAGGTGAAATCAACTCTTTAGAGGATTTTATTGGTACTTAGGAAAATTAAATTAATCATTGCGTTTATTTTAGCTAATGTGGGTGAAGTTAGCCCTCTAGAGGGTTTCACCTATACTTAGGAAAATTAAGGTAATTTTATTTAAGTAAGTGAAATCAGTCATCTAGAGAATTTAAAGGATACTTGGGATAGTTAAAATAATAATTAATGGTAATTTTTTCAAACTCATAAATACGTGTTAGTATGATTTGCCATCCAGTATCCTATTACTATGGTATGTTATGTTTTACGTATATAGGCCATGTTCACGTATGTTAAATTGTTATATTTCAAATTTACTTATGTATTATGTATTATTTTATTTTATTTAGTCAATGGTATGGGTTACAATCCGATGGGGAGAAAACCCCCAATGTTGGATGACTCATATTTTAATTAGTAGAAAGAAGATATTAAGTTGTTCTTGAAGTGTCATGATTATGACCTCGCACTAATGACACTAAAATCAGAGCTCTTACTCTAGAAAGTTCACATGATAAAACAAAGGACTATGGAAACTCAGAATAGTCAAATTGGTTGTACTTGGCCTTCATGCTTCAAAGGATACGAGTTGTGTTTCATGGGCCTGTCCTAACGGATACTACCAATGCGTTAGAGTTTCTCATGGAAGTTGATAAATCATTTTCTAAAACATTCACGGTAGAGATGCAACGTCTCATGAATGAGACCTCTACCAAAAAATACAATAGAAAATGTATTATCCGAGAGCATATTCTAGAGATGTCTATGATTGCAACCAAGTTAAAGGAAATCAAGATAGACTTACCTAAAAATATATATAGTAGGGTTCATTTTCCAATATCTCCTAAGAAAATTTAAGTATTTCTAGTCCACATACAATTGTACTCGAGAAAAATGGACAATCAATGAACTCATTGCACACATTTCACAAGAGGAGAAAAAACTTAAAATAGAGCAGTCTGAAATAAACATGGTAGTATCTAATAATAGGATGGGACGAAAGCAAAAGTGTGATGGAAAATGACCTAGCTATGGTCCGAATAAGAATAATAAGCCCCATGAATCGATGGTAGGTCCATGCTTCTTCTACCATTATCTCTCCGGGAGGAAAGTCATCAAATATGTCGCATATATTCTCAATAGAGTTACTACTAAGACAACCATTAAAACTCCATATGAGCTATGTGATATACGCAAGATCTATTGAAAACATATACATATATTTAGGTGTCCAACTGAGGCAAGGGAATACAGATCTTAGGAAAATAAACTGGACCTAAAAAAGATTAATTGCTTCTTGATTGGTTATTCAAAATATTCAAGAGAAATTAAGTTTTATGATCCTCACACTTGTAGTATTTTTTAGACGAGAACAAAAAAAATCTTGAAGATGTTGTGTTTGGGGGGGAGGAATAATTCAAGAACATGTGTTTATTTTGAGGAATAATATGTAGAGATTTATGAAGGTTTCAACAGAAAGATTCATGTGTTAGAATATTGAACTTTAATACCAATCATTTTTATATTTTTAGAACAAGGTTATACTCATAATAACATTCATAATCCCGTTGAGCATTTTAACCAGAGCACGAATATGGTACAATTAGAATAAAATGACACTCAAGGTATATTCAACATAAATATCAAAATTATATTGTTCGTGAGGATAAAAAACAACCTCCTTAAGAAGTGAAAAAATGAGTAATAATATCCTTAAAAAGGTTCAAAAGAGAAACGAATAATGTTATACCCTTTGATTATATAGTACATCTTCAGGAAGGGTCATGTGCTTGAATTGTAGATGATCCTTCTTCTTACTAACAAGTTATAGAAATCTTTAACTCTTGGTTTTGGATTAAATTTATAAGAGAAGAGTATAAATCAGTGCAAGACAATACGGTATGGGAACTTGTCCCAAATCTGTGAGGTAATAGTCTTTTTTGGCTTTGAGTTCAACTCAGATGAAGATTGTGAGTATCATGAATTCCATGGGAGTAATTTCATATTTATGGTATTATATGTCGATAACATTCTACTTTCCTCGAACAATAAAGAATTTTTACACATTACAAAGATATTTCTATAACACAAATTTGATATGAAAGATCTCGGTGATACGAGGTTTTGTGTTAGGAATCCTAATACATCATAAATAAAAGTGTGTTACAATATTACAGATTGGTGATATAGAAAGTTTGTTACAATGTTACAGTTTGTGAAACTACATGAGTAATCATATATTAAAGGATGACATACTAAGTCTGGGTCAATGTTAAAAAAAACACTTGAGAATGGGAAATGAAAACGATCCATTATGCTTCAGCAGTTGAGAGTTTAATATACGCTCAAGTTTGTATTATGTCATATATTGCCTTTGTTTTGAATATGTTGGGAAGGTATGTAAGTAACCTACACATAAACCATTCAAAGTTACTGAAAATAGTATTTATATATCTGCAAGGAAGGAAAATGCACATGTTGACATATAGTGGATGACTGGAGATCATTGAGTATTTCACCTCAAATTTTAGTGGATGCATAAACACACCGAAAGTATTTCAGGAAACATATTCTTACTAGCTATGGGTGAAATATTCTCGAAAAGTGTAAAGCAAACACTTATTGCATCGTCCACTATGGTAAAAAACATTGTTGTGTGCTTTGAGGCATCGAACTAGATATTATGACTGTGGAATTTTGCCACTAATTTACATGTTATACAAGGGATGAAAGGTCACATGTAGTTTTGTTGTAACAATAATTCCTTAGTGGTGTACTCTAACAATAACAATAGCTCGTCTAAGTCCAAACACATAGACATAAAGTTTCTATATGTTAATGAGAGAGTTCAAATGGGTCGTATAATATTAAGCACATTGGTACAAACTCTATGATATCATATCCTCTTACAAAGGCGGTATTGCTTAAGGTTTTTCAAGAACAAACTTCTAGGATGTGTGTAGTTGATTTAGAGTATTGTTAGTTTCAATGAGAGATTTTATAATAGAATTTATTTATATTTGAAATAGTGTATACATAAAGGTTCATTGCAATATGTATCTTGGTTAAATTTATTGACATATGTTATTACATTAGATCTCCAAGGTTCATTGCATATGTATTGTTAGTTTCAATGAGAGATTTTATAATAGAATTTATTTATATTTGAAATAGTGTATACATAAAGGTTCATTGCAATATGTATCTTGGTTAAATTTATTGATATATGTTATTACATTAGATCTCCAAGGTATGACCATTTAACAATAGATTTGTATGATTACATTTTATATTATTCTTAAACTACACACCATAATTGGCCGAGATAATTGATTAATTGCGATAATGTGATTAATATTGCATCTTATTGTTCATATTTACGAGAAAGATTTTTTTACTCCTATATCGTTCATTGGTCATGTACCGGGTTGTACCGTTCACCTATTAACAATATATTCATGAGCCCCATTGAAGTTAATTACGTTCTTCAGTAACATATTATGATCCAAGTGGAATAATTATGGATTGGTATGCTAAATATATATTTGGAAACTGCCTAAGGTAGTCCAATTGATAAGTACTCATATTAATTATCTTATGTTTAATTAAATATGAATTATACATATAGGCGAAAATGCTTTATGGGGGTATAAATGTGATAACATAGTTGAATTTGGGCATTGTGAAGGATTGTGACTAAATCTCAATACTTAAGCTTGAACTAATAATTTATGGACTAAATTGATAAATCCATTTAGTAGTTGTGGTCCATCGATCACAATTTGGTTAAAGTATAGGGGCTTAATACAATTAAGGTTACTAATTGTATTTCCTATATTAAATAGACTAAGGTTAAGATATTCATTCAATCTAAATCTATCGAGATAGTCGTCTATTTTTTGTATTTAAAAATCCATAACCATCGCGTATCTAAATAAGCTTAAATGAGCAATCAATCATTAACAATAGATTGGAGGCAAGATCATAAATTTTATATCATATCTCTATTAGTTTAATCACAAAATTTTAATTTTTATTATTCACTATATTGGAGATTTTAAATCAGTTCTACCAAATAGATTATATTAATTAATGGCGTGGCGAAAATAGAACAAGAAGCAACGATAGATAGATGAAACCCTAATTCAAAGGTAACATGATGAAACCCTAACTAAGAGTAATTTTTCAGAGATAAAAATATATTATTCCAAAAACGTAAAATAATTTAAGGCATATGAGGCTCTATACAAAAGCTTACCAAAACCCTAAATTAGAATACAAGGAAATAAAATAAATATTCTAAAATAAAATCAAATCTTAATATAATTAGATTTGATTTGAATAATATAAGATATTTGAATAAAATAAAATAAAATAAAAAAGGTTTGTGTTTGATTTTCTGGACTACATCATCCTCCCGTGGTTGACAAGAATTTGTACTCGAATTCACAACACCATCAACAACCAAAATTATTATTTTTTATTTTTTTCAATTGTTACATTGAGAATTATAATTGTTGGCCTTATATGAATAAGATAAATTCTTCTCGAGTGTTCCTTATTGTCACATTGAAGCCATCGAGTTGATGAAAAAAATTGGTTTCGAAAACTTTTATAGCCTGGAGACAACATCCCCATGTCTAGGTGATGAAAAAATGGTTTTGAAACCCTCTTCATAGTCTGAGACAGCATCTCGATAAGAAAGTTTTACCTTGATCTAACGATTGGTAGCCAATTTAAACTCCTTCTCTAACTGGTCAATACGGTCGTCTATCGAACACCTGATGTGTCCCCGCATACCAAACGATCTTCGAGATCTGTATGACCATAGATGTTGTTCTCTTTTCTAGACCGTGAATCAAACAAAATCAGGATTCAGAAACATGTTTGTACCGTAACAAGAACTGAGGCTCTGATACCAAACTGATGACGCTGCGGAAATAGAAGAAGAAGTAACGATAGATTAAACCCTAATTCAAGAGTAACATGATGAAACCCTAATCTAAGACTAACAAAGATTGAAATTTTCAGAGATAAAAAATATTTTATTCCAAAACTTAAAATAACTTAAGGCATATGATCTTTTATATAAGAGCTTCTCAAAATCCTATATTAGAATACAAAGAAATAAAATAAATATTCTAAAATAAAATAAACTTGAATCTTAATATAATTAGATTTGATTTGAATAATATAAATTTTTTAAATAAAACAAAAAAGTTTATGTTACTTTCTAAACTACATCATTAATTAATTTTTTCAGACTCACTTTAGTATACACTTCATATGCTTAAAATCATATACTATTTTATATTTTACAAATCAATGTAAGTTTTCTTTTTTCTAAACAAGTAACTGCATAGTCTATCGAATATTTTTCAACATAAACTTGTATATTTAAAATCTATTTGAATCTCAATTGACTTCTTTTGTTGGCGGTTGTCTTTGAATAATTAGTCTTGATGTTAAAAAAAATTATGCATAGATCATTAATTACGTAATTTTTCAGTTTGTTAGATCAATTTTGGTTATCTTCCTCGTTATAGAGGAAGAAATTTATTTATCTTTTGCATTTAAATTTTTTATTTCATTCCAAATGACATCAAACACACATATATCACTAAAATTATAATAATATTTTAAACAGGAGTTTGTTGGTGTTTTGAACAAAAAGATGTGTATATATAATTAAATTTATAGGATAGTTGTAGAAATACAAATTACTTTAAATTAAGAGACAAATTCATTGTGTTCTTCAAACCCGATGGCCTCCATGCTTATGACATTCATGTCATTATGTCCGTCATCATTTTGGTGTTATCAGGACAATGGTGCTGAATACCATCTGAACGCTAACGTTTTCCAACTTTTTTAAATCACATTAAAAGAAAGATAGAAAAGTGTATTTTCTTTCATGTCCATGCTGGTCCGTAGAGGAATATGTTTTTCTTTTCCATTAAGTCTCAAATTTTACAAGGTTAGAAAAAAAATTCTCGTAAATTCAGGTTTTGAGTTTTTGTTATTTTTGTAAGTTTAAGGAAATAAAAAATTAAATTTTATTAGATTTTATGTTATACAATTTTATAAAATAAATAATAACGTACAATATAAACAAATAGAGTTTAAAAAAATTTAATCATTTTTTTATGAATTATAATTTTATAAATATTAAAAGAAATGGAAAATACAATTCCACCTAATAGTGTTAGGCTTTTTTCCTAGCAATTATTAGCTAGGACAATAAACTAATAAACAACCAAAAAAGGTCAAAATATACAAACGAATATTATAATTAAAAACTAAAGATATGTCTTTCTTCAATTTGGTTTTGAGTTGTATCTAGCATTTATAAATACGGATATTGACTAGACTTTTCTTTAACATAACTTGTCAAGATCACCATCGGAAACAAAAGAAAAGTTTTCCTTTCCATGTTAAGGAAAGTGAATGGAAAATAAGCATGCCATCCTCATTATAAATTCCGTCTTCATAATTCAAAATATGACCATCCAAAATTTTATATTCTCTGAGTTTCTCTTGATTGGTTAAGAAACAATGTCTTACCGTATCGGAAATCGGTTGGTAGCTACAAAGATACCATCTATGTGGTTTGGTGGTCTGGCTCAAGGACTACTGAGGCCAGCTAGTAACACAATGGTCGCAGGTGTACGAAATTTGAGTGGTTTGGCCGGAGAAGAAGAGAAAGATCAAACAAGAAAAGATGTTAAGAATGAGATAATCAGCTATTGGGGAATTAGTCATCCTTCAATCACCAAAGAAGATGGTTCGGCTTGGAAATGGAACTGCTTTCGAGTATGTTTTATTTTTTAATCAAATATATAGATGTATATTGAAATTTTTACTGATTTGGCAACGAAATTAACCGCATAGTTCTGTTTTCATATCATTTATTAGATTTTTTACGGTAGTATTTACAAGTTTTCATGTTTTTTGAATGGCAGCCATGGGAGTCGTACAAAGCAGACGTGTCTATAGATGTGAAGAAACATCATACACCAAATACCACCATGGATAAATTTGCTTACTGGACCGTTCAAGCACTTAAAGTCCCAACGCACTTGTTTTTTCAGGTATATATCTTGCTATAAATAGTAAGTATTGACGAATAATATGCGAAATTGGACAAAAACTAAATGTATATTTTTTTTTTTATTATGAATACCAACTAGCAACAGTTTTCTAGTTCATTTTTATATTTAATAGATCTATTAGGTTATTAAATACCATCAAAATCTCGATCGATTAGACAGAGAAAATTTCGGTTTTATATAAATAAGTATATATCAAGAACTTTTTTATTTTTGGATCAAAAGCAAATTCGTGCGTCTCGTTAAAATAGACAATATTATATTAGTACGGAGATGGAGTTGTTTGTATTATATACTGAGAAGGAATATGTGTTATCCATATTCCCAACAAATGGTATGCTCTAGATGAATGATATACTGTACAGATCACTAATATGACCTAGTTTGGAGTCAAGGAGAAGTTATGTTCAAGGCGAATGATATGCTGTATAGTTATAGATCACTAATACGATCTAGTTTGAAGTGAATGTGGCTCTTCAAACGGTATGATTTGATTGAAGTGACATTAAGGAAGATGCAACGTGGTATGCTAAGAGTGATTAGATAGATTTGTTGTAAAGCTCTATGGTTCAGGTGGGGTACCTTGGAGCGACCCGCTAAGAGTTACCGGATGGATGTCAACTGAGAAGGAGGGCTAAAATGGTACTTTGTTCGAGATGAAGATGTTTAGGTTGTTAGGTACTACCAAAATAGATTAAAATGGTACTTTGTTTGAGAGACAGATTTGTTAGGTTGTTGAATACTATCAAAATCCGAAGTTAGATATAAAAATGGTCAGTTTTATACAAATAAGAAGTCGCGTGGATTTTTGGATCCCGAATGGAAAATATTATACTACTGAAATTTGTTTGCTAACTATCGATTATTTCTAACATTATTGGATACTCAAAAGCAACTTAGAATAACCCCTAAAATCAAGGGGTCGACTAACTTCCTGATACATTTACAGAGAAGGCACATGTGTCATGCTGTACTGCTAGAAACAGTAGCAGCAGTTCCAGGCATGGTAGGAGGAATGCTGCTGCACTTAAAATCTCTTCGACGATTCGAGCAAAGTGGAGGTTGGATCAAAGCATTATTAGAAGAAGCCGAAAACGAGAGAATGCACCTAATGACGTTCATAGAACTCTATAAACCCAGATGGTACGAACGAGCCTTGATTATAGTCGTCCAAGGCGTATTCTTCAACGCTTACTTTCTTGCCTATTTGGCTTCCCCGAAACTCGCGCATCGTATCGTCGGTTTCTTGGAGGAAGAGGCCGTCATTTCCTACACCGAGTTTCTTAAGGATTTAGATAAAGGTGTCATGGAGAACGTTCCTGCACCAGCGATCGCTATTGATTACTGGCGTTTGCCGTCTGGATCCACCCTTAGAGATGTCGTTGTAGTGATTCGAGCTGATGAAGCACATCATCGGGACCTTAACCACTACGCATCCGTAAGACTTTTATTATTATTATCATTATCATTATCTATCGCATCGTTGAATCCAAAATGTGACCTAAAAATTGTATTGTTTCTTGAACCCTGTTTCTTACAGGATATACAATGTCAAGGACATGAACTGAAGGAGGCACCTGCTCCAATTGGCTACCATTAACAAGTATATGGATGGATTCTTATATGGACAGATATATATTGGTTTGTACTTGTAGACTTCTTGTAGAAAATTGTATGCTTTATTGCTACTTATAGCGAAACAATATTGGTTTCGAAATCGGTCACTTCATTATAATATAGTTTTCATTAGGCTGGGGATGTACCTAATCAAAATCGCTCTTTGCACTCCAGTGGCCAGCACAACGGCCACTATAGCACTAAGATAGCTTGCCAATTGACGTATGCCCCGGGACAAACTATAGAAGAACTCATATTAACTAAAACGTAGAATATTAGCAACAGGTTTCTTAAATTCAGAACGTTATATTATGTTCACGTAAGCATAAGACATAAAGCAACAGCAATACTCTTCCTTCAATGATTTTTTGTTAATATAAAAAGTATTCAGCCAATGCAAACATAATTAAATTAGAATAAGATAAACTTTTCAATAGAACAATCTAAAACCAACAACGAAAGAGATTACTATCTCATTAAAATTAGTACCATAACATAATACATATAAACCAATAACGTATAGAGCAAAATCAATCTTATAGAACAAAATCAAAACAGGTAACCAAAATAATAGTATAATATGGGATACGGCAACAATAATAATCAAAATAAAAAATAAATATACGGAAATAAAATAATTACAATTATTTGTTTATCTGGTTAAGTCAAATCAATTTACATTTAGGGATAGAAGTTTTTCAATTTATTATCTCGATAAAATATTTTACAAGAGATTCTTTCAAATGAATTTAGAGAATAAAAATTTATTCTTCCTCTATCTATTTTTTATTTTTCATCCTTCAACTATACGGCTTTTTTGATCCTTTCAAAAAAGCCCGTGTACTCTGGTTGAGTTGATGGGTGTTCCAAATAAGTGATGTGCCGAACAGTGTAAACACAAAACCGAATAAATATTTTCTAGTGTCTATTTTACATGTATAGTCCACGTCCACATAACCCTCCAAAGTATTCATAAATGGATATGTTCTACTGGACTTCAGATCACTTTTGAAGGACGTATTCATATATCTCTGCACCCATTCCAAAACTTGCTAGTGAACTTGGCCTAGGTTTGCCATAAACAGACTTACCACAGTAATTGTATAAATCAAATCTGGTCTACTACAAACCATACCATACATGATGCTTCCAACCCCACTTGTATAGGGAGTACTCTTCATCTTCTTTTTCTCATCCACGAATTGAGAATATAATTTAACTGATAACTTTGAATGATGGTCTAGTGGAGTGTTTACTACCTTAGAATTTGTCATTCTAAACCGCTTCACCACTTTCTTCAAGTAACTCTACTAAGATAAGAACAATTCACCTTTACTCTGGTCTCTCATGATATCCATCTCAAGTATCCTCCTTGCATTACCAAGATCATTCATCTCGAATCATCATTTAAATTCATCTTGAGCTTCTGAATCTCTTGATTTCCAAAACTTGTTATAAAGATGTCATCTACATAAAAGATTAGATAGATAATAGCTTTCTCATCTCTATTCATCATGTACACACAACTGTCATAGTTGTTTCTCACAATACCAGTTTTTAATATAAAAAAAAATCATCAAACCGATGATATCATCTCCTTGGAATCTGCTTCAAATCATACAAAGGTTTCTTTAACTAAAATAGTTTAAGTTTTTTTCAACAAAAACCTTCAGTGGTAGTTCTAGGTGTTGTCCAGTATGACCATAAAACTTGTTGTAGGAAATTCAGTCAAGTTTCAACTTCCAGTATCTTCTCGATGCTCCTTCAATTATTCTTATGTTATTCACTTCAACTTGACAATTAACTTAATTATGGAAACGAGAAGAGAATAATTATTATTATTTTCTTTTCTTCGTATAAGTTTTTGACGTTATCATTTTAGAATTGAGTTTCATTGTCGATAGTGATAACTCTCGGTATTTCGTACGTGTAACATATACTTATTTTAAAAAAAAATTATTATCTCTACTCGTGTGATTTTCTGCACCGCTTACACTTCCAACCACTTTGAGAATTAAATTACGATAACTATTATGAACTTTTTTTTTCCTCGTGAGGACATCTTTAGTGGTCTCACAATATCGTTTCTAGTAGTATTGCTAGTACTTGTATTAAATTAGTAAACCGTTGGCAGGTACCACACGTCTTGAATTTTTTTTTAGCATCATTCGTAATTGTTGGCCAATAGTAGCCCTTCGACAATATTCTTTTGTACAATGCATTATATCTATAGTGGATATTGCCTTCTCCCTCATATAGTTCTTCTATGATAAAATTTTCTTTATATGTTCCTAAGAAGCTTAGTAGATGACTGGCTAGTCTTCTTTTATACAATATATCTGTTGTCCAAACAAATCTTGTTTTTTTGTTGCCTTCATTTTTCCTTCAGGTTTCACTCCTTCTATCATATATTTTTATCGGTTTTCACCAATATTATTTATCTTTTTATCCTTCTATTTCCATTGTCCATTCCACAAATATTTTTCCTCTTCTTATCTTTCTATTTACATTGTCCCTTCGGATGTGAAGGTTGAGAAAAAATGATTTGATAGTATGTTAGAAGAATTTTTGTAAAGTATTATTTTAAGTGATAAACTAATTTAGCATATCTCATGTTGGAGATATAAGTTGAATTCCTGGTCATGGACCTTGATTATTACTTGTTGCATCGGTCACGACTCACTAAGTGTCTTTAAACTTATCACTTAGTGAGATATGTCTCCCGGATTAGAACTTCGTTAAAAATCCAGTCGATATGTGGGCCTTTATTGTTGTTCTTGGTTCAAGATGACATCATAGTCTTCTAATTTTCTGACCATTTTGTTAATCTTCCGAAGAAATCAGGATTTTGTAATATATTTCTTTAGGGGAGGAATTTCTAATAATTATAGTATAAGCCTGAAAATAAGATTTTATTTTCCTAGCCATGACTTATAGAGCTAATGTAATTTTTTCTAATTTTAAATACCTAATTCATGTTGGTAATAAAAAAAATTACTAACATAATATACGACTTTAGATTTTAATCATTTCTCCATAATTAAGACAGTATTGACTGCATAGTTTGAGACTACTAGGTACATATATAGGCTCACTCTTGGGATAGGCTTGGTTATAACTTCTGAAGAGGTCAAGAACCTTTTGATGTTGTTGAATGCATCGTCACATGACGGCTTCTATTGAAATTTTCTTGTTTTTCAAAACTTGGAAGAATGGCTGACATTTGGAAGAATGGCTGACATTTGACTGAGGATATTTATAGGAACCTATTTAGTGTTGTAATATTTCGATAAGAATTTAGACTTGTTCTTTGGGGGGGGGGGGGAAATTGTTGTCAAATTAGCAAGCTGCGTTAAATATGATTTGGTTCATTTTTTTTCACCGTGTATTGTAAGAACTTCTCAGACTGAACGATCAAAGTGCACTTTTTTGGATTTAGCTTTAAATTTATTTACCTGAGATTGCCAAACATCTCGGAAAGGAGAGCAAGATGATCTTCTTCATACAGGTTTGTTACCAATATGGCATCAATATATGCTAGAATATTTTGACCTATTTGAGTTGTAAAGATCTTATTTGCTAGTCTTTGATATGTTACTCTGGTATTTTTTTTAGTCTGAAGGGTATTACTCTATTGCAATGTTCGATGATAAACGATGTGTGTTCTTAGTTTTCTTATTTCGTATGTTATGCAAATGAATCCATGGTGGATTAGATCTTATTTTCTGATGTTGCACCTACAAGTTTGTCAATTTTGGATAACGGGAATAAGTCATCCGAACATGTATTGTTTAAGTCTGTGAAGTCTAAACATCCTCAACTTTTAATTTTTTTTTACCAATACATGATTAGTCATCCACATTGGATAACGGATTCGTATGTACCCTACAATTGTTAGTCTGTATATTTCAACAACAATCGCTTATGTTTTTTGTTGGGAGTAACCACTTTTTTTTATTGGCTTGAAATTATTATTGATGTTTAAATGATGGCACGTGACTTCGGTTGGGACTCCAGTTACGTCCTACTTACTCTATGCAAACATATCAAACTTATTTTTCAAAAAAAATAAAAGTTCATACCTGAGATCGATTGGTATGTTTAGATAATCATCAAGATTTTTCTTGGTTCCATGATTACATCTTCTTCTTGTTCCCCTGGTTGCACCAGTTGAGGCCCTTATCTGGCTGTATACCATTCTCTGGATATTTTCTAATCACGACCACTTTACCATTTATAGGATATCTTAATATTGGTGGACCGTAGACACTACATCATGAATTTGATCGAGCCATGATTGTCCTAGTAAAATACCATAAGAAGATAACGTATCTATCGACATCATACTTTTTGAAACTCTTACTTCCTGATAGCTACATCCAGATTTAGTTCTCATTGGACAACTGCATTTACTCTGGTGAAGCCAGTTATAATTCTTTGGCTTGGGATTAGTACTTTATCTCCTACCATTATTTCATAAGTTGATATGTACCAGATGTTCGCCAAACTGTTAGTGTCGATCATCACCTTCTTGATCTTTATTCCTTCAAACTGCACTGCTATGAGCACTGCATCATTATGTGGAGGACATTATTCCCCTTAGATCATCACCTGTGAATGATAAATTTGGATACAGTTGTTTTTACAAGTGTGGGGACAGCTTCCCTTGATATATTATCTCGATCTCATTTGCGTATCGTTTTTTTTTTTGCTCTTTTAGTGATTCCACAGTATATGTTTCCCCGGAAATCGCTCATATGGTTTGTATGTTTGGATTTGGGTCCAAGTATTCATTTTATTCCTCTAGTTTCACCACTACGATAGCATTTGCATCTAATCTTCTGATTTTCAATTAGGCCCAATACTTGTTTTACAACTTCACATGAATCATGTATGGGTTATTCCTTCATTTATTATTTAGAAAATCACTTAATATTTTTTTCATCTACTAATGTTTGGATTTGATCTTGCAAAGACCAACAATCCTTCGTACAATGAGTTATATGACCATAGAACTTACAATATTTATTTTTATATATGTTCTCTTTTCTCTGAATATCTGTCCAGGTCGACTGTACTTGATTGTATACTTGTTTTTTCATAAAGTTTTATCAGTAATTCGGTCAGCTTTATGAATGATCCCCTTATTGGGTGATTTGCTCTCTTGTTTCCACCATCATTGTAGATTACTTTTTACATTACTTTGTATCATTGGGTCTGACTAGATCTTGGTCTGATTAAAGCTGAAGAGCCATTTCTTTTTGACGTGTTATTTCTTGTTAACTTGTGTGACAACATTTTTTTGTTGGTAAAAATGCATCCCATCAAGTTGTTAGTGTATTTTACTTTCTTTACTCTGACCACTCCATCTGCTTTGATGAATCTTTCTACCTGAGTTAATAAATCTCCAAATTTAGCGCTTACTTTTTTATTATTACATTAGATAGGGTCCATTCTGTGACTTATTGTTAAAATAATGTTATAGACACCAGATCATGGAAATCTTGTATTTAATACTTAGTTTCAATAAATATTTTCATGTATTCTTTCAAAAAATTATTGGCTCTTTACTTGCAATGGATTATATAATCCTTATCTCCATTGATTTCGTTAGAACCTATAAAATGGTTGTGAATATCGTCTAAAGCATTTTTTTTAGTTTTTTATGCATCATTTTCAAAGATTGATGAACCATTGCATTACGCTTCCTCTGAGGGTCATGGAAAAGGTTCAACATTTTATTATATCATAAACTTTGTATTGTAATATCTCGATGTTGATCAGTGGAATATGGTGCTCTGGATCTTATTTATCATAGTATTTCTCTAATTTTTTGTTATCATAGTATGGTGGAATGATCTAATATAACACCTGAGCGATCAGTGGATAATGTTTGTCTAGATAAGAATCCATATCCTCATAATAATCATTTAGACCATCCATGAATGTGTATGTCTACTAGAAACCTAAATCATTCAAATTTACAGCATCTAAATTGGTATGGTGTCTTGGTTTGTGTGGGTAGTAACCATTGTTTGGGCAGTTGTACCCTGGTGAATATTACGGGATGCCTTGAGGCCAGCCATGAAACCTCATTATGATGTTGTCTTTTTTAGTCTGGTTGTACTCATTGAGCGTTTATTGGTATACCTTACGGGGCACCTTCGCTCTGGTGATAAGCTGGGTGGTATCAATGGTAGTGAGGATAACCTGGTAGCGGCATGTAGCCCGATGAGAGCAAGGGGCATCCTATCATTTTCCCCACGATTAGTGGTGCTCCAGTATTCATAGTTGGTTGAATTATTGGGTCATTTCTCCTTCCTATCGAGGCTCTATGTTCCTATCATCTCTTGGTCATGCTTAGAAATATGGGTTTGGCTTCCCTTTCTATTCCTACGATGTTGTCGTTGCTTCTTATCTTTGTTGAAGGATCCTTGCTTTGGGTTCTCTCTGGCTTCTTTGAGATTTACCTTGTACAATTTCTTTTTCTTCTCGACTTTTTTCCCCAAACGATCTTTCAGCATTCTCAAAGTTGCATCATCTTCTTTGTCGTCATCCACGTACAGGATACCATATTTGACTCTGGGGTTCTGCAACAATAGTTGTTCCTACAATAATATAATTGTTTTAGTTTGTTCATATTTTAAGTATTGAGCAAGAAGCTCAATTTTAGTAGGAGGTATTATAGGATCCTTTTTTGTTGCTAGGGCCTTGAGTTATTTATTTGGACGTTCCATTTCAAGCTCGTTATTTATAGATGGATTGGTCCTTTTGTTAGAATTTGGCATCAGCCAATTGAACTATTGGATTTTTTTTATTCTAATGGGAATAAAAAATTTGTTTTCTACAAACGTTGCCAATTGCTAACGGTTATTGGATGTCACTAAGTTTAATCGAAGTCGAAAGTGAAGTTAGAGAGAAAGAGGAAACTTTAGAGTTAAGGTGAACATTTTAATGAATCTGAAAGTAAATTAATAATGCATTATCTTATTAATGGTTGTTGGTTCTTTATTATAAGTCTATTGTTACACAAAATATGTTGTAGATATTAATGGGGTGATAGCTTATTTTTCTCTAACGACTTAGATTATGTAGCTATTGTATCTTTGATTAAGTCTATTTAGATATTTGAGTACTTGGAGTATTGATGAACCAATATATTTGGACCAACTAATATAATTTTTATAATACATAATCGATTTTCTACATCACGTTTTTTTCATGTAATTAAATCTCATATTATAACTTTATTAAAACAAATTCCAACATTCATATTATGTATTGCGTAAAACCATAAATATTTCAAAAATAAATAAAATATAAGTATATAATAATAGGGTAATCTACCAATGACCACCTACTATCAAACATAACCAATAACAACCCAAGGTTTGTTAAAGTACGGATAACCACCTAATTATAAATTAGTTTTTACAAATAATCATATGATATTCCAAAATACCTCTAACTGTTGTTCACTCTCCTCTTTGTTGTTTTTTTTAAAATTTCATATCTTCAAACCATAGCTCCAAAAAAATGTCCAAAAAAATCATTAGTTTTGTACTTTTAAGGTGAACAAAACTAAATCCATGAAATATATTTTTTGATTTTTTTAGTTGTGAAATTACATGTAAATTGGTTTGAAAAAAACAACTATTGTAATTTGATTTTAAAAAGCAATTGTTGTTTAGTTGCGCAATTACATGTAATTTGGTTATGGAAAAAAACTGATTAATTTCGTAAATACATGCAAATGTATTACGGAAATAAGACTTTGGTTGTTAAATAAGTTTGATTGTGTGAAAACACAAAATACAAACTTGTTTTGTGAAAATAAGTGTTAATCGCGTGTGAAATAACTAACGTTTTTGTAGTTGCGAAAATATTTGTATTTTTATGGTGAAAATCTTTTTAAAAAAGAATTAGAGTTGTTAATTTACGTGTAAATGTGCTATAAAATTAAGAACAACATAGTTACAGAAATATAATTTTGGTTGTTAAATAAGTATGATTGTGTGAAAAAACAAAATACAAACTTGTTTTGTGAAAAATAAGTGTTAATTAGGTGTGAAACAAGTAACTTTTTGTAGTTTCAAAAATATATGTAATTTGTCGTGAAAATACCTTCTTCTTTTTTTAAATATTTGAGTTGCGAAATTACTTGTAATTTTTCTACTAATTAAATTTTAAAATATTAATGTTATTCAGACGTTGAATTGCGTGTAATTTGGTTGTAGTTACACACTTGTTGTTTAGTAACAAAATTACGTGTAATTTGATTGTGGAAAACAGTTGTTGTCTAATTACGAAAGTATGAACAATTTGGTTGTGAATTTAGCCTTAAAAAATTCCAAATATATCATTCTTCGGTTTCGTTTTGTTCGTCTAAATACATAAAAATATATATCTATAAAAATTGAAATTAAAATTTAAAACTAAAAAACTAAAAAACACTGGTCAAAACTATTCGTGATACCATCCACCTAAATTGAAAGTTAGGTGTTTAAGAAAAAAAAGAAAATGCATATATAATCAACTTTAATATTATAACTAAGTCTAAGTCTATCTAAATTGTGTTCATCATTCAATAAAATTTTATTTTGTGTTAAAAAAATAAAAATAAAATAAAAATATTGAAGTTTATCCGAATCACTTTGTTGTTTAAAATATATATATATTAATAGTAAAATAAATCACTTGAGAAGAAAAAAAAAGAATGGTGTGTGTGCATAGGATAGAATATAGATAAATAGATAATAGATAATAGAAGTCAGATGTAAACAAGTCACCTCGGTTGCCTTTGAGAAATTAATTCTCCAACAGCACCGAATATTCCGTCTCCCTCTTTCTAATTCGTTTCTCAAGGAGGAGGGAGATCAATACCAACAAGGAACGACCACGATAAGCAGAAGCACAACAAAGAAGAAGAACACAAATCTTTAAGGTTCATCTATCTATCTATCTCTCTCTATCTCCCTAATCAAACCCATTACCAAACGACCCAGAGAGACAGAGAGAGATAAAGAGATGGAGGACGAACGAGAGATAAAGAGAGTAGAAACTGTATCGGCAGAGGGATCTAGATCTCTGTTGAGCTTTTGGGAGATTACCATGGCCTTCACGGTTTTGTTATGTTTCCTAATGTGTCTTCTCTCTGTTTACCTAACATTGCCCGCCTCTGATTACAGCTTCCTCAAGCTACCTCGCTCCCTTGAAGACCTCGAAATCCTCAAGTATGTTATTTCAATTTCGTTCAGGATCATCTCTCTGTGTTATATTTATGAATGAGATTGAAATTTGGAATGATGGGTTGTTTTTAATTTTACATTCTAAATTTGGGTCTAATGAATCGTATTAGGATACTGCTTTTAAGTAGATTTCTGCAGTTCCTCGGTCAATCATGGATTGGTTCCTAATATGAAGGTGGTCTAAACTTATGTCAATAACAAAAGTTTTCATCTTGCTGAATAAAATTTGAGCCTTTTTTGGATTCAGTTTAGCTTTGAGTTTTCGAGTTGGATTGACGCCGGCTTGAGTTTCCTTGGCGTTGAATCCAGATAGATCTCTGTCTACTTTGGAGTTGTTCTTGCACATGTAAAAGGCTTGTTTTTTGTCTTTGTCTGACAAGACCATTGAACTTTGAACATGGTAACGTTTTGTCAGTTTGTTTGTATAAAATGCGACACACCGAAAAACTTGTAGCTATCAATGAAAGCAGACTCATTGTGACTCTCGGATAAAAGTCTATTAGTAAAATTGGCTGTAATGTAATGTTCGTACAGTAGTTTGAGGTAAATAGACCGTGACTAATGGATTGGTGTTTCTAAATCCTAATAGTTTGCCGATTGAGAGACTTAGATCTAATGCTTGAGACGGTGATTGTGGAAATATTTATATTTCCATGATGAATGAAAGATATACTTCTTGTGTTTTGATGGGTTTTATTTATTTTATTATTAATATTGCAGAGGTCACCTTGAGACCTACGCAAATGACTATACCTTACAAGTCCTGGTTGGATATTGCACGGTATACATATTCATGCAAACTTTCATGATTCCTGGAACTGTATTCATGTCATTGCTTGCCGGTTCTCTTTTTGGAGTTATTAGAGGTGTAGCCCTTGTTGTATTTACCGCCACGGCTGGTGCTTCTTCTTGCTTTTTCCTATCGAAGCTGATTGGTCGGCCACTTGTTTTCTCACTTTGGCCTGATAAGCTCACTTTCTTCCAAGATCAGGTCAAATTTGATTCCATGGATCACTTTACTTTTTTGCATATATCAATCAATCATGCAAAAGGCGAACAATCTTTTTATTTTATTGTTCTGTGTTGCAGGTGGCGAAACAAAGAGGTGGACTATTAAATTATATGCTTTTCCTTAGACTGACACCGACTTTACCAAACGCATTCATTAACGTTGCGTCTCCTATTGTTAACGTGCCTTATCATATTTTCTTCCTTGCAACCGTCATCGGTCTCATTCCTGCTGCTTATGTTACTGTCAAGGTATTAATTGATTAGACAAATTTTAGATTTCTTGCCTTATTTGAAGATGCACAGATATATTTTAATATTGGTCTGATTTGCCTCCGCGGGATTTGCATTGCACAGGCTGGAATAGCGCTGGGCGAGTTGCAATCGATAGGTGATCTGTACGACATCAAGTCAGTAGCAACGTTGTGCCTAATAGGTGTTGCATCCGTAACTCCTACCTTGCTAAAAAAGAAATCATAGGCCATCTTATTTGTTGGTATTTGGACAGCTAGCTAGTTCCTTTCTTCTCTACCTCACCCTTGTGCAGATTAGCATCGAATTCTATTTAGCAAAAATGTGCAGACGTCCCTGTATGTCGGAAGGCTGCTGCTACAGATAATGAAGATAGAACAGGGATTGAATCAGTTCATTCTTTGGTTGATGGTGTTTATGGGGGTCTGGTGATTTAGATTTGTTTATTGATATTGATTTGATTATTTAACAATTCCGTGTATCGGACCAAAGTCTTGTCTATATAAATATATGGAAATGTACATCATGCTGGAAATATAGCAGAATTGGTTGATTAATTCATTATTTGATATTATACCAACTTTAATTTCTTTTCTAATCTTTTCTTGCTTCCACATTTTTATAAATGTTATTAACCTTTTGTCTTGAAAAGTTCATAGTTCAAGCTCTCAGTAAAAATAACAAAAAATAAATAAATTTATAAACAAATTACTAAAATATGAAAAGCCATGAGTTGTAACCTCAAACTACCATAGAAAACAAAACAAACAATTTTATCTAAATCATGTGAAGATTGACCATATTCTTAATGAAATTAGTCATTGTTACATCATAAGTTTGACAGCCATATGCTGGTATAAGAATTCGGTAGAGCATACAAATTTGTAAAAAAACAACAAAATAGCATCATAATGGACTATCCTCTAAAGAATATATAGCTTATGTAAACCTAGAATTTCTTGATTCTCTTCTTCTGCCCTGAACTTTATGGAGTCCTATCATCCATCTTGATCTTAAACCCTACTGCTTTATGATCTATTTCTTGACTCTCTTCTTCTGCCCTGAACTTTCTGGAGTCCTATTATTCATCTTGCGCTTAAATCCTACTGCTTTCTGATCTACCCCACTCTTGAGAGCAGTTGCTTTCGCTTTTCTAGCAGCAACCGTTGGCCGTTTCTGCATACGGTCTTTTGGTTTTTCTTCTCTTTTGCCTTTCTCTGTACTTTTGACTTGAACAACACGTGTCTTTCTCGTCGAACCGGATTTGGTTGCATGCAATCCTTGGTATGAGAGGTCAGCCTTAGTTGCTGAAGTCTTTTTTGTATCTACTGCCAGCTTCTTTGCAGGGGAGTTGGAATCTGAGGTATTCTTTCTCTTTTTAGATGGGGTTGCATCTGTCTTTGCAAAAGAAAGTCTAAGCTCTCGGTCCCTTAGCTTCAGATTTCCCTTCCTAATGAGCATATTTGCTACTTCCTGCATTTCATAAAGAACTAATATCAACAATATGTTATATCTTGCCTCAAACTTAAGTGTGTAAAATGTAATACTATTTCATGACTATTGCAGACCAAACAAGAGTAAACCAAGTTTAACAAGAGCACGGGGAAAATTCGCATACATATACATTTTTAAACGTTCAAGGATAATAGGTTGATAATCTTTATTCATCGGAGGGGTTTCTCATCCTAAACTCGTTCACCTCAAATTTTCTAAACGACTTACTTTTCTCAAAATTTGTTGAGTTATATAAACCAAACATATCACATGACACTCATATAATTCTGTGCAGAGAATGCAAGGCAGGAAAGTTATAAGCAACAATATATAGTGTCATACCCGGGTTTTAAACAAGACATATGCGATACCCTTTCCTAAGTTTACGTGAGGATCTCTTATAACCCGAACTGCTTCAATACCAGATTCCAGATTCTTGAAACCGCAAATCAGCTGATACAACTCTTCATCCTGCAGATAATAAAGATCACGATAAATTAGTTAACCAAATTGATCAACAATGTGGAGGTAATAACTGTAAGGTAACATGGAGTAATGTAGTTCATTAGAAATCCACCTTTACATCGAACGGAAGGTTCCCGACAAAAACAGTCCTCTTTGGATCGTATAATGCAGTGTTCTCCCCTTTCAACTTTTTGCGAGGTGGGCAGGCCCGGTCAACACGGACATGATTTCCTGCAATCTTAATCCAACAGCATAGACATGTTAGTCTTAATATAAAAGACTTATGTAGAGCATTGTCATAGAGTCTTCATTTGGAATTCGATCATGGAAAACTAAAGCCCACGTTTTGCAATCAAGTGAGTTTTTAACTTGATTACAGCCATCCTTCTTATATTAGCTTTGGCACTTGACAAAAGAAAGCTATTAAAGCTCAGACAAATAGAGATACAGGGCTTGATTCTATCGAGAAGCCAAACAAAGAATTTGATTGAGAAAGGTATTGGGGAAATGAAAATTTGGAAGCTAACTTCTCCGTGATTTCCTAATTTTCTTATTTCCTAGTGTCTTACTCATATCAAACATCAAACATGAACCAAAAAAGTCATTCTCTTACTATTTTTTCTATACTTTTCTTACGGAATCGAGGGAAACACCTAAACTAGCTAGCCAATGAGACTGAGACGGAAATGGAAGTTATCATGGTTGATTAGCTTAACTACTTTTGCAAAGCAACGGTTGATTGGTGCCAGCTTATTTGGCCAATAGAGATAAAAGGTTGCTTGATTGAGTCTATTTTAGGTCTTACATAGGCTTAGGAAATAATGAAAGCCTAAGCAATCGAAATATAACCTTTTTTTTTATTAACACGGAACAAACTAAGACTATTTCTAAAAAACTAACGTTTCTTTATTTATGAGCTAGGCACTAAATAAACCTCTCGTTTAAACCTATGTGAACGAATCGCTACATAAGGTAGCAGGTTAAAACAACAGCAGAGTTTTCGGCAAATTAATCTAGCACTCATGTAATTATCTTTAAGATACCAAGGAGAAAGTACCATAGTCATGTTATTGGCCAAAGCAGCTTCAGCAGATTGCTCAGTCTTGAACACCACATAAGCATGCACGCTGTGCAATACAAAAGATAACCATCAGAAAAGCATGTAATCATCAATCTTAAACAATTACATTTTGGTGAATTCAAAACCTTGAAGATTGTCACAATACCTTGAAGCATTTTCATTTATCTGATTTTGCATGATAGCTCCTTTCCTAGACTTTTTTGTATCAGCTATGGGCACCGAGCGAATTCTAATCGAATCAATCTCGCCAAACTTACTGAATTCCTTAAGCAATACTTTCTTCTTCAACTTTATTGGTAGATTGCCAAGGAAAACAGTCCTCAATAACTTGCTCTCATCGTCAAAACCTTCTTTTATGACCATTGTATCTGCAGCATCATCGGATTTCTTCCGCTTCACTCCCACTAATTTCTTCTTCTCTTCGTCCTCCATGTTGGCACCATATTTCTTCTCCTCGTACTCTTTTTCCACCTCATCCCTCTTCCTCTTCCTCCTTTTTGAGGTGGGATTATCCCCATCTTCTAAAACCTCGACCAAATTAGGGTTCTTTGCAATGTCTTTGGTATCTCCAGCAACAGAGTTCGAATCAACATCGTTCTGCTTCCCTTTCTTTTTCTTTCTTTTGTCTAGCTCGACGACTTCTGCATCGACGACGGAAACCGCTTGTTGTTGAGGTTTTCTTCGAAAAGGGTTTTCGTCGGAGAAGAGAGTAGAGACGGCGGTGTCCTCCGCCGGTATATCTGGGAAAAGGGATTTCAGAATACTGGATGCAGCTGGAACGGCATCATTTACCAGAGTGGATTCTGTTCCTTTGCTTTTTCTTTTTCCCATAGCCGCTTTTGGCGTTCGATTCTCGAGAAAGAGAATTGAATATCCGAAACCCTAAGGCGGTTGCGGTGAAGAAGAAGGACGGAAGGCTGGAGATTTGTGGTTAGCGAGTCGGGTATAAACAGACTAATGGGCTTTTCTCGGTTTCTTAAATCAGGGTTTTTTAAAGCGGTTTTATTAGCGGATTCGGTTTTTCTATGTCAAGAGGTCCTGTCCACTTGATTATTATCCCATTCGTTATATCGTGGGATTCAAGAAAATTTAGGTTAAGTTTAAGTTTTAAGGTTACGAAAATAATATTTTAAGAACCCTTCCGGAAGAATGGTTTTTTCTCCTAGAAACCTAAGAGTTTTTCTTGGACTTTAAGAAAAGTTCTCTTTCTTCTTTCAAATATTTTGATTTGATGGATCATTCAAGTAATAATGAGCAGGGAAAAGAGAGGAGATCCAATTCATATGTCGATATTCTTAAGAAGAGTTTGAGATTTGAAGAAAAACTTGATTTTGAGCCAAAATTCTTGGAATCAAAATCTGATCATCTGTCTATTCAATATGGAGATGATGTTCTTAAGAACTTGAAGGCCAAAACTAAGTTCTCCTTAGTAGGCAAATTTACTCATGGACTGCCAAAGCGAAGTAACTTGATTGAGTTCTTTGAGTCATTAAAGTTTGAAGCTCCATTCAAATATAAAATATGGGATACGAGACATATAATCCTTGAGTTTGATTCAAAGCTTGACTATGTGAAGATTTTTCAAAGAGCAGTATGGACAATTGGTTCTTCTGTAATGAGACTATTAAAATGGAATGGAGATTTCTCAAAAGAGAGTTCTGTAGCACCAGTTTGGTTAAAGTTGGAAATGCCAGAGCCTTTGTATGATGAAAATGTAGTCAGGTCAATTACTTCTTTAATATGAGAAACTCTTTTAGTTAAAATTCCTGAAGAAAACAGATTGTTTTCATCTTGTTCTGCTCTTGTGGAAATCGATGTCAATACTAAACTTCAGTCTGATGTGTGGATTGGGTTTGGTGATAACTTTGGTTACTAGGTTCATGTAACGTATACAAATCTTCCTTTGTATTGTAATCAATGTTTTCATCTTGGTCACAGTAATGACAAATGCAAGAAAGTGAATAAAGACTAGGTAGTTGAAGAGGTTACTAAGAAAAAGATTAAATCTATAATTACTAAGAAATGGATACATAAGGATCAAGGAAAGGTTAGAGTTGAAGAAACAGAAGGTTTCAAAACTCCTGAGCAAAGGGAAATAATCGAAGCTTTACAAACATTATCCATGGGGATTAATGATAACAATGGGTATGTTAATATAGTATCTGAAGGAGATGATTCTCCTAAAGGAAGCTTGTGAAGTCTTCAACATTCACCTATTGTTAGGAAGTGGAAAACTCATTCTCCAGAGTTCTTTAGAGAAAGGAATTATGAAGATGAGAGTAGTCAGGAGCAGCATAATAATGAAGTTCAGAAAGAGAGGGATCTGATGAAGAAGGTTCAAAAATTTCAAGATCAAAATAACAGCAAAAAGTCAAATGGAAGAAAACATATTGATGAAGAAGGGGAAGATGTTTATCAAGAGCATCATATTAATGATGTTCAAAAAGAAAGTGATCAGATGAAGAAGGATCAGATTTATCATGATCATGATAACAATAAAAAGATTAAGGGAAGCAAACAAATAGATGAAGAAGGGGAAGATGTTTCTCAAACAGATTTTCAAAATGTTAGGAATCAGAATGAGGAGGAAGAAGAGGCAAGTTTTAAGGAGATCTTTGACAAAAAGATCAAAACAGCTAAAGGCAAGACTAAAACAAGAAGCAAAATCATCAAGGCTTTGCAATTCAATACTTCAAGTAAATCGAAATCTTCTAACTCTCTTAATGATTAGTATTATAAACTGGAACATTCGTGGTATTAAAGATAAAGCTTCTGTTCGTAGGCTCAAATTTCTTGCTAAGAAAGATAAAGCTAAATTGATTGTTGTTCAGGAACCTCTTGTCAATGTTAATGCTATTGGTAGTATAGCTACTAAGTTAGGTTTCGAGAACTTTGCTTATAATGTTACTAACAAAATATGGGTTTTCTGGCATTATGATATAACTGTCAGTGTTTTAAATGATATAAGCCAATGTTTAAATCTTAAAGTTAGTCTTATTAATGATAATCAGTATGTTATGATTTCTATTGTTTATGCAAAATGCCAAAGAAACAATAGAGTTGAGCTTTGGAACTTTCTCAAAAGTATTGCTGATACTGACTTGGGTTGGTTAATTTGTGGAGATTTCAATGTTGTTAGCTCTGTTGATGAGCAGATTGGTTGTAGTACTTTTTGTATTAACAGCACTAGTGATTTTAATGACATGATAACTAGTTGCAATATTGAAGATACTGGTTATAATGGATCGAAGTATACCTGGTCTAATGGTTCCAAATGGAAGAGATTAGATCGTGTTTTCATTAATAGCATATGGTCTAATAAATTTTGTAATACTAAGATTCATCATCTTGCTAGAACTGGATCTGATCATATGCCTATTGTTATTACTTTTTCTAATGATTCTTTTAGAGTTAAAGGTAGTTTCAAGTTTCAGGAAATGTAGATCATGGAAGATTCCTTTCTACCCTTTGTTGAAGAAAACTGGAATCGTAAAATGCTTGGTGATCCTTTGTTTATTCTATGGAATAAGCTTAAGAGACTTAAGAAAGGTTTGTTAATCTGGAATAAAAATATCATTGGTAACATCTTCAATAAAATTCAAAGTTTAAAAGATGAGGTTTTAGTTAGTGAGCTTAAGCATCAGAACCTTCAAACTGTTGAGTCCAAAATGGAGCTTGCTAAAGTTAATGTTTTACTAATCAAAGTTAATAGAATGGAGGAAATGTATTGGAAGCAGCAATGCTATTGTAACTGGATGGTTAATGGTGATAAAAACACCAGATTTTATCATAGCTTTGTTCAAAAGAAAAGAAGAAGAAACAGTATTAAAGGTATTAAGAATGGTGATAGGTGGATCACTGATTCTAAGGACATTGGTCTTTCTGCTGTTGATTTCTTCAAGCATGCTTTTAGCTGATTATCCTTATCTAAATAATTCTGATGAATCTATTTGTATGAATGATAGCATGTTTAATAACATTAATTGTTTGGTTACTGATGAAGAGAATAGATTGTTTCTTAAAGCTCTTGATGAGCATGAAATATGGAGCATTATTAATTCAATGAATCATTCTAGTGCCCCAGGTATGGATGGTTATACTCTAAGCTTCTTTAAACATTGTTGGCATATCATTAAAAGTGACATGATTAATGGTATGACAGATTTTCTGCTTGGTAAGAATATTCCTATAGGCATTTTTGCTATTGGTATTTGCTTAATACCTAAGCTGCCTAACTCTACTTGTTCGAAAGACTACATGCCGATTAGTCTTTGTTCTATGCTTAATCGAATCATGTCCAAAATTATTTCTAATAAGTTGGGTCTCATCTTGCCTAATATCATTTCTCCTAACCAAGGTGGATTTGTTCCTGGTAAGAGTATTCATGAAAATATTCTGATTTGCAAAGAATTAATATGTGATATGAATAGAAAGATTAAAGACAATAACATCTTGATTCAGATTGATATGTCCAATGCGTTTGATAAGCTCACTCACTGTTTTATCTTAAATATTTTAAGGAAGTTTGGCTTTTCTTCTAGATTTACCTGTCTTATTAAGAAAATGATTAATGTTGTTAATGTCTCTATGCTGGTTAATGGTGAAGTGTTTGGCTTTTTTAAAACTGCTAAAGGGTTGCGTCAAAGTGACCCTATATCTCCTTATCTTTTCATTATTGCTGAGGAAATTTTCATCATAGGTATCGACTCTCTTGTTAATAATAACAGATCTATGAAATATAGAAGTAGAAGCAGTATTAGTATTAATAGTCTTGCATTTGCTGATGACATATTATTGTTTTCTAATTGCAAATACAACACTATTAATAAGTTTTGTAACTTTCTCGAAAAGTATCAAACTCTGTCTGGTCAGGTGGTCAATAAAGATAAACTAAGATTTTGTTGGCAAGAGGTATTAGTGCATCTAAGATTGATATTATTTCTAACAATACTGGCTTTTCTTCTAGCTATCTTCCTACAGATTATCTTGGGATCACTATCAATACAAACAACAGAATCAGCAACTATAACAAGTTAATTTTTAAAATCAGCAATAAGATTATTGAGTGGAATGTTAAGTATCTCTCCTTTGCTGGTAGGCTTACATTAGTCAAATCTGTTTTAATGAGTATTGTGTTGTATTGGATTCAAACTTGTGTGCTTCCTAAAGGCATTATTTCTAAACTAGAAGTTATATTTAATAGATTCATTTGGGGTTCCAATCAGATTGACAAGAAAGTCCATTGGTGTAAATGGGATTCTTTATGTAAAACTTATAGTGGATGAGGTCTTAATGTGAGAAAAATTGTTGATATTCAAAATGCTATATCTTTTAATCTTTGGGCTGCATTTAGGAAAAACTGTTCTTTCTGGTCAAAAGTTATGCATTATATATATTGTTCAAAGTATCATCATTTACAGATTAGTCCTGTCAAAGCTGGTTCTCTGGTTTGGAACAGAATGATCAAAGTTCGTGATCAAGCTGAGTGCTATATCAAGTGGAAGTTGGGTAAAGGTCTAGTTGATTTCTGGTTAGATAATTGGACCTTCTCTGAGCCTGTATTAACTCTTAATAACAATGATAATAACTTATGGTTTACTGCTGAAAATGTTAGTAAATATTGGGATATCAATGGGTGGGATTTAACTTTAGTATGCAACATTATTCAGCCTGACATTATTGATTGCATTAATCGACTATCTATTGATATTAACAAAGAAGATGTTATGATTTGGACATTGGCTAAGAATGCTAGTTATAATTTGAAAGATACTTAGGAAGGTGTAAGAGCTAGATTCAATAAGGATTCTGTCTTTCAAAAGATTTGAAACTCTTTAACTCCTGTTAAAAGTTCTTTTATTCATTGGAAAATTCTTCATAATTACATAGCTGTTGATTCTATCATTCAAAGTAGAGGTATTGTGTTAGTTTCGAAATTTTCGTTTTATGACAACTATGAATCTATTATGCATCTCTTTATATCTTGTAAGTTAGCTTGGTCAATTTGGATTCACTATGCTGTTATTTTTAAAGTGTTTATATCCAAGCATATGAACATTAAGAGTCTTACCAGAGCTTGGCAAAGATCAAAGTCTAAGAAAACTCAGGTCAGAAGCATTTTACCTTCTTTTATCTTGCATAGTATATGGAAGGCTAGAAATTTATTTAAGGCTAAAGGTGTTATTACTTCTGTCAGTTCTATCATTAGCCAAATCAATGCTGTTATTCGCACTCTTGATATGAAAAAGATCTTAAACAAATCTCATTGGCTTGATTGTCCTGAAGCTGCTATCAATATGGGTTGTGTTAACCAGTTAAAAGTTGCGAATAGACCTTCTTATATTAAATGGAATCTTCCTTCTTCTGGAAGATTGAAATTGAATTCTGATGCTTCTTGTCTTAGCAATGGTGAAGCTAGTGGCTCTGTTATTTTTAGAGATAATGCTGGTAATCTTGTTAGTGGTTTTAGCTTTCTATATGGTAAATCTTCTCCGTTATTGGCTGAGATTAGAGCTCTTTTGGATGGCTTTATAATATGTAAAGGTAATAATTGGAAGCTGGTAGACATTGAATCGGGTTCCTGAATCATTATCAATTGGATCATTCATAAAAACAGCAATGTCTACTGGTTTATCAAGACAATTCTTGATTGCATTTGGAATCTTATTCACAGTAGCATGACTATTTCTCATATATTTCGCGAACAAAATCATGCTGCTGATTGGTTAGTTCATTATACTTTGAAAACTAATTCTACTTATAACATTATGCCTAATTCTATTCCTAATGACCTTAAAGCTATTCTGATTTTAGAAGCCCTTGGTATTGGTTATATAACTAGTTGATTTCTTACCTGAATTGCATAGCAGCTGTTTTCTGGTTGCTCTTAGTAAGAAGATGTTCTAGTAATTCATGATTTTATCTTTGTGTATGATTTGAGAACATGGTGTTGATGATGTTGCTGCTTGGAGTGATCATTTTCTGATGGAGTATTGAAGATTGAGATGTTGTTTTCTGCATGTCAATAATTCGTTGATGTTGCTGCTGAAGGCCTTGGTTGTTTATGGTCTAGCTCCTCCGATTTATGGCTTTGGTTTGCTGTTGCTGGTGCTTGTGTTAGATATGTTGCTGCCTTTGTGCTAGAAAAAGCTTTGGTCTTGCTTTTCATCATCATTTATTTCTGGCTGGTGTTGATATTGATTGGTTGGGTTGTTTTGTTGAACATTAAAAATTGTTTGCCTCAAAGTCCTTGTGGAGGCTGCTCAAAGTTGGATGAATGAAGCTTATGTAATGTTTGAGAAACTAGTCTTGTATTAGGATTTTCTATTAGCTTTAGGTTATGACTTTTGGTTCTGGCGCATGTTTTGAATTAAAATTCAAAATATTGCCGCCTTTGCTGTAATCTTTTCTTATTTTAATAAAAAAATCCATTGTATTAAAAAAATAATTATAGGTTTAAGGTATAAATCATCTTTTGTTTTTAATACAATGTATTTTTAATACTGATCCATACGGTTATATGGATTTAATCCCATCAAGTAAGGTCTTAACGTTTTTTTTATTGATTGGATAGTTTCGTTTATTTGATAATATTTTTTGAATTTCAGATAAGCTGATACCTAAAGCTCAGATCTATAGAAGGCGGAAGACTTCTCTTTCAAAATTTAGTTTCTTGAATCTTAAGTCTTTCCCATTCTAGCTTTATGATTGCTCAATCATTGTCTATAAAAGATGTTAGCTTCCTTTTTATCTACTTGGAACATCTTCCTCATTTTATGCTCGATTGCTACCTGATCTTCTCATTGTCGTTCAAATTTGTTGTTTCCATTCCTGATTTTTCTGATTGTCTTGATAAGGGAGGATTCCCCGAGTAAGTACGGAAACGAGCAGGAAAAGCGTATGGTGAGCTTGGACTAAGATTATAAAGGAACAAGGATAAAAAAAATAAACAGAGGACGAGCTCGACATTCCTATCGACCTCAAAGAGAAGTGAAGGACGAGCTCGACGTTCCTAACGACCTCAAAGAGAAGTGAAGGATGAGCTCGACGATAATCTGAGCAACGAGTTGACTGACCAGACCAAGGATGTGATGAACAGATAAAGTACGAGCTCGCATATGAATTAATCGACCTTAAAGCTAAGTGGAAAACGAGCTCGAAGATCGTTAGTCGACCACATGGTCGGGCGAGCTCAAGAACACGCAGCTAGCACAGACCTCTTCGCGCTTAAGGAGTGGGCCAACTCGGATTGACACGTAAGATCAGACAAAGCAAGTAACTACAAAATGAAGCGTTACTTTACTCATTATATAATAAAAGTTATAAACTTTAAGTCAAACCGTTTCAGGCAGTTGGTCCGAAATTATAGTAGAAGTGATGTTAGTGAGTTAGTGGTGCATTAAGTATAATTAAAAACAAATGTAACTGCCCACTAACTCATAACACTATAAGTAGGAAGACTCTATTGATAAATAATACGATCTTTTTTGCCTCATCTCTTTCCTGACTAAAAACTTAATATTCTACTTTGGTAGAACTTGTTATTCCCGTAACAGTCTTAATCAGTACTCTTGTTCCTCACCTTTCCTAATCTTATAGAGAACCATCATAGCACTAACCTATCAGATAAAGACTTGCCTAGTCTTATCCAAATTATAATCAGCAAAAGAACCCAAATACAGCCATGAAAGCAATCCCCACACCTTTCTATGATTTGTTTAAACCAAGTCTAAAAGTCAATGAATTCAAACCTGAAGGAATCTTGCATAAAAATGACCACATAAGCATTCAATTCAAAAATGAAGATAAAGAAAAACTAATGGAATCTTCAAGATTTACTCTAATCGGTAAATTCTCTTTAGGCATCCCCAAGAAAGTTTTATTAACCAAATTTATTAGTGATAGAAGATTCACTGGAAACCATAGTGTATCTACTTGGTATGCACATCATCTCTTTTTTGAATTTACTCTAGAGGAGGACCTCTACAAGTTATGGAGCATAACAGCTTGGACAATATGCCACTCTATCATGAGGGTTCTAAAGTGGACGTAGGCTTTCAATCCACGAACTGAAAGCCATATCACACCCTTCTGGTTGAGAATATCAAGAGTACCTGAATATCTATTCAACTAAAAATAATTGAATCAATAGGTACTACAATTGGCAACCCAGTCAAAATGTAGATACGAGAAATAAATCGTGCTTTATACAATGTTGTTTATGTTTGGATAGAGATGGATATCACAAGTAAAATACAAAGCCATATCTGGATTGGTTCGACGAGAACGATGGGTGTTGGCTGGAATTAAGTTATAAAAACTTGCTAAGTTACTGCCATCAATGTAAACACATTGTCCATAGCCATGATTCCTGCAAGAACCCTCTTAAATCTTCTCAGAACAAAGCTGAAGATCAAACAACAGAAACATAGAAATCTCTAATTCCTAACCTTTTAGAAAGAACGAAGTACAAAGTCAAATCTATAGTCATAAAACCACATCAGGATCCTAACATACATAAGCCAGTTGAAAAGCTTCAAAATCAAAATCAAAATCAAACTCAAGTTGTTGAAGCAAATTCTGACTTTTCTAATCAACCAGGTAACTCAAAGGGAATAATCAACGGAAAAGATAGTTATACAAGATCAAAAGAAACTCAAAGCAACTAAATCAAGCATGACCAGATGAACAATGATGATGAAATGATAGAGGCCATAAAATTCTTAGACTATGATTGTAACCTATTCTCCACAGAGTCTACTAATCCTTTATCTGGCAAACATACTCCTAATCAAAACGACATGGAAGTCTTCCAACTACCCTAATCCTCAAGAAAAAAAGATGGATACTAGTTTCCAAAACTTGCTAAACAAAAAAGCTCAAAAAAGAAAGAATGAAAAAGAAGAAAAACTCAATTCTCATCAAGTCTCTGCAATTTGCATAAACCAGAATTCTTTCTCCAACAACTTCAGATTATTAATCTCCTCTGCTGAAACATCCGCGACATTGGAAATAAGGCTTCCAAAATAAGGCTTAAATATATTGTCTGAAAATAAAACATCAAGCTTTTATTTATTCAAGGCCCTTTTATTAATTCCAATCGCTATGAATCTATAGTTTTTTGTCTTAACTTTAACAATTACTTTTCTAACATTTCTAATAAAATTTTGATGTTTTGACAGGATAATCAAGATTTAAAGATTCTTACTAACCATACCCAATGCATTCATACTAAGATAAGCCACAAAGATATCAACAAAACCATTCATATCACCTTTGTTTATGCCAAATACCAGAGATTAAAAATAGTTGATCTTTGGAGCACATTAAGACATATCTCTTTTACAGTCAAATAATGGCTTGTGTTGGATGATTTCAATTATATTTTCTCTCCTTCAGAGCAAATAGGTTGCTTAACTTATTTTCACCAAAGTGCAGATGAATTTAATGATATGATAAGGGATTGCTTATTGGTAGTTGCTGGTTTTGTAGGTACAAATTACTCCTTGACTAACAAAATCAAGTGGAAAAGGCTGGATCGGGTGACGTTTAATCAAGACTGGCTTGAATTCTTTGCTGAAACAACAGTTACTCATATGGCCAGTACTTGCTCTGATTACGCCCTTTGTGCATCAACATTACTAAAGACATGACTAATCATAATAAAAGATTCAAGTTACTCAATATGTGTACTCTTGATAATGATTTTATTCAAGATCTTTAGGATAGTTGGAAATAAGAGATGGTTGACTTTCCCCTTTTTATCTTTTAGAATAAAATTAAAAAGATAAAACTGACTCTCAAAGACTGGAATAAAAAGTATTTTGGGAACCTTTTTGACAAGGTTAAAGCTACTGAAAATGGTGTGAAAGACTGTGAAGATATCCTTCAATCTACTAATAGTTTAACAGACAAAGACAATCTTTCTAAAGCCACTGCAGAGCGTCTTCTAGCCCTCAGAATAGAAGAAAACTACTGGCACCAAAAGTGCTATTCTACATGGATCACAGATGGTGATTGAAACACAAGTGTCTATCACAACTTTGTCTACAAAAAAGGAAAACATAATTATTAACATTAAAATCAACAAACACTTGGATCAAAGATGAAGCCAATCTTAGCATGTCTGCACAAACTTATTTCAAATATATGTTTTCTGCTCCTTCTTACAATAACTCAACTAATGTTAATTCTTTAATGAATTATAATATTTTTAATGTTATTTCTAAGGTTATAAATGATGCATATAATTATAACATTGTAGTTAATCCTTATGAAGAGGAAATCATGTCTATCATCAAGAATCTTAAGCCATCTAGTGCAACTGGCATGGATGGTTTTAACATATGTTTTTGCATTACATGCTGGAACATTATCAAAAAATATCTATGTAATGCCATGACTTATTTCATTCATTTTCAAGACATTCCGAAAGGAATCCTAGCTATTGTCATCTTTTTAATACCCAAAACATATTACCTTTCTATTTGGAATCAATTCAGGCATATTAGTTAATATATAACCTTTAATAAAATAATGTCTATGCTTTTAAAAAACGGGCTTACTAATCTTATTGCTACGATAATTTCAGATGTTCATGGTGCTTATGTTAAGGGAAGATCCATACAAGACAACAACTTTATGGCTAAAGAGCTTATCCATGATTTAGGCAGGAAAACTCAAGTTGGAAACATTTTCATTAAAGTTGACATGTCCAAAGCTTTCAACAACCTGTCTCATGACTTCATCATCAAAGTCCTTCAATGTTATGGTTTCAGTTGCAATTTCATTAATCTTATCAAAAACTTAATCAAATCTGTATTTGTTTCAATACTTATTTGTTTCTTCAAAACCAAAAGAGATGTAAGACAAAAAGACCCTATGTCTCCAAATCTTTTCATCCTTGCTAAAGAAATTTTAATCAGGGGTCTCACCGACCTGTTTGAGCTTAATAAAGCATTAAGATTCTCTTGCATAAGCAAGCTAAATATCCCTTGTTTAGCCTTTGCTGATGATTTGCTATAATTCACTAATGGCTTTTCTTATTCTATGGATTCTATAGGTGTTTTCTTGTAAATTTATTAAAACATCTTTGGTCAAGCCCTTAACAAAGAAAAGACCAAAATCATCACCTATAAAACTCTTTCTCAAGATCAAAATAAGAGCTCTGGCTACTCTGACCAGCTTCAACACTTGATTTCTTCCAGCATACTACCTTGGAATCACTCTCAATTATAAAAATAGAATCAACAACTTCACTCCTCTGATTGACAAAATCAGAAGCAAAATTATGGACTGTGAAAGAAAGAAGTTATCCCATGGTGGTAGGCTAACATTAATTAAAATTATTCTAATGCATATTCGTATTTACTGGATATAAAGTTGCAAGTTACCTAAGACCATCATACACAAGATTGAAAAATTACATAACATGTTCTTATGGGGATATCATAGTAGAAACAAAAAAACTCCATTGGAGCAATTTGACCTATAACTAAAAATCTTTGAACGAATGTGGTTTAAACTTAAGAAGGTTCAACGATATCCAAACAACTTACTCCTATAGGTTATGGTTGAGATTCAAATACAATAAATCTCATTGGGCCAATGTTCTTCACATCATCTACTACAAAGGAAAACATATTCTTCAACTTAAATATTCCAAGAAAGGTTCCCAAACGTAGAATAGGCTAGCTAAAGATCAGATAAAATGGATATTTGGCAAAGGCAATGTTGATTTTCTGCTTGATAACTAGTATGGAATTCCTCCCCTAATTAAGTTTAAAGATGATTTAGACAACAAATGGTTCACTGGGACTATTGTAAACTCTTAGTGGGGGAAAATTCGTAGAACTTATACAGGATTAAGCCTATTATTCCTTCTACTAACATCGGCTTAATATCAAACTTTAAAATCAATGAACAAGTTGATGATATCATTCAATAGCGAAATTCTAAGGATGGATCCTTCAACATTAAAGATGTTTTGCCAAGCATAAGAACAAATCATCCTATATCATCTATTTATGACATAAGTTGGAACCATATTAATCCATTGAAGTGCTCATTCTTACACTAGAGGATCCTCCACAATCTGATTCCCACTGATTCTATAATGCAATCTAAACACCTACTTCTTGTATCTAACTGTCAATTTTGCAAGAACTTATAAACTACTGATCACTTATTTGTTTTTGTAGCTACGCTTGGCATATCTGGTTCTATTTTACATAAATTTTCAAGATCATAATCAATAAATTCATGACCATCAAACATATGTCTAGGAACTGGTCTCGATCTTCTCCTCATAGAGTTTGTATGAAAATTATTCTTCCCTCAATCAACAACTGGGTCATCTGGCAAACCAGGAACAAATTTAAATTTAAATGAAGTCTTTTCTCCTATAATTCTTCTATCTCATATATTAAGCATATTATTATTACTTTGGACCACTCTAATCTTTTCATCTTAAGCACTGGAAAAACTCTACAACTACAACTACAACTATGGGATGTTTTAATCATACAACCAACAAGAATAAAGCTACTCACCTTTGCTGGATTCCTCCTATTCAGGGTAGATACAAGCTCAATATTGGCGCCTATTGTACCCATTCTGGTGATTCCAATGGTGCTATCATTATCCGCAATTATAATGCTGATATTCCTCATGGTTATGTCAATTTATATGCAAAGCTAACTCCAATTCAAGATGATACTCGTGCCCTCCACGATGGGGTCCTTATCTACAAAATCAAAGGCCTCAGTAACGTAGATATTGAGTCTAATTCCCATATTTTAGTATATTTTCTCTCCTCTAGCCAAACTCCTCGTCCTTTAAAATTTGTTCTCAATAACATTAGGAATTTATTTTCTTCCTCAATGATTCTTCATCATATTTTTTAAAGAACAGAACATTGCAGCTGTCTGGCTTACAAGGTGGATACTGAAATGCAAGGTAAAAATCAATTACCAACTGTTAGCTATAACCTTTCTCGAAAGTCTTGGAATTGGATATCTAAGGAATATGTTATTTGTTTATATATTCGAGAGTTTCATACCTTCTTTGATTATTCTGTAACAATTTCTAACACCATGTCTTGACACTTCATGTAATCTTCGCTAGTTATGCCTAAATCATTATGGATATGTTGCTCAAAGTCTTAGCTTCATATTTGTTCCAGTTGCTAAAATATTATGGTCCTTTTAAGGTGCATATTTGGACTGGTTGCTCTCCTTGAAGATTTTTTATCTATGCCAAGCTTTTCTTACGATTGAAGCTCGAATCAAAGAAGATGAAATAGTCAGATCTATTCTTTTTCTATTCTGATATAGTGACGGGAATGAAAATTTAATTTTTTATCTAGCACCACTGCTTATTGATGTTTTATTCCTTCTCTTTGGGTCTAATTATTTGGTCTTATATATTCTTTTAATTTTAAAAAATATTCTTTTAATTTTAAAAAATATTCTTTTAATTTTAAAAAATATTTTTTATTTTTAAAAAATTATTTATTTACCTTTTTCTAAATTTAAAATCCTTTTATTTTCTCCATAAATTCCCTTTTTTCTTCATAAACTCACTTTCTTTTTCTAAAAACTTATTTTTTTTATCCATCTTCTCTTCGTCTCCATCCATGAGCAAAAAAAAGTAAGTTTTTTTTTCTTCAATTTATGTTAAGATTAGAACTAATTGTTTGGTATAATCGAGTTGGAATGTTATAGTTAATAAAAATGGGTTAAATTTAGGATTACAATCGATTTAGTAATGATTTTATGGCAAAATGGTGTTGGATTTGGGGGAAATATATTTTTGTTTAAGGTTTTTCACGATTTTGGGTTGATGGGTTCGCAAATGTCCTTCGGCACCGTATGTACAATATGTTTGTACTGCTAGTATAATGGAATGGATATCTGTGGTATGTTCTCTAAGTTATTTACTATAACTATTATTGGCAAAGTACCAGCGGTAGGAAAAGCACCACCAATACAGTTGCACCGTCAGTATATAAGACACACAATAATGGTATAGATTAGCAATATTGGCGATACAAATAGGTTGTATCGGTAACATCGATATATACATATGTTTTGTTGTATTTTATTTTACTTATCATGTAACTAATTTGTTGTTTTTATAACAAAAAAGAGTTATAGACCGAGAAAAAACATAAAAAATGTAAAAGCCGCTCAAGACAAAAAATCACAAGTTAGGGAAAAAGAAGCACTAGAAAAAAACTAAGGTTTATAAACTTTCATGTACAAGGCCCGAGCACTGAGGCACCAAATATTTCTCTGACTATCACTAAGGAAAATTAGCATTTGCATACCGAACGGTATTTACAGCAAAATAAATACCATGTCCCTAAACCAACCTTTGAAGAAACAAGTGGCTCACCTAGTGGTGGTGAAGATTCAGAGGATGATAATACACTATCCAATCTTTACATTCCAACTGATACACATAGTGTTGAATTCAATCTAAAATATTATTCTTATAATAAAATAGTATTATATTATTTCTAGACTTCAAGCAACATGAGACGTACAACACTTATGTTGGAAATGTAAGCTTACTTGTATTTTAATATATTTTTATAACTTGGTTTATATCTATTAATAGGTTATAACAATAATTCTTTGATTTTGTTTCCATTTTTGTAGTCTCGTACTGGTATAAACGTCCATGCTATGTATGGATTTTTACAAAAATGGGACCTGAATAACTATATGGGGGTTTAAAAATTTGTTGGATGAGACTCTGTTCAGGTCGCTCATCTTGAACACTCATTTGAATGAGGTTTTCCTCAAGAAATAGTATCAAGAGACTAATATTTTCCATCCTGTTTCTGGATGATGATCATCAATCTCAAGGACGTGTTCGTTATGGCAGGTCTCCAAGTGGAGGGAAAAATAGTTGAATTAAAAAAATGTACTACTTTTGAGAATGTGTATGAGAGATATGATTAGTTGTTGGGAGTTTCCCCAAATAATATTCGTTAAAAGTTGAAGATGCAAAAATTAGTCAGGTTTTGTCTGATATGGCTTAACGAACTATTTTCAGGTGATTTGTATTTGGATTAAAATCTGAACCGGACCGGGATATGGTCGTATATGTTGCACATGTATACTTATTATTTTTGTTCGGATATATAATTTTCTATGGTACTAGCCAGAAGCTCGTAAAGACAGACTTCCTAGCATCTTTGGAGAACACTAATCGACTGTCATATATAACTTCAGCGTGTGTATTGGCGTGGCTATACCGGGGTATGAGAAAAGCGTCAAAGTTGTTGATTAATACTATCTATAGTCTTATTGTTATGTAAGATTGTTATATATAAAACATTTTTATTGTCTTTGCCCTCAGGTGAACAATATGTAGCATATCCAACCCAAAGCTTCTTAGTTGGTTGCCGAAGAAGCTTACGGGCGCGAACGTTCGACCTAAAAGTTACTACCGCGACCCCATTGTTGTTCTTAAGGATAATGATATAAAAAATTTATTATTTTTATTTTACTGTTATCAAACCCAAAGTGTTTTTTACCTTGTTTTGTGTAAACATGATAAGTCATATTTTTTATAATATTTGAGCCATATGGGGAGATTATAGCTTGGTTTTTTGTACAATATGTAAGACTTTACAATTACCCGATTCTGGTTATGTGGATGGTTGAAGAATATATATTGGAACACATTTGTTTGGTATGGTCCAAGATAAACCCAAGTCTTTTCAAGAAGCTAGACCGATTGTTAAGAAAGGAGAGCACAACTGATTTTCTTGCAAGATTGCGAATTGGGATGAAAAACATAGCCATTTAATTTTTATGGATAGTATAATACCTCTCATTTCTAGAAATCACAAGTCTAAGAAGTCTTAGTACGAGGAGTTTGTGAATACGTATATGTGTTATATCTTCACTCCTAATATTGTTGGTAATCGTGAGACAATAGAGGCGATTTATAAGATCAACGATATTCGACCTCTTGACCATATTAACGCATATATGAGGAATTTCATGAACTGAGTTATGAATATCACTGCTCATTTGCTCTTTATTATTTTAGGTATTTTGATCTTCTATATGTTTTCTTAGTCACCAATGATGTTATTGTATTTGGTATAAATTATTGGATCTTGTTGTTGTATTCTCAGTTGTCGACGAATAATATTTTTTGTATGTGGATATGTTGGTTATTTCGATTAAAAACTTTCTTATGTTATGTTGTATTGTTGATTAGAATATTTTTTGTGATGTATTATAAATGATGTGTATGATGGTACAAGAAACTAGCCACATTTCATGTGATTGTAAAAAAAGTTAGCTAATATTTTTTTCTTTTTTATAGTATTATACTGGCGGTACAATCATCTCATACCATGGGTTTAATATTTGTACCGACAAGTATAATAGTTGTATAACGCCAGTTTAGTTTCCTGCATGTGGTAAAAAAAATTCAGTATCGCCTGTACATTCTCGTGGATATTATCTACAAAATATAGTGTTATTTAGGCTAACACTAAAGTCACTATTAGTTCTTATAGTAGATATATTTATGGCATTGACGGTATGGGAATTCTATATTACTGGTAGAGTTTCTATTAGGGTATAGAAATTTCATATGGTATGTATGTTCCTTCATTCATTGACTTAAATATGTAGTATGTTTACTCCAACCACGGCGTGACATTAATTCATACAGCCGATATATTTGTAGCATCGATGGTACAAAAATTATATACTGAGGGTCAAGATTCTCATCAACGTTATGAAAATTTATACCGTCGATATCCTTACTAATTCTGTTATAAAGATAAAACTGTTATTCAGATCTAACATCAACAGTAACATCGGTCCATGCTGTTGGTATATATGTGTATCATCGATAAATTTTCAAATCGACGGTATAAAAAATCCATATCGTCGTTATACCCTCTCAATTATTGACTTTAACATCGTCGGTTCTATAAGTATTGGTGGTACAAAAAAATCAATACCATCGTTGCGAAAAGAATCGTCAATATAATAATACGGATAATATATAATACACGTGCTAGCGGTACCAATGCTGCATATAGTCGGTACACCTTCGAAAAATTATAGCTAAAATGTTTGGATATATTAAATTTTGTTATTAATGAGTTCGATTTAGTTTGTTAAGTGAAGTTTCGTTTTCATCAATTGCTTTCCATATTTAGAGGTTTTTTTGTAAGGTTAAAGAATAATTTTTTTGTTTAAAATAAAAAGGTTTTTTTTAAGAAGATTTTTTTTTATTTTGAAAAACTGAATCACTATTATGTTGGGATGGACTTTTATTTAATCTCATGGTTTCTAAAAACTATTTCTTTCTTTCTTTAAGTTTACCAAAAAAGTCAAAAGTCAACCTAAATAGTATATGTGGTTAAAACATTAAAAGACAAAAGACAAGTCAATGAACTAAGATTGTATTTTGAAAGAACTTATACTTGGAGAGAAATAGTTTATACAAATCTCGTGTACATTACAATTAGCGCAACATAATAAGTCGATAATAGGTCTCATGTATTCATACGTAACTAAAATAGACACAATACATCGACATTAGTTATTTTTTAAAACACTTAAATTCGACGCAATACCTCGATATTAAAAGAAATTCAAACAACAAATATGATTGTAGTAAGAAAAAGTTGTTTACTTATTTATGTATGCCATTTATGGGGTCAGTATACACCTTTTACATAGGTGATCTCGTGCTTTTTAGTTTACCAATGCTTGTATGTTATTAGTACAGATATGTATGTGTGTGCTTGTTTTATATCTCAGCAAAAGTTTTGCGATTTTAGGTCAGTTGTTGGTAATCTCACATTTTTGTGCAACCAAATTAGCCTGTTATAATCTTCCAACAAATATTAGTTGAACATGAGCCACATGGAAAATCTTGTATCAAAAGTAACACGGGTGATAAGATGCACATGTATTCATCTTTTTCGACATCCTTGCAATTCATGGCAGTTTTTGAGGTTTTTTATGCTTAAAAAACTTTTATGTATAATCATATAAGCTTTTGCTGGCGTCTTGTCAAAGATGGACTATATAATCCTCGTGTCCACAGATTACCTTAATTTTGATAAGCTAACCTCTAAATTCATTCCAAAGTGCTTCAAAAGTATGAATCGATCTTGGAGGCAACGAGTGAAACCATGTCAGAGCGCTACCTTGGAACGTCACAAATAACTATCAACATAATAGTTTTTCCTTATGGTTAAACCCTAACATCATGTTTAAGAACTTCCTGATGTCTGAATCCTTTGTCCCATCACATTTCTTCATCTTAAATGTGATAAAGGAAAGAATTATTTGGATTAATAGTCGGATCGGTTAAATATGAGGTTAATTTGGCTTTATAAAAGTCTTATAAAAAAAGCTCGAAATATATAATATTGAAGGTGCTTTATGTAATAAATAATAATTAAGGTTGAGATTAGTAAAATAATAGGGATGAATGACCTTAAATGGGTTAATCATGTAGTTTTTGGGCTCATCACTTGTAATATATAAAAGAATATCCCTTTTTGGGAAATGGTGAACATTTATTAATTTATAACTACTTTTTTAAAACTGATCTCTCTAAATTTCCCATGTTTCTCTCTCTAAATAGTCTCCTCCACGTATATCTTTGACATAATATCCCTCTAAGAAATCTTTAGAACTATCATTGGCGCCGTTTGTGAGAAATCAATTGGTACCCGGAATAAATTTTCCAAAAGCACTCCTGTATTGTCAAACACTTTGAGATAAAGTGGTAACCATCACTAAAAGGGATCAAGCTACGCCCCATTTTCAGATCCTATCGGGAAGTCAAAGTTTTGAGTAACGTGTGATTAACCAGTTTGCGAACCCATCCAAAGAGGGTTTATATATCGTTGTGAAGAAAGGCCACATGTGAAGTATGCATAAGACCAACCACAATTGGAGGTCATCTCCTGTTTTCGGGGAAATTTTGGCAGGGCACATGCCAAAGTGATTTGATATCTAGAAGGTAGAAAAGTTTGATGGGATTCAAGATCCATACAACTATATTTAACAATTAAAAAAAAATTATGATTCAATTACGATGATGATGATAAAATTGTTGTGCATGGCGTTCTCCCAAACGTTTAAGGATGATGCTTCGAAATGGTATAACCGTTTGCCAGAGGATTGTATCGAGAATTTTTACATGTTTTGGAACATCTTACGGTAATATTTTGTGAGAAGAAAAACGTTTCGTACAAATGATGATACGATAATTAGTACAGACAAAAAGTTGGGGAAAGCCTACAGAGTTATACCAATCGTTCTATTAAAACTAAAACTGTCATTGAGGGTTGCGAAGACAAAGTGACTTTATCAGTTTTTTGAATCGAACTTCTCCCTCGTATTTTGAAAGATAACATCGCGAAAAAATAGTTCATGATGTTTGGAGAATTATTGGTTCAGGTAGAGAAGATAATTTTTTTGGAAGAGACACATGCATCAAAAGTGGCTTTTATGGCATAATTGAGCATAACCAGTTCCAATAATCTCAGATGGTAACATACAATCCACATCTCACACAAATTCCTCTGATTTAAGTTCCGACACCTAGTATTCGACTAAGAGTATCAAGGGTAAATCCACAAGTTATAAACGCACAACAGGGTGTCAAGTGGATCTGAGCAGCTCATTTCACTGAATTAATAGAATATGTGGCTATAATCTACAATATGGGTCGAAGTCACGTGCAATTTTGAAAACTTTCTCTGATACAAACTTCGAGGAAAAACATAAGTAGTAGGTATTGGAAGTACCATGAAGACGTTAAGCATAACATGAAGGATTGTGTAACATTGAAAAAAAATCAAAGTGTTGATTGAAAATGGGAAATTGACAATGTTCGTTAAGAAACATAATCAACATGATCCAATGGAAACTGAATTTTTTACATCTCCAAAGCAAGAGAATACTTTGATGATTTCGGAACCTATCGATTCATTTGATGTCTTTTTGAAGTATTTAGATCCGAAGTTAGGTAGGAATAAGGTTATGTTGGTAGATGATCCAGTTACAAAATGAAATGTTAGTGAATTGTGTGCTTTCTTTAAGTGAATAACTTTTAGGGGTGATACCATATCAGAGACAATAAAATTTTCTCGAAAAGGCCTATTGTGAGTCTGGAAACTCATTTGGAGGCGGACGCTTCGCCACACTTGTATCGACGTCTATCAATGTTATTATGTTTTGAGGATGATGACATGGGAGAAGTGGATGGCCTGCACGATGACGTTGTTGTAATCGTAACAAGATTTCCGGAGACGTGATACAAAGAATTTTGATAGATACCGGTACCTCTGCCAACATATTATTCATGAACACTTAGTAGAAAATAGAAAAACCCTCCGGCTATTCTTTGTTTGGATTGAAAAAATATGGGCTTTACTAGGGTGACTATCGAAGTAGTTAAGGAATTCGAAGGTACGGTGGAATTGGGTCACATAATGTTTAGGAAAAAGATGACATTGTTGTTTATCGTGGTGGATGCGGCAATATCGTACAATACAATATTCGGAAGATATTGGCTGTCTAAAATGTACGCGGTGCGTCGAGTCTTCACTAATGTTTGAATTATGTCGTGGAAAACAATGTGGGAATGATCAATATCAACCACAAAATGAAGAGGGAATGTTACCGAACTACTTTGGCCCCAAAGCGGATTAAAGGGGGTGAGTCAAAGAAGACATAACACTTAATGGAGTCTTCTTTGGGGTCTGACCCTATTGACAATCTAAGGATACCTCCGGATTTCTGGTCCCTAATGAGAGTTTTGAGGACTAGGTTTTTTCTAGTGGGAAGAGTGTAAAGACTTGAACAAAGTTATCTCCAGAGGTAAGGGAAAGGTTAATTCAATTTATATCAATAAAGTTACACATTTTTACATGGTCCACCAAAAATGTTACAGGGGGTGCCCGCTAAAATTATCTGTCACAGATTGGTAATCCGAAGCAATGTACACCCAATCAAAATGGATCGGCTCATCGTGATAAATTTCCTGTTGTTATCTCTGGCGGCATCAGCGACACTGACAAACGGTAATTAAAATTGTGCTTCATTTATATGAGCTTCCAATGTGTTTGAATTCTATTCAGACTAGTGGAATGTGTTCTAAACAAGGATTAATAGGGTTTTAAGCTAGTTTTTAAGATAAATTGAGATAAATGGATATTGAGTTAGAAAGAGGAACAAGGCGTAGTTAATGGATAATTAAATGTACATTAATCGGATTGTAAAGTTCAGAAAAAACAATCATTATGAACTTTTAGTTTAAAGTTCTCATTTATAGTTCGATTACAGGTATAACAGTTTACATTAGTTATATTGTAAAAGTCGATTTTGCCGTAATTTGATTAAATTTAATAGTTTAGTAGTTTGTTTGTTTTTCAAGCGTGTTGATGAACCTTTTAAAAACTAATGTCCGCTCACGGTATATAAGATAATGCTTTACCCGAGCTCTTTAATATTATTAAGGCTCGAACTAATTAAATGACATGCTTAGTAACAGATTATGTTCATGCATGGTACAAATCATGCACATATCAATAACCAATTATTTTTTGTGAAATAAAATAAAGGAGAAGTATCATAATTTTAATGTAACTATATTATCATCTTGTATGATTTAAGTTTATCGAGCTCAAGTTTGTCAGCTGTAAATTTAACTGAACAAATAGGCTCAACTTTTGTTATTTTACAAGTCCCGTAACTCTGTTCAATAAGTTGTTCTGTCTCTTTGAATTTTTTCTGAGATGATATCAACCTAGAGAGCTTTTAACTTGAGTGGTTTTACCCAACGTATTACTCTCGCCCTCATACAGGTCTAATTGTTTCTAGTTAAACTGCCCTGATTAAAAAAACTTGGTTCGTGCTAGTCATATTTATGCCTTGTTAAAAGATTTTCGGCCAACCAATACCTTCTTTGAGGAAAAATAATAATTTTAACAGAGAAACTGGTAGCATGCTGCTAGATTCTTGGGTACACTTATCCAAATAAAAATGAATTTGTTATTATTTTTTCCTAAGTTTGTAGCCTTTTATAGAATTTAAAGGTGAAGAAGGCATAAGATCTGTTAGATGAAATTAAGAACTAAAAAAATAAGACATAGCAATATGTGATGCATTACTTGTTCATACTAAAAAAATGTTGGAAAAGAAATGAGACCCTGTAGGTGCACAAAATTGTGAGAAGTAATTGAGAGAGAAACTAGACCATTTATGTTCTCAAAAAAATGCAAAATCAGTAGGAAAACGAGACCCTTAAATTACCAAAGCCGATAGACATAACCGTGAGAGAATAATGACTCTTAAGTTGGTTGAGCCCCTATGTATGATCGGAAAGGAATTGAGACCCTTAAGTTGTCTAAGCTCGTATGCATGATCGGTAAGACAGACTCTTAATACACAATCTGCTAGTTTCTTGGGTAATCCTAAAAGATTTTAGTGGATCGTCTAGGGAAGGTATCAAGATTTCAAATTGATTGAGAGTCGCCCCATCGGGAGTTCATTATTGTAAAAACAAATCTTGGGATTCTAATTCAAGAGCGTGAGGCAAATTTCATCCGTCGTTCATATGATATGTCCAAGAAAGGTCACGAAGTTTATATTGTATTTGAGATCAAAGAGTTCTACAATGATATTATTACTTCCTTTATTTTCCTAAATTATGGTTCATTCTAATATTTCTGTAAATGACCACTTTGCCATCTTCCATTGTTTGAAGATTTCATCGAATTGAGTGTAGATGTTAGACTCAGATTCCTCCTATAGTGGAAGGTCTCATTGTCAATTGACTGTGACATGTTTGTATATTCCAAGCGACCGCAGGAATGAACAGAATCATGAGGTCTTAGAGCCTCGACGAGATATGCAAGATCGACGTTGATTTATATGGAAAAGATGCTACTAATTAGGAAGATATGAATGAAGACCAATATGCATTATCCCGTGATGATATTGTATTTTTCCTTAGTATACTTAACGTGAAAGAAATTGTCTCCCTTTGCATCCAGTGATGTGTAAGTTATTTTAGTTATCTCATATTTCTCAGGTCAACTTGTACCAAATGGTTGGAGCATGTCGATGACAGTGTGATCTCTAATCATGTCAGAATGTTATTTTATATAGAAAATATGCTCTCGGTAGTAAGTATATTTCCATAAAAGTATATACAATTATATTACCTCTCGATGGTGAGCCAATACCTAGTTATGGCAGAGCTTCCACATGTCAAAAATAGAGGAAATTCTGTTATATTCATCTTTAGGGTGTGGGATGTATACGAATTTGGCTGTGTGGATGACATACATATAGATTGGTCTTACTCGTAAGTTGTGATGTTAACATTTGTATATCTCATTTTTAGTTTATGTATCAATAAATTAAAAAAAATTCTTTATTCAAAACTTCATTGATTTTTTCTTGAAATGCGGGATTCGACAATGGTGAAATTCTGTCATTTAAGTGGTATTTGATGATGAGGCCATGAAGGATCTATCGTAAAATGTTTTATTTGAGAGCTTGGTTTTGCTTAACATGTGGCTTGGTCTGACACTAATCTGATGGTGGGCTTGGTCACCAGTGTTGAAGTAAATATTGATCAACAGACGACAAAGATACCCGACCGGTTTAAGTCGAGTGGTAGCCCAAACTGAATGAGGATATTTGTCAGGGATTTAGATTGTGTAATAAAACAACCAACATGACTCGATGTCACTTAAGAAAAGAAAGTGACAAATGACCATTGGACATGGGGTCAAGACAATGTCCTTACCAAAGATATCATCTATGTAAAGACTTCTATTGTTGAAAAAAAACAAGGTTTGGCAAGCTCAGACCAAAGGTTGGAGTACAAAAAATAATGGTTGTCACTCTTGAGGTACGATAGTGAGTTATTTCTAAGAAATATCAAGAAAATGAGTCTTATCCCGACAGAACATACGTCATATTCCGTTAGGCTGCCAACAAGAAGTTATATGACGATTGGCGGGGTCGTAGAGGGTAGGAAAATCCCACAAACTATATGCATCAGATATTCTTAAATTTATATATATCTTCCGAATATCTCCGCCATGGGCCATTGGAGAAAGTGTGTCCATGATGATCCCATATTTGAACAATTTTTATCTTTACCAGGACTGGAGAGTTTTTTGTCAAATTATCTGCATGCTTACCATAATGCATCACAACAACCAAAACGTTTGCGCTAGAGCGTGTGGGTCGACACGTGGAACATGCACTCAAGGTGAAATTTTGTTTCCCTTGTTTTTAACTTTGGTTTGTTCTGAAATTACAAAGCTAAAATTAGAATTTTTCACATCATTACATTGTTGATGCTTTCGGTATATTGTTGGATAATGTATAAATGGTCACTCTACCATGACCAATTTTATATGAGTTGTGCTCAATACTTATTGGATAGTTGGAATGTGAGTATTCTTCTAGGAATGTGTCTTCTCTAGAGCCAAATTCTTAGCTATAGAAGATAACAATCTTATTGGATATGGCCACAACACTAATAAGGTTGTGGGAACATAAGTTGGCATGGTGTAAATATTTGTTCATCACAATTGAATTGTTCGATGATAAAAATTAACTCTTGGGATAACAACTCGTTGCTGCTACCGAGAGAGGACATGACGATATTGGAAGACTCCAAGATAGAACTAGCTAGAGATCAAGAGTTACACTAGGTCGAGCTGAGGGAATTACGAGAACTGATACCATAAGATTATTGACCTCTTGTTGGTAAACATAATTTTGAAGAAGTGTATAAGTGCTCTACTCGAAAATGGGACAAGGATTTGACACCTATGGAGGATTTTAGATTGTTGACACACCTGTCCGGGGGTTCTGACAAAAAAGAATAAGCTTGATCTTTGTCATGGAACATAAAATGGGAAAATAACTTCCTTAGTGGGGTCGTCAGTCTTGTAAGTACTTTTTTAGTTTTCCTTATACGCTTCTTTTTTGTAACGGTATGACAAGAGATCATATCCTTCATGCATATTTGTAAGAGTGAGATGTGCAATCATTTATCAAATTTTAGTTTTTTGGTTATTAACATGGTTTTAGTATTTTTAAGACATCTTGCTTCTTATATAGTTTATTTGATATTGTTCGTAGTTTTTGGTATTTCTGAATGATTTGTTTTGTTTCTGCCAGCAGCGGGGTTAGCACGTACTTATTGCATGAGCGATCCAAGTTATTTATTTTGCCAATGGTAGTGTATTGGATGTATATACACACATTGCCACTTACTATTCGAAGAAAAACTTATAATTTGAGGCATATAATCAGGTCGATACACATTTTTTGTATAAGGGATACTTGCTATTAATTTTACCAAGAAGTGTATATTAGATGTTTTGGGTACATTGTCTTAGCTTGTTTATTATAAATAAAAATTTATGTTTGTTACATGAAACGAGACTTTCAGCTCGTTATTGTAGCAAATTTTTTAGCTCGGACATCTTTGATATGCTCGAGCTAGCCTCCCCAACCACATATATGTACATACTAGAATATCATAGGTGCGCCAAAGGAGAGAAATCAAATTTTTGTTTTTATGTTTTTACGTGCACAGTGACATGTAATTTCACACCTCAAATTAGTCGCTAAGATCGCACATGCTGTTAACAAATTTGATGTTTGCACTCAGATCTCACATAGTGCAGTGCTTGTACTCAAATGAAGCATGTATGATCTCTAAATACTTAGTCTTATTAATGTGCAGTTGATTTTTAGACTCGAAAATCATGTATCGCAGTGTTTGTACGTAGACGAAACACATATAAAACATGATCTACTCGTCCTATGAAAGTCTAACCGATGAGCACGATAACTGAAGTGCACATCAGATGTCGGACAGTTCGTCTAGCAAAACATTTGGTATCAAAACTCGGCAACTAGAAATGTTAGAACACTCAAATCATGCAATACAATTTGATGCTATGTTTTAAATATTGATGTCCAACCAGCCATTATATATCATGAATAGTAAATACATGTATATCCATACCGTACAAATTTATTAACAATAACATGTATAATAACATGTATCATTTAGTATGATCGCGCTACGATGTAAAAAAAAGATAAAAAATACTAACATTATAAAACAATTAATAACACGTAAACTTAATCAATATATCGGTTAGCTTCTCGGAAATCATAGAAAAACCTTCATTAATTCTCACGAATAATAGCAGAAGGTAGTCAAGTGAGACATGGACATTGTAACATGAAGAAGGATAGAGTCATATAGAGCAAAACACAATGATGTTATACAAAACCAAACACTATTGTACAACAAACATGTTTTGTTGATCCAACATAGCACTAAATCTCTTAAAAACCTTATACATTTGCTCATGCACCAACCATGGCAGGCGAAGAAAACTCGAATGGTTCAACATCACCCATTTCGTCATCTTCAGTCTCCCACATAAACTTCGCATAAGCTCCAGATACCATACTGCACAATCACAACACTAGATTACAATGTACTACACCAAAACAGAGTAAATCAAAACTAATAACATCATTTCAATTACATACCAGTCATCAGGAGAGACACAAACAGCTCGATCAAAGTAAGTTTTAGCTCTAACTTTATCTCTTTGTGTCTCCCATATCAACTTCCCATACAAACAAAAAACCTCTCCATCTTCAGGCTCTGCCAAAATCGATCTACAGTAGTACTCTTCACTTTTTTCTGCATCTTTCTCCACCTTAATCAAAAAGTTTCGAGTAACCCATTTGTTAATTCACTTTTGATTAATCAATTAGAATTTAGATCGTGATAATGATTTATAGTTTATTGATTTAATTACCTCGTATAAGAACTTGCCGTAGTTCATCAACAGGAGTGAGTTATTCGGGTTCGATTTCAATAGTTCTCGATAATAAGCGCCGAGTTTGCTGTTTTTATCGTCATGATTGTCACCTCGATTCTCTTTTCCGTTATCTTCGTTGCCGCCACGACCTTTTCCGAACCCATCTCCGGAAAAGCTTAGCTCTTTAGTTAAAACGTCTCTGGTTTTAGTGGACATCAACGGTCCGGAATTGTACGCGTCTGATGCTTTGGATTGAATAGACCGGGATTCGGTTTTGTTGTTATCTGACGGTTTGATTTTTCTCTCCGGTGTTTTCATGTGGAGATTGAGTGGGGTTTTAGAGTACGGGAGAGTTCCGGTGATGGCGTCTTTACGTGAACCGGAATGGACTGGGTGGGGAAGTGGAGTTGAAACGGTTCTTGAAAGGAGAGATTTCATTCATGCATGAATAGTTTTGATTTTATTTTATTTAATTTTTCTCGTGGTGGGTTGAGAGCTCATAGAATTTCGTGTGGGTGTCTGAAGAATATATATAGGGTGGAGTGGTACAGGTAAAAGGCGGTGAGTAATTAGGGGTGGCACCACGGTTCAAAGCTAAAGCTGACAACCTGCTTAAGAACTGGCGTTTTACCTGCGAAACTGGTCTATTAGGACTGCAAACTGGCAGGATCGCAATCCGCCAGGACCGCAAACCATTATGACCGTCAGGACCGCATAAGGAGTAACCAGCCAGGATTGCAACCCGGTAGGACTGCAACCCGGCAGGACTGCGAAACCACATGTTATTTGTAAAAAACCGCGGTTTATTGGTAAATATTATAAATGTTTTATTTATTTTATAACCAAAATGTTATATTTAAAAAATATTGAGATATTGCATATTATTATAGAATTATTATTACATTTTTGTTAATATTAATTTGTTTTGGTTATTAATATTTTAAGTGTTGTAATTATTATATAATCCAAAATTTTAAATATTACTTATGTTATTATCACATTTTGAATATTATTATTATGTTTTTAGATCTAATACAAATCAAAACTATATCTTATCATGTTAAAATATTACAAATTCTATGGTTATAATTTTAATATTACATTTTGATTACTATTGTGATTTGGTTTTAAATTGTAGAAGTGTTTGTTATTATTTTTTAAACCAAAAATTAGATCTTATGAAGTTATAAGTATTTCATAATACAGTTGTTGTTATTATAATAAAAGGTAAAGTCATTTTTGGATAATTTAGCCGTTCACAGTTTATACTCTTACGGGCCATGAGTTGTACAAATGTTTTCAAATTATAATACAAAATAGCAAAAAACTATTACAAACATCATTCATCTTCAGCTTCGTCTTCTTCGTAAGTAAAATCTTCGTCGTCAGCCTCGTTTTCTTCCGCAATTTCTTGTTCAAGTGTATCTTCGTAATCATCCGGATAATCTTCGAAGATGTTGTCTACGTTCACTTCGTCTCTAAAATCTATGTCTTGCATCCTTTTATCCGCCGCTGTCCAATCCTTAACTGCCACAAGCACTCCAAGTGCTTTGCCCGTCAATCTTGTTCTCTTAGTCGTGTATTGTAACCTCGCTTGGCTGAAAGCACACTCACTTGCAACTGTAGACATATGTATAGCATAAATCTCTTTCACAATCCTGCAAAGAACAAGAAACTCTTCAGTTTTGGTACCCCGCCATCTTATGATATCTTCAATACCTTGGTTTTGATAATTCGTAAAATCAAACCTAGTGCTCCAATATATAGACAACTCATTATCAGATTGAGGGGTTTCTGTAACATTGTTTCGTAACATTGCCAATTGAACATAGTTAGTAGAAGATCTCCCTCTACCCCTATTGTTACTACTCCTTACATTTGTAGATGTATTTGATCTATATCTTGCAGCATACTTATCATAGATATTATACAAACAATCATATATACCGATAATATACCCTTCAGGGTCAATTGGTTCCTTCAGTGGTTTAGCTGTAGAAAACCGTACAGATTGATAAAAGCATCTAACTAGCAATTCAAATTTTTCTTTTCGTGAAAAAAGATCTAAAAGGTAAGCAAATGAATAACTATCAGGGATTGGATGAAAATACTTTGTGAACTTATATTCCATTCCGGGCACCATGTCTACGCATACATAATTTTATCTAAATTCATTCATATGCATGGCAAGATTAGTAATCGTGAAAAGGGCCAAATGAGCATTAGGTTGATTTTGTGAAGAAAAGGTTAGAGTGTTTTCTTTAAAAAGTCTTAAAAATCTTAACATATGTGCACAATATTTCCAATTATCTGGTTCAATTGGTGTTTCACGATAAGATGCATTATAAAGCGTCATAATATCTTCTTTAAAAACATGTGCACGTGCAAACATTGTGTAAGTAGAATTCCATCTAGTTTCGACATCTAATATAAGTTTCTTATATTTTTTCCCATTTGAAGTAACAAGTGTTTTAAAAGCTCTTTTTTAGCAGCGGATGTCGAGCAAAATAGGACCCCATTTTTTATAGGGGTAATATAATCACCGAGAACCTTACGTATTCCTTCTTTCGCAATTAATTGAAGTACGTGGCATAAACATTTGGTGTGAAACAATTTTGGAAAAGGGGGATTGCAATCTTCTATAAGCATTTTTAATGCAGATGCATTAGAAGATGCATTATCCAACGAAATAGACATAATCTTGTTTTTAATGCCATAAACATTCATGCATTCAATCATACTCTCCCTAATTATTTGTGCGTTATGCTTCCCAATTGATTCAAACCATATAATTCTCCTTTGGAGGACCCATTCGGCGTCCATCCAATGGAGGGTAACACATATCATATCAAAATCAGTAAAAGTAGCTATGTCACTAGTAATCGAAACATTCCATGGCAAAGTCTGCATAGTTTGAATAATGCTTTTTTTTTTCTTTTTAAATAATATTTAAAGGCTAGCGATTTTAAAGAGCTACGTGGAATGCGTTTTGCGTGTGGGTTTACCCCAGCTTGCATCCAATTTTCGTATCTCCAAGAATCCCCAAAACTAAATGGTTGTAAACTACCGACTGCATAAATCATTGTTTCTTCCCTATACGTATCGTGGTTAAACTCAAAAGGAAGACCTGTTTGAGGGTTTATGCAAACATTAGTTGGGTTAGGTTTTGTAGGATCATATACTTCATGTTTCAATAAATATTTTACCATAGTGCTAGTGCCCATATTTCTAGCTCCACTTACGTGAAGATAATTTTTTTTGCACACGTTACAAATACAATTCAAACCATCTTATGATAGAGTATAGTGTTTCCAAATCCAAGATGTTTTCTTATGAGATCTCGACCCACTAGTACTTCCACCACCACTTTCGTGGGAGGAGAGTGTGTCAACGTGAGGGAGTTCTGTAGAAAATTCCTCTATGGTATTGAGATCCACATTAGATGGTGGGTTTATCCCGGTATTTCTACGTTTTGAATTCATTTTAAAACTAATAACAGTTTTTTTTAAATATGCAATAAAATACTAATAATAAAATCTAAATTTAGACTAATAACAAGATAGAACAACTAAATTTAGACTAATAACAAGATAGAACAACTAAATTTAGACTAATAACAACTAAGAAACAATTTGCGAAAAAACAAAAATCAAACAATTTCGAACGTAGGAGTAGAATATGTAAAATAAGTAATTATAGTTTTCTAGAATTTTTCGAACAAGTAGATAGATTTAGAGAGAAGTAGAGAGTTGTTTGAGAGGTGTGAGTATTGGTGTTGGGGTCTCCTCTATTTATAGGGGAGACAAAAAAAACGAAAAATAAAAAAAAAATCATCCGGACCATCCGGATCAATGTCCGGACGCCCGGACAGAGAATTCGGACCATCTGGATATTGATCCGGATGGTCCGGACGTCATCCGGATATTCGTCCGGATGCCCCGGACTCAACGGCTAGTTGACCTTCAACTAGCCGTTGGCAATTTAAAGTTGTGGACCATCCGGACGCCTGGCCGGATGGTCCGCACGATGACGTCATCATGACGTCATCTAACGGCTAGTATGAAAAAAAAATTCCCTATAAATACAACCTACCTCCTACTCTATTTTTCACTCAAACTCCACTACAAATCTATCCCCTCTCTCTACTACACTTCTCTAAAAAAAAATTATATTTTTCAAACTCTATTTAAATTTCAGGTTTCGCTAAATGTCTTCGAAAAGATCAAAGCATGCCCGTCAAGGTGGATGTAGTGAATCAACCGCGAGACAAGTGAAACAGGTGGCAGATATGCTGTTTGAAGATATGGAGGTAACGGAGAGCGCGACTATCGAACATCGCGGCGAAGGGGAGCTTCACATCCGTAATCAGGAAGGAGGTCGAGGTGTAACCAAAATTTGGTCCGGTATGTATCTGGACTATGAGGAACTGATCCAAATAGAGGGTATGCAAAAAAAATTCAAACTTATTGAACCAAATAATGGCCTAGGTTGGATGACACTAGCTAGATTCAAATGTGATTGGTATCTAGAACTAGTACGCAAGTTTTATGCCACCGCAAAATTAATCGAAAATGATCCAAGAGGTTTAGGAATGAATTGTTTGGTTGATGGTAAACCCTATACGTTTTTTGAAACTGATTTCGAAGATCTTTTTTCCGTTCCAACCCATGATATGTATACCGGTAATAAATTACCTTCCATTAGTTATCGCCCTACGATCTGGAGTGCTGATTGGCCTATGTCTTACGAAGAAGCAGTAGAGCTTCTTACTTGTCCTGGTGCGGAAGCTCTGAAAATTAGCGGTAAATTTCGAGCCATGCGGGGTAATTTGGATGCTAATGGGAAATTAGCTTTGAAATTGGTAAATAGTATATTTCTTCCCCCTAGTAACAATGATATGCAGCTTTCATATATTCAAACATTTGTTACTGCTTTTATCGTTTGAAATCAGGGAATAATTAATTTACCTAGCTTGATGATTCGAAATATGGCTACGAGGTGTGGTACGGATAAACTACCTTATGGGATGATAGTGAGTAAATTGCTTGTTTCGAAAGGAGCTGATGTGAGTATGTACACTCCGATGAAGGTGAGGCCGACTAGTGCTATAGGTAGAAACTCTTTGCGTTTACAGGAAATATACTCTTGGGATGGAGAGTTAATTTCTAAATTGGAGGCTTGGAACCACCATAGACAAGACTTGAATCAGATATATACTGCGAACGGTCTTACAAAACCGCCAAATCCACATACTCAGTATCGAGTTGAGGCTGAAGCGTCTTTCGATCCAAATGCTAGTGGTTCTTCTGGAGTACCGCCACAAGAAAGACGAACCGATCGCAAATTTGTTGAGTTTTCGCATCAGCAGCATATGGATTATATGCAATTTGCGCATACTCAACAAAAGGAATGGCATGATGATTTTACACAATGGCAAAGTGAATTTCAAAATTGGCAGGGGGGGTAAATGACCAGCTTAGCCAGATACAACAGTGGCAAGTAGGGGTGAATGATCAACTTGGTCACCTCCAGCAGTGGCATGGTCAATATGAGCAGTGTCATGGTCAATACGAGCAGTGGCATCATGGACAAGATCAATAGAATGAGCGATTTACAAACTCTCAAGCCGAACAGTCGGAGTATATGCGACAGATGATGGAGAACATGCATTTGCAAGGTCCACCACCTAACAACAACAACAACGATGAAGCTCCTTAGTTTTTTGCATTTGATTGTCATTATCGTTGTAATGTTTTTCTTTTTTATTTGATTGAACAACTATGTTACTTGTTTGGTTTTTATTTTTAATGAATTGTTTGTTTTGCTTCTATTTTTTTATTAAATGTTACTTAAATCACTTTCACTTTCAATTTTTATTTTTTTCTCTACAACTTACAAGTAATTTATGTTTATGCATATAAACTTCTAATATTGAATAGTTCGAAAATACAATAAACTATATAATTCATCTAGCCATAAACACTTCAAGCTTGAAATAATCTAAAGAATCACCTAATAATTTAAATATAACATCTTAAATATCTAGTATGTTCAAACAATATCAAAATCAAATTACAATAATTTTTTTAGAATGTAATTGATTGATTATAAAATTTCGATTAAAATGATAACATATTTAAATTAAAATACATGAAATAGCATAATTAACTCGTGTATATGGTACATATCTCAATTATTGAAATTAGATTCAATTAACACTTACAAATTAATTTTAAATAACATTATAAAATATTCTGATAAACGGTTCTTAAATGGTTTGGCTGATGGTTTGAACTGATAAACGGTTCTTAAATGGTTCGTCTGGTGGTTTGAACTGGCGGTTTAACTGCGAAACTGGTCCATTAGGACTGCAAACTGGCAGGACCGCAACCCGCCAGGACCGCATAAGGAGCAACCCGGCAGGACCGCAACCCGCCAGGACCGCAACCCGCCAGGACCGCATAAGGAGCAACCCGGCAGGACCGCAACCTGCCAGGACCGCAACCCGGCAGGACAGCAACCCGCCAGGACTGCAACCCGTGGTTCTGATTTAAACGGTGCGGGCGGTTCACGGTTCAAACCGTTTGCCACCCCTATGAGTAATCATAGAAAATTATTTCCCACGGTTTCTACTAGATGATTTAATTTTTAAAACTAAGTACCCCAAACCTGTGGCTCATCCGTGTCATTATGGTCGGTTTAGCAGGTTTCGGTGTCAATCGATGAAAATACGTTACCATAGTTTGTTTTAGGCCTAAGAACACCAAATATTTGTTTTTAAAATTTTTCATATCAGCAGAGAGGTTTTGAACATTATTTCACCTAAGAACTATCGACTTTAACGATTGATAAAATTTGGATTTTTAAAAGTCCACCGGTAGTCTCTAGACTATCCAGTTCAGATAAATTTAGTCCCCGCATCTATTGATTATTGTAAAGTTATCACGTGACACCATACTTAACAGAAATGTATCACCAATGTCTATCGATTTTAGGTCGAAGTGGATAGACAAAGAGATCCGAGAGACTAACTTTATCCAAATGGACTACCAGCAGATTTTGAAAGTCCAGAGACAATCTGTTACTAAAATCGATCGTCTATGAACAAATTACATTATAAAACCTATCTAAGATATGTTTATATTATTGAATTTATTTATCCAACTAATATTGAGTTATCGTTTTTAACAATTTTTCTGTCGAACAAAGTACATATTTAGTCTTCTTTCCGCTGACTTTCATCCAGTCACTTTAATCACGTTGTGCTCAATTCTAGTTGTTGATCTAGGATGTTAGATGTGACAAATGATACAAAGGAGGCACCGTTACACCTCTTTACTCTAATTATACCACACTTCATTGGTTTTTTATCATTCAAAGATTTCACCCATATCACACTCTATCTAAGTTTAGAGCTTTGATACCAATTTGTTAGAAATATGTGGACGAATATTCCGCTTTGGTATATAAGTATAAACCGACACAATCTTCACATTATTATGATATTGTTCATTTTGGGCCCGAAGGCCCGCACAACTTTGTTTTTTGTCCACTTCCAAAAGGTCTCATACTAGTTGAGATATGTTCATACTTATATATCAATGATAGTTCCCATGTTTGATCGATATGGAATTTTTGGTCGTTTCTAACAGTAATCCATAATCCCCATCATCACTTCAATTTGGAACCCATTACCATATTGGACTCTTAAGGCCAATATCTATAGCACGAAGTTGATGAACCTCTCCCTCACCGTAAAACATCAATGTAACTAGTATCCAGATTATATGTGTAGAAAAAAGATAAACAAAGAAAGAGGAAAACGGGTAGGGTTTTTGTATTATTTAAAAAGTGTACCAAGTACATTGAGTAAAAAGCTCTTATTTATAGATAAACTATATGGGCTAATGGGCCTAAGCCTTATATCTCAAACGCCCTCTCTTAAACTCGCAATGCTTATTCTTACATTATGAGTTTGTTGCACAAAATAAAAATCAAAATTACAGCAAAAACCAAATGCCAAACTTCAAACCCATAATCGAAAGCCAAAATCAAAACAAAACTCCAAAATAAAAATCGAAACGTCAAAACCCAAAATCGAACTCCCATCTCCAAATTCTAAACTCCAATCTCTAATCTCCAAACTCCAATCTATAATCTCCAAACTCCAAACTCCAATATCCAATCTTCATTCTCCATTCTTTATTATTAAAACTCCAAATTCCAAACTCCAAACGAAATCTAAACACCAAACGAAGCCAAACAAAGCGAAACGAATCCAAAAAAATCCAAATTAATCCAAACAAATTCAAACTCAATCTATTCCAAATCCAAATCCAAACGAATAACGAAATTTAAACACCAAACAAATCAAAACAAATCCAAAAAAAGGAAAAAAAATCCAAAAAAATCCAAGAATATCCAAATGAATCCAAACAACATCTATACCAATTCCAAATCCAAATAAAATCTATATCAAATCCAAATCCAAGTTACAATCAAAACCAAAATCAATCCACGGTTTCACGTACAAAAATACTGCACTGCTCCAGTAGTAATCTCTCATGAACTATGGAACCAAATCACAATCCAACCATTTATATTGAAGGATTAGGTGTCCCGAACACGCTCTCCAAAATTCAGCAAAAAGCGACACCGTTTACCTCTCGATGTGATTATGGCTGCTCACACCAGATCCAAAAACCAAAAAATTCATTGTCTTTCTTCCGGCGGACAGCTAAAACAACTGCTTTCTGGCACAGCGGAAGACACGAAAAATTAAACTCGAGATCTAAACCTATGGCGTGATACAATGTAGAAAAATATAAACAAAGAAAGAGGAAAATGGCTAGGGTTTTTTATTATTTAGAAAGTGTAACAATTACATAAAGTATAAAACTCTTATTTATAGACAAACTATATGGGCTAATGGGCCTATGCCTTGTATCTCTAACAATATATTCTATGAGGCTCTATTAATTACTCATCAATTTAATATAATGATTTTTTATTATATTTAATTAACTCAAATGTTGTGAATCTCCATAAATTAGACATTTTAATTCAAAATATTCTTACAATATCTAACTTGGATCATCATATCTGATGACAATTTCCTTAGTAATGACATTGTTAACTACTACTTAAAGGAAATTTGAATTCTCATGGAGTGCAACATAGAAATGAAACGATCATATAATCACTACATGCCAATTTCCAAACGTTCTTACTATAATGAATTAAGATCGCCAAATTAAGATAAAAGTCAAAGAATAAAAAAAGATGAATCATCGTATTATTTAACCAAAGAGTATGCATATAAATTTGAAATAATAATGCAATACGAACTTAAACTAAAAGTTAAATTACAAACAAACTCTGACTTAATATGCATAACTTGTAGACTAAGAATGCCCACATGAATTGGGTGTTTATGAAAAACTTTGGAGCTTGAAATCTTATTAGAGGAAGATGGAAATGAGTAAGACTAATCATTATACTTTTCTATAATCCTAACTCAATTATATAATTGGTTCTTATTTGTTTTATTCTGTTTTTTTACCATTAAAAAATTAAACATTTTTTTTATTGGAGGTTATCAAGTCTGCTATAAATTGTATTCTCATAAAATATATAGTTATAAATCACACAATTTGATTTAACTTCCACTTAATCCATTAAGTAATGTATCTCAAATGATCTTCTCAATTACATAAATTTTTTATGTTAACATACGATTCTTTCTTACTGAATATCGGATGACACATGTCATATTGTACAATGGTTCCTCCCCAAAATACTCAAGTATTTATTTAAGATTCATATCATGAAATTTATACTTTATTATAAACCAACCTGAGCATATATCAAAATTTTAATTGCATAAACATATGATTTTTTTGTATCCTCTAAATTTCTAAATTAATCTTGAGATGCTGACTGATAAACTTATCTCAATTTATCTTATGCAAAATCAAATGCTTGTCGTTTCTATACCACGATGTTCTAGCATGTTATTATTTTATATCTCTTGTGATAAACTTATAGAACATTAGAATTCATCGTGATGAATCTTGGTTTCTAATACACGATTCATCATAAATTTCTTGATGGTATGTAAAAGGTCTTTATAACATATAACACATATATTTTATCAACACATAGCCTTAGAATATGAATTCACTCATACTAAACTTGTAAAGTTTATAATACTATACTAAGTTAAATTTATAACTTTAAAAATAAAAATTTAAGAGATTATGATATCATTATTAAGACACTTAAATTAAATATGAAAAATAACTTTCAGTTGTTAGAGACTGTTGATTATATGAATTATGCATATGATTGTTACAAACACATTAATCTTCATTTGAACATATTAAATTTTGCAACCTATTATATTTAATTAAGATAATCATTGATTTGTAATATATATCAAGTTTTTTAATGTTACAATTAAATAACAAATGATTATAATATTCATTTGATGAAACTTAATGATGAAGTGTATTATTGTCTTGAAATAATGTTCCACTTGGCTAAAATAAATATTCTTTTAGAAGGTCAATATGTTAAAATTGAGTGAAACATATTTGGTGTAAGACCTTATGTATATCTTATCATGTTACTTTTAAGGAAACTATGGTTCAAATATAATGCAACAAACTAGTCTATTTTTTAAAACTTGAACTAAGTTATTTTACAATAATTTTAACTATTGTTATAATAATCCAGAACTAAGAATTGGAATTTTATTTGATGCCATGAAATCTTAAAATAAAATCTCTTTCACATCATAAGAACTTAAATGTTATTATAAAACTCTTTACAATAGTGCATAAGACGAAATTAGATTATTTTGTTTCCATACAAAGAATCTAAGCATTTTTATAAGAATATTTATACATTTACAACAGCTGAAACTTAATTCTTATGTTATTCATAAAGATCTCAATTTTCCTTTAGAACTATTTATGACGACAATATGTTTGAATTTTATGTTTGCACCTGCTTACACAGTATTTTAAATTCTATGTTTACGAATCTTTGTAAAATATTACACTAGCTTAAGTTTGCACCATTTCTTGAGGATATCGAGTTTGTACTTCATGAGCAACTGCAACTATCTATTATTAAGTGAGGATTTTGAACATTCATTTCTTGATAAATTGGCCGCTTTCATAATTTGAAGATGATGACATATGAAATATTAATTCCTTATTATTTAGAAATGAATGAATTATTATTGACCTCATAATAAAAAATGTTCACTGATTACTTTCCTCCAAACTTAATATCTTGAAAATTAAAGTATTATCTTAAATCTAAATTTGGTAGCGGGATCTTAAATTGAACTGAATGATATGTATGGTAAAGTAATATAATTATTATTTTATTGGACTCAAAACATCCCTAAATGTACAAATGTCTTAAATAAAGTTTTTATTGGGTTTAAAATTATTATATCATTTTTATTAACTAGCTCCAAGTGCATTGGTTTAAGAATGAACTTTTGCAAATTTGAACTAGATAAAATGAATCATGACATTGTTCACTAAACTACCATATCTTCATTTGTGTCATCTACCAGGGTCAAATTAACAAACTTAATTCTTTTACTCAATTGGTATGTTAAAAAACAAAGAGAGAAGTAGCCGCAGGAAGCGGCTTAAAGAGACAGAGACACAGTGGGGGCATATTCAGTTACTAAAAAACATCAATCCTTTTTGTATTTTTATTTTTTTATAATGCAAACCCAAGTAAGGCTATCAATATATAAAGAACTTAGAAGCCTATACAAGGAAACTTAATACACTGAATATTCTAACATTAATACACTGAATCTTCTAACACTCCCCCTCAAGTTGTGTAGTGGGAACACCAATACCCAACTTGGATAAAACTAATTCGAATGTTCTTGCAGCAACCGCTTTCGTCAGGATGTCTGCCAGTTGGTCTTCGGATCTAACAAACGGAAGTTCGACTGTCCCATCTTCAATCTTTTCTTTTATGAAGTGCATATTTATTTCAACGTGTTCTGTTCTATCGTGCTGTACCAGGTTCTCTGAAATCTTAATCGCAGCTATATTATCACACATTAACTGAGTTGGACACTTCAGAGGGGATCCGATTTCTTTCATTATCTTTTTTAACCAAAGTATCGCGGTAATCCCCTTAACGATTCCTCTAAATTCTGATTCAGCACTTGACAGTGATACTACTTTCTGTTTCTTACTCCTCCAAGTCACCAACTTACCTCCAAGAAGAGTAAAGTAGCCAGCAGTTGATCGTTTGTCGTTAGAATTCCCTCCCCAATCAGCATCTGTGAATACTTCAACATTAAGGTGTCCATTTTCTTAAAAATTATGCCTCTTCCTAATGTGCCTTTGAGATATTGAATAATCCTCATTACTGCCTCCATATGGTGTTCCTGAGGATGATGCATGAACTGGCTAACTACTCCCACCGCGTATGCAATGTCGGGTCGAGTGTGAGCCATGTAAATCAATTTTCCCACTAACCTTTGGTACCTTTCTTTACTCGCTGGTCTCACCCCTTCAATTATCTTTAGTTTGTGATTCACAACCATAGGAGTGTCATTTGGTTTGCAATCCACCATGCCAACTTCACCTAATAAATCCAATATATATTTCCGTTGAGAGATATAAATCCCTCCTTTTGACCTAAGAACCTCGATTCCTAGGAAATACTTCAATCCCCCAAGGTATTTCATTTCGAACTCCTTGAAGAGGTTTTTCCTAAGAGAGCTAATTTCTTCTTCGTCATTCCCCGTTATAATCATATCGTTGACATATATTATAAGACAAGTGACTAATTCTCCTCTATTTTTGTAAAACAAGGTATGATCCCCATTACTCTGTTTGTAGCTATACTACTTCATTGCCATTGTAAATCTCCCAATCCAAGCACGAGGAGACTGTTTGAGCCCATATAATGCCTTTTTCAGTTTACATACCTCATTTTATTGAAAACCATCAGAGAACCCTGGTAGGGGTTCCATATATACATCTTCTTCCAAGTCTCCATGTAAGAAAGCATTCTTTACATCAAATTGATGAAGAGGTCAATCTTTATTCGCGGCTATTGAAAATAAAACTCTGATAGTGTCAATTTTTGCAGCCGGAGAGAACGTTTCAGAGTAGTCTATACTATATGTTTGTGTATATCCCTTTGCAACCAATCTTGCCTTGTGTCGCTCAATGGTGCCATTGGATTTATATTTTATATTAAACACCCATCTACACCCGACTGCTTTCTTCCCTTGTGGTAACACACAATTCTCCAATGTACCATTCCTTTTTAGAGCTTCCATTTCGGTATTCATTGCCTCATGCCATTCAGTTATCTTCTTAGCTTCTTGTCCTGTTTTAGGGATTTGTTCAGAGAGAATAGTAGCTGAAAACGCCTTTGCAATCTTTGTCATTCCTTTCTTGTCCGTTTTTACCGGATATGTAGAAGCACGAGGAACGTGTTCCGGTGAATACCGGTCAGGAGGAACCCCTCTATTTTTTCTTGGGGGAAGAATCGGAGTTTGAGTTTCAACAAATGAACTTCCTGAAATGTCATGGTCAGTAGCATTTTCTGAATTATGACATTGTAAATTGTTTACCTCTTGATGGACATTTTCTTTGGCTGATTCACTGGTAGTATCCATGGCATTTATTTCTTGTTGGACATTGTCTTTGGGAGAATCATTGGTGGTAAAAACTGCCTCGTCAGTCTCCTTTATGTTGGAAGAGGCGTGTTCGGTGGCGCCATCAACCGACTCTGTCAGCACATTCTCAAAGTAACTTTCATATAGCAACCAGTCGAGTGATTCACTTACTTTCTCCCCATGAGCAGGAGATTGGTGGTCAAAAAAATAATCAGATTCTAAGAAGCCACAATTCACGGTGATATGGACTCGACGAGTAACCAGATTGTAACACCGATATCCTATTTGATGAACACCGTACCCAATGAATACACACTTTTCAGCACATGGATTAAGTTTGTTTCGACTAGTTTTAGGGATATGAACAAACACCAAACAACCAAAGACACGAGGTGGTTAGGTCATAACAGATGGAATTGTAACTTGGGTGACAAGCACTTGTAATGGAGTTTTATTTCCTAGACATCGGGTTGGTAGACAATTTACAAGATACGTGGCTGTAGCAAAAGCTTCTGTCCAAAGAGAATGAGGAAATCTAGATTCAATCATAATAGCACGAGTTTTTTCAAGTAAAATACGGTTTTTTCGTTCTGAAGTACCGTTTTGTTGAGGTGTGTTTGGACAAGTGGTTTGATGGATAAGACCATTTGTTTTGAAAAAATTATGCATTGTTTGGTTGACAAACTTTATTCCATTATCAGAATGTAGAATCTGTATTTTTTTTCCAAATTGAGTCAAAATCATTTTGTAAAAAGAAACAAATATTTATGGTACTTCCGATTTATGTTTCATGAAGTATATCCAAGTCATTCTTGAGAAATCATCCACAAATAAAACAAAGTATCTGATTTGATTGTTAGTGGAATTTGGTGCTGGACCCCAAACATCAGAATGGATTAGCGAAAAATCATAATAAACTCTAGTATTACTTTGATTAAATGAGACCCTACGATTTTTTGCGAAAATGCAGGTTTCACATTTCTCATGAATGGAATTATTCAAAAAAGACTAGGAAACAAACTTTTAAGATAGCTAAAAGAAGGATGACCACGTCGCCGGTGCCATAACCAAAGTTTCCTTTCGGTTGTTCCATGAGCAAGCATGGCATGTCCCTTATGAACTACCGTATCAACATAATAGAGACCTCTTGGTTCAGTACCACGCCCAATGATCTCCTTCGTACGAATGTCCTGTAAAATGAAAAAAATGGATAAATAAGAACCACACAGTTGAGTTGTTTTGTCACTTGACTAAAAGATAATAACTTTAAGCATAGTGAAGGAATGTAGAGGCAGTTTTTAATTTCCATTTTTTCCGAAAAAATAATTGAACCTCCCCCTTTGACTTCACAAATTTCTCCACTAGTAGTCTCAATATGGGACTTATTTGGAGATGACATGTCACCAAAGTCTTTAGGATTATAAGATATGGTGTCCGTAGCCACGCAATCAAAGATCCAATTCATTGATTTCTCAAACCCTTTACCTCCAAGTTTTTTATAGGAGTTTGCCGCCATTCCTCCAAAACCAGTGCCACTTCCTTGCTCATTTTTAGTCGGATCTTCACCGCCACTTGTAGATGAAGCCCGTTTGACATTAGATCTGAAACACTGGTTATTTTTCTCCTTATGACCGTCCTCCTACCATTTTGGATAGCCAACCAGCTGGAAACATGTCTCTTTAGTGTGTTTCTTCATCCCACAATGAGTGCAATACAACTTGGATTTATCTTCTTTCTCTATGGATCAGAATTTAAACCTCTGTGCAGAATCTTTAGCAGCCAAACCCATTCCAATTTCAATCGAGTCACTATCAAAAGAACTTGATTTTAGTATATTAAGCCTGGCCACTTCCCTTCGTATTGTAGCATATGCTGTTTCCACGGAAGGAAGAGGATCCTTTTTTCAGGATATCTCTCTTGACTGGTTCCAGCTTTTTATTAATCGCCATTAGCAATTGATAGAGTCTTTATTCTTGAGTCTTCTTATTGTAGGTCTGAATGTCTTCTCGATCTTTCATAGGGTTCGGATCTCGCCTATCTATAGACATCCAGATGTTCTGCAGTTTGTTCCACAAGTCTTCTAGTGTATCAGACCCTTGCCTTAATGAATTAGCCCTCTTATGAAGGTCAAACACCTGTAACGAATCTGTACCAGAACCGTATGTGGTGGCTAACCCATCCCAGAGGGCTTTTGTAGTGGGATATTACAAGATATTATTCACCAAGCTGGATTCAAGATTCTGGATAATCCATGTGAAAACACATTGATCATCTTGTTCCCACCTTGTATATGTGTTGTCAGTTTTGGATGGAGGTGTCGGCTCCCCTGTAATGTGAGAACCTCTCCCCCTTCCACCAATTGATTTCTTCATCAGGTTTGCCCATAGGGCATAGTTGTCACCACCGAGTTTAATCCCTAGGGATAAATTCTCGGGGTTAGTTGTTTGTTGTTGTGTTCCGAGACCATTTCTCAGAATGGCAACAATCTGCATTGTTAATTCATCAGTAATTTGACTGACCACGACTTTATTGCCAACCATCTTTGTTGAGGATGTTCAGAATTCCCAGAATCACACGTGCTCTGGTACTATGTTAAAAAACAAAGAGAGAAGTAGCCGCAGGAAGCGGCTTAAAGAGACAGAGACACAGTGGGGGCATAATTAGTTACTAAGAAACATCGTTCCTTTTTGTATTTTTATTTTTTTTATAATGCAAACCCAAGTAAGGCTCTCAATATATAGAGAACTTATAGGCCTATACAAGGAAACTTAATACACTGAATATTCTAACATTAATACACTGAATATTCTAACAGTATACCATACTCCAATTCTAAAATATTTAAACTTGTTAGTGACTCATGATCATGGTGAAATATGGGAATAAAAAGAAAAAAAAGAATAATATATGATGTTTTGGGCATCTTTACATAAGAATGATTTACACATAACTTTTGGAATTTGTTCAAAGACATATATTTCCATGTATACACCTAATTTATTTTACTTGATTTGTTCTCTCTTGATTCATTACACACATATATGAATATTCAGAATAGTCAAGAGGGTCTGTAGTACCTCAAGAAACTAGCTTGTCAATCTAAATTTGAGAAATATGATATGAATGTTTGTGACAGAAGTATACTTAATTGTTTCAAGGTTTCAATTTATTTAGTTACATAAAAAATAAATATCTATAACATCATTGAAAAATATAGTTACTAGCATGTATATAATTTATGTAGTTTGTAATTTCTCTATTCATGAATGATTTTTTTTTTGTATAAATATTTTACCATCACTTAGTATTGAAACTTAATGTACCTTCTTAATGAAGAGAAAATGTGATGGTTTTAGCTGTATCAATCCATCAAGTGTTTCTAATAACTAAACATAAATTGAAATTAGAGCTAGACTAAATGTGTGAAAGCAATTTTCTTGGCCGAGCCAAGTCTCAAACCTCTTATAACCCTTTTGAATTTTTGTTTTCCAAATATTTTTGATGAACTCAGCTTAATGCTAAATTATACCTAACCTTATTAAGATATGAAACTTACTGCAACTAAATTATCTATTTACTTACTTTTATTCTTTATAGAGATTTTTACTATGTAAGCTTCTCTAATGGTCAAGGCTGAACCATTCCTCCATATTATTATTCAATATTAACGATGAAAAAATATATAATCTCATAATTACTAAATTGAGATATAAAAATATGAAGCATCTAGTTAATAATGACGACCTTACAAAATGTCAATCATAATTAAATATGGGACTTGACCATGTAATAAAATTATAAAATATTTTCTCACAAATCTCATCATTTCATTTATCTTTTAATCTGCAACATTTTTTTAGATTTAACAAACTTAGATAAATTTGGAAAACTCTAAAAGCACTAAAATATGAAAATCTAAATTTTGACAGTAAAATTTAGAAGAATCCTAATTATCTTTTTAAAATATGCTTAAACAATGTTATATGGACTATTATGAGATTTATAAGATTGGACTTTATCCTCTTTATTATATTCACATCTTAAACTTTAGGGTCAAATAAAAGGATTTTCTAATGTTGTAGTCTTATAAAAATCATGACATTCATATTTAACAAACATATTATATTTTCATTCGATCTAAATATAATTTGAAATTATTTCTTTCTAAAATTATAAATAAAATTTAAACATCCATAATTTAATCATAATCATCATATAAATAACATAAAGAGTTGAATTTTATTAAGTTTTAGGCTCTAACATGCATTCATTTGAATTGACTCGTCATAATCTTTGGCGAAGACCTTTGGGCTGGCGCGATATATATTAATTTTTGAGTACAAGTCTTTAAGTGGAACAATGTTGGTTCACAACCATATTTGTAAGCAATAAAGTCATCGTTTGGGGTGATCATGATTGTCTCATGACATACTTAACCAAAACCATTCAACATTTAAGTCCAGTTGTGCATGAGTACGTGACTTGTGAACCAATCAACATATTATACAATAATTTTCTCACACTTAGACAAATATGTGTATAGTTTTTTTAAGTCGGTCTCACACACAGCTTATAGTCCTTATGAATGAGAACCCAAAATTATTTCTTGTATGACTCACCAGTAGGGTTTACTTTGGAAATTCTCATGGGTTTTCATACAATTTTATAGAATAAAACTGATAAAGTTTCAAACTGAAAGTTAAGTTAAATACTAGTCTTTCTAATTAAGCATACTTTTAGTTCAATATCTTATTGCAACTTTGAACACCTGAAGTCGTCTTTAGGCTATGAATTATCCTTTTAAGAGCTCAAATTTTTTAAAAGGAGATAAATTTCATTGAAATTCTAAACGTGAAAAAACAAACAATGTATGTGCATGCAATATATCACCCCATACATCTCAAAGTTCAAGTTCTCAACAATTTTAGTTTTATCACTATCATATCTCAAAAGCCATACATTTACAACACTACGTGCTTACTTAACACATACATAATTAGGAAACACAACTCTACATCTACTAAACATTGACTACAGTAAACACATGAGATTGTATCCAAAATATACAACACTAAACATGTATAATTGAGTAAACTAACATATTATATGATATGAAAATTCTAAAACTAGAACACCTGACTATTATATACCACGATCCAATAATCTTGTAGGTATCTAAATTTTAGATAGAATAAAAAAATGCATGATTCGAATAACCCATATTGTTTTGGGTACCATTACCGCGGTAATGTATATACTCACCATGGAACTCTAGATACTATACAATCATTATCGTGATAAATCACATGAATGTTTTAATAATGTAACTACTGTAAAGTTGTTGTGGTAATTCGCTTGAGTATCCCATTGATGTGGCTATTAAAACCCCGTTGTCACGACACCAAATCCTTTTACCACGATAACCTATCAACATCTAGAATCTGAAAACCTTAATTTTTACTTAATTAGGGTTTTTGAAGAATTCTAAAAATCCAGATTTATAAATTATATTCATGCTACATGTAATCGATGACATAAAATAAAACATATTACTTGTTTTTTTCTATAATATTCGATTCAAAATCCAAACATGTAACTCTATTATCAATATATAAAATTTATATTATATTTCCAAAAAATTGAATCAATAAACTTAACTGGTTTGGGACAAATACTATATAATTCATTTAAATATTTTTAATCTCGAGAAGGAGGATTTGTAACTAATTGATGAGTAAACTCATCTAAACATACAACCATGATTACTTACATATATGAAGTTTTAATATGATTGATGAACTTACATGTAGTCGTTCTTAATTGCATAAACTAACCATGCAGTAAAATCGTTAAAGTCGACAATAGAACTGTTGATGTTGAGTTTAAAGAACTTGGTTTTGAAGGTTACATACCTTTATTCCGTGCAGAAGTTGAATTTATTTAACCTTAAAATAAGAGAGCTAATGTCACTATAAAGGGAATTGATCTCTATAAAATGAGCCAAAATGATGAACTAAAACTAAGATGGAAAAATAAAAATTGTGTAATATGCGTGATCAATTCCCAAATGAAAATTGTGGTTCATATGTATAGAATTTAGATGAGGTGTTTAACCAATCATTCAATTATACGTGTATGAAATAACTAATTTAAACATGTCATTCTGGTATAATTGTCTAACAAACTTTCTTAACAACCTCTTATTATATAATGAAACATGTGAGTACAATTATAACCGTCTAACAAATTTTCCATGTACTTATCTTAGTTCTTCATGCAACCCTCGTCATAACTCTGAATACAAGCCTCGTTATAACTTGGAATACAACATTTATCTGAACTCTATATACAAGCCTCACCATAACTCTAAATGTAGCTTTCGTCATAAATCTAAATTTCACCATCGTCATGACCCTGAATATGGGCATCGTCATATCTCTGAATTTAACCCTCATCATGTTCCACTTCATGCTCTCGTTTTAGCTCTTTAACGTATGACAATTGTCATATCTTTGAATAGGACCCCTGTCATATTCCACTTTATGTTCTCATTTTAACTCTTCAACATATAATCTGTGTCATGTTTATTGTATCTTATACCTTTATTATCTTTATTTACCTCGTCAAAATAAGGACCATATTCAATCTGTAGAATATAACATTATCAGTCACTCAATAGATTTCAAGGGTTTGAGGCATAAACTTAGTAATATGATTTTGGTAAACATAGAAAGTCTAAAGTGTTCGTGAAGAAAAATGATATGATATTACAATCTAATCTTTATTATCCATATTTATATCACTCTATTTATGAATGTGGGTGGAGTTAATATTGGATAAAATCCACTTTTAGTTTCTAAATATAATTCTTCTTAAACTAACTTAACTAAAAAAATCCCAATACAAATTCAATCCGATAATATCATGTCAGGTGGAGAACATAACCATCTTGGTATTTTAGGACTCATATCCATAATGCTAAATTAATGAATCTTTCCTTCATAGTGCACCATCAATCTAACTAGTATGTACACTATACAATACACGAGACTCTTGGTTATATGTCGATCAAATTTACTAATTGTTGATCACATATAATTAGTTGAATTTATAATTACGACAATATCAATATTCTAAATCGGATGAAACATTATAATTCAAGATTTTCTTACAAAAATCATAAAAATAAAATCTCTTATAAATCGTAATGATTAAATTTATATTGCATCATAAATTTTAATTTTACAAATCATTAACTTAACTTTTTAACACATAAAACAATAATAATTTATAAAAATTATATATATATATATATATATATATATATATATATATATATATAAAATCTTATTTGCATAATAATTGTTTGAAACATTCCTAGATGGTCGTGAAATTAAATTTTAATATATATAAAACTTAAATAACAAAATTTTCAGAAAGTAAGACGAATTATTTTTAAATTAAAATTTAAAAGAAAAAAAAATAGTTGTTTTTTTATAAAGATAATATAATTTCTATATAAAAAGTTATAAAAAAAAAGTTAAAACAAAACTCTAACCAAATGTTACCAACAAGACATTTAATTTTGTTTAAGTAATAAACACTATAAATATAATCGAATATTTAACTTTTTTTTATAAAAAGTCCAATTGTTACATAGAATTATATTAAAAATTAAATAATATTTATTAAATATAATTGCCAAAAAATCTAATTTTTCTATAACCATTTACTATCTCAATCCATATTTCACTTATAAGAAATATAAAGATGAACGAACATTGTTTTTTTAATCTTATATTATTGCAGTTTTTCAAAAATGGATGTTATACGTATTAATTAGTGAAAAATGCTTTACCAAAATTACTAGTTACTCCTCCGTCTTAATTTTTTATTTTGATTTTAAAAACGTCAATGAAGATATGACACGTGTCGAAATACGAATGATGATAAAAGATTTCGATCAGTGCATGTGATTACGTTATTGTTGGAAAAGCGAATGGGAGGACGACACGTCAAAACGAGTGCACATGAAAGCTAAACAATTTAGCGGGAGAACCGGCGGCTTATTGAACTTTTTGTAACGAGAAGTGCGTGATCCGATCACGTGGCAAACATACACCGGGGATTCGGACACCAAAAGTGTACACTTACATACTACTAGATTCAGCCGCTCAAGGTTTCTACTTTCTAGTAGTTACCGTCGACGTACACCAAAAATTGACTCCACACAATCGCGTTGGTTTTGGTTTATGCTTTTTTTTTTCTTTCTTTTTCAAAAATACTATTCCGTTGATATTATAGAGTTAAAAAAAATAGATTGTAATGTGCGAATTAATCTAATTTGGACTAATGTTTGATTTCAGTAAATTGACAAAATTTTGAACAAATTGTACAATTAGAGTTTAAATGTTTCCTTCATATGGTTTTGGGACAGTTGAGCTTAGAGAGGTAGGGTTCGAAAGCTTTTTGGTAGAGTTTTTTTTTGGTTGCTTCATCGTAGTTTAAGAGAACGATTTCAAAGTATAAGTATCCTTCCTATCTTCCAATCTTCTAAGTCATATGATCTACATCTTTCTAAGCTCTTACTCTCTCAGCATATTCACCCTTATGGATTTGGTTTGTAATGTTCATGAAATTGAGAAGTAGAAAAAGTATGCCATATTATAAACCTGCTTACAGATTGTTAGTATGCACCTAATATCAAAGTAAAAAGACATTTCAATTTATGCAAGCTATATAGTATGTATTATCTTTATTTTCAACTTTTAAATAGCATAAACTGAGACTTTCAAAGAATAAAATAGCTCTTACTTTAGCATGGTCATCACTAATAGAAATATTACAATTGGCCTTACACTTTAGAGAGTATTTCGCAATCTAACCTTCTGCGAAATTTGTTCACTATAAATGAGTTTTAATATCATTGAAGAACTCAGTAACTTTGTGCAGCATTTTATAATGGGAAATAAAATCCAGGGACAATGTCATTTGCTAATGACTAAAAGAGAATTTTAGAATCTATTTCAATGTCTACTTGAGTGTATCATAGATTCTTACTTCAACAAGAACCATCTGAATTGAGTTCCAATCTATTTCTAAGAAGAGGGATTCCATTTGACACAAAATGCTTTCATTTTTGTTTGTGTGGTGATGAAAGCAATCAAGATGAAGAGCAATTTTTTTTATCTCCAATCCAAATTTTCTTAGTTAATAGATTTGCACAATCTATTCTAAATATCATATGGAAAATCTTATCTTTATTATAGTTAGATGAGATTAAAATATTCTTGTACTTTGATTGTTTTCATGCAGACTAGACATTCAAATAAATTATTGATGGAATTATGGTTCTTATGTGGACAAATTTATTAGTTGATATAAACCAGCTATTAATTAGATGAACAAAGAACATATGATTACCAATTAAAATACCAAACAAATATGTGAAGTATTTCTAGACTTTCCCGATTGTTTGGCATTGAACAAAAAAATGATCTATGGATTCTATATTATTGCAAAATTAGAATTTTAAAACCAAGTTAAACATTTTCTTTAGAAGTATAATAGCCATTGATATTATCCCTTTCTGAAATCTCCAAAGAGTGAATAAACACTTCTTTGGAGTTATAAAGTTCTATATCTTTTTATGTATGATTGATCGAGGCTCTTTGGATTTTATTTTACCTAATATATCTTTGAATTTGAAGAAACAAGTTTGAGAGGCATTTCATTTCAGAATATAAGGTCTATCATCATGAAGATTAGACTTTATAATTCTATCAATATCTGTTGTTGTGACATTTTCCTTGAGTTTGTTCAAGTTCCATGTATTATTTTCCCAGAATTGGTAGATTTTATCATTGTTATACCAAATATTATCTTCTCCATTTGTTACCTTTATGAAAATATGTATGTTGTTCCATCTCTCAAGCCAAAAGTCTATATTTTCTTTTCCTACTCGATAGAAAATGGATGTTTCAACTAACTCTCTTATGTTGATCAAATATTTTTATATTTTTGAGTCTTTTGTTTTTAAGTTTATCTGTAAAGGGTGTTTGTTTGGCCAATATATAGAATGCATCAACTTGGACCATAAAATTTGATTATTTCTAAATGTGAACCATGGTTTACATGATAAATTATTTTGAAAGTCTTCTAGTTTTCTGTAGTTTAGACATTTTTCATCATAAGAATTACAAAGGTTTGTCTAGTTAGACTAGACAATAACATTTATGTCTTCTTTTGAACCTTAAAAGAATTTATTAACTAATCTATAAATTCTATCTATTGTAGTTTTAAGAAGGCTGTAACTTTGAATGTAATAAGATGGAATGACCATTAGAACTATTTGTATCAATACAATTCTACCTTCAAACTAAAGATTTTTACAATCCCATTCTGGAATTTTCTTTCTGATTTTAGTAGTTATATAATAAAAGTAACATATTTTGTTACTTGGATGTATAGTTATACCCATGTATTTAAGGGGTAGGTAAATGTGCTTAAAACCATTTAGACCGCTGATAGAAATGCTTGAGATTCTTTCTCAATGAAGATATATTTGTTTTTATTAATGAGTTAACCATAAATTTTTTGATAATGATTAAGGAAATCCCAAATAAGTTTAACATTGTTTATTGATCCATCTATAAAAATTATAATGCCATATGCATCTGCATAAGCAAGACATGAAATATGAATGCTACTTCTTGAGTGGTATTTCATTGTTTGGTTTTCAAAAAATATTTTTTTATACCCCTAATGAAATATTCTTCAGCAATGATGAAGATGCTAAGTGACAAAAGTGTAAAATAAATAAGGCATAGGCCCATTAGCCCATATAATTTTTCTATAAATAAGAGATTTATACTATATGTAATTGGTATGCTTTCTAAATAATAAACCCTAATCGCCTTTATGTTTCTCTAGTCGTCTTTCTTTGTTTTACCTTCTTCTACATGGTATCGGACCGTAGGTTTAGATCTTGAGTTTTTTTTCGTGTCTTCTGTTGTACCGGCGGACAGTTATTTTAGCTGTCTGCCGAAAGAAAAAGAAAAGAGTGAATTTTTTTAGTTTTTAGATCTGGTGTGTGCAGCCACAACTAGCATACCCAATCTAGAAGTATATAATGTCTAATTTATTTAAATTTTGGACAGTGGGTTCAAGATATCTAATTCTTCAATCTGACCGTTTGGATTATGATTCGGTGCTACGGTTTGGGAGAAATTGCTACTGGAATAGTGATGTAGCGAAGACTGTGGACAAACTGGTTTCTCGCTCGGGTATCAGAACTAGGCGAAATTTGTACTCAAATTGAACGTCTCGACGAGCCCAACAACTGTAAAAAAGTGAATATGTCACAAAATTCAGACTTCAAATTCTACTGTTTAGGGTCCAAAAATCCAATTTTACAGTTTTTGATATTTTATTTTATTTTAGTTTAAAATAAATATTTTAATTAATGAATCAAATCTGATTGCATTCAGATTATATTTATTTTTATTTTTAATATCTTTATTGTATTTTTAGAATATTTTATTAGGATTTTGGATATCTCATATATAAAGCATCTTATACCCTATTTTACCGTAAGACTTTGATGAATAAAAATTAATTTTTTTCTCTAAATCTCTGAGTCTCATTTTCACTCTAACCCATGGTTAAAGATTATCTATTCTCTGTTTTGTCTTCTTTTCTTTGTGTTTACCGTCGTCTGTTCAACCTCATATCTCGGCGCTACCAAATAGTGCAATCGTTTTGTTGGTAAAACCGTGAATTCAATTTGATTTTGATTTTGATTGGAAATTATAAATTATATTTGGATTTAGTTTTGGATTTCAATTTTTTATTTGGATTTGGTATCTAGATTTAGTTTGGTACCGAGACTTAGTTTTGAATATTTGGATTTGATTTTAGATTTGAATCGCTTTTGGATTTAGTAGTTGGATTTTTTTGGATTTTTGTTTGGATTCGTTTGGTGTTTAGATTTCGTTTGGGTTTGGATTGAGATTTGGTATAGATTTTGTTTGGATTCATTTGAATTCAGTTGGATTTGTTTGGATTCGTTTGAGTTCGTTTGGCTTTGTTTGGATTTGTATGGATTCGTTTAGTGTTTAAATTTCATTTAGATTTGTTAGGGTGGCGACCAAAGTCCCACATCCCACATCGGTTAAACATGGGAAGGATCAATGGTATATAAGTAAGAACATACCTCAACTAGTATGAGACCTTTTGAAAGTGGACCAAATGCAAAGCCGTGAGAGCCTTCGGGTGCCAAAGCGGACAATATCATACTGGTGTTGAGATCGGTTGTGTTCTTTCTTATATACGGAGGCGGAATATACGGACCGGACCCCCATATTCCCAACACGTGGTATCAGAGCGTCAGGCCCAGACGAAACGCGATGGTGGTAATATTATCGGAGGTCGAACATGATGAACCAGTAGTCATGCTCAAGGTGAATGATCTACTCTAAACATCCTAGTTCGGAGCGTCCATGACTCATCAAGCGGTTGTACTTGATTGGAGTGGATAGTGGAGCTAGATCGTCCATGACTCATCAAGTGGTGGTACTTGATTGGAGTGGATAGTGGAACTAGAGCGTCGATGACTCATCAAGCGGTGGTACTTGATTAGAGTGGATAGTGGAGCTAAGGAACAAGCACAGGATGGTCGAGTGAGTAGATAGATCCGCTGTAAAAGCTATATTGCTCAGGTGGAGGAGCAATCTCTGATTAGAGTGAGCGGATGAAAGTCAATTGAGAGGAGGCTAAGTGGTACTTTGTTCGAGAGGAGGATTTGTTAGGGTGGCGACCAAAGTCCCACATCTCACATGGGTTAAACATGGGAAGGATCAATGGTATATAAGTAAGAACATACCTCAACTAGTATGAGGCCTTTTGGAAGTGGACCAAATGCAAAGCCGTGAGAGCCTTCGGGTGCCAAAGCGGACAATATCATACTGGTGTTGAGATTGGTTGTGTTTGGAGTTTGGAGTTTGGAGTTTGGAGTTTGGAGTTTGGAGTTTGGAGTTTGGAGTTTGGAGTTTGGAGTTTGGAGTTTGGAGTTTGGAGTTTGAAGATTGGAGTGTGGAGATTAGAGATTGAGTTTGAAGATTGGAGTGTGGAGATTAGAGATTGAGTTTGAAGATTAGAGTTTGGAGATTGGAGTTCGATTTTAGGTTTTAACATTTCAATTTTGATTTTGGCTTTCGATTATGGTTTTGAAGTTTGGTGTTTCATTTTTGCTGCAATTTTGGTTTTTATTTTGTGTAACAAACTCACAATGCAAAAATAAACATTTCGATTTTGAGAGAGTGTGTTAAACAAATAAGGCCTAGACCCATTAGCCCATATAGTTTGTCTATAAATATGAGATTTATACTCTATGTAATTGGTACGCTTTCTAAATAATAAACCATAATTGTCTTTATGTTTCTCTAGTCGTCTTTCTTTGTTTTACCTTCTTCTACAAAAAAGATCACTCTGCCTTACGCCATTGGAAGAGTTGAAGAAACCATATAGGATTCCATTGATTATTACTGACAAATTAGCAACAACTAGACCTTTTTGAGGAGCTTAATGAAGTTGTTACAAAAGACAAAGCATGCCATTTTTTGAGATGAAGATTATTGATATCCTATCAAAAGATTTATCTATATCAAGTTTGAAGATTATAGTTCCACCTCTAATCTTTTTAGGTAGATCATGAGTCAATTCATGAGTAATTAATATATGCTCATGAATGTTTTTGTTTATTACAAAACCTCCATGATCATCTAATATGATTTTTGGGAGTAAGGTAGCCAACCTATTATTGATCTACTTAGATATAATTCTATTCAAAACATTACAAAGACTAATAGGCTTGAAATCACTCTAGGTCATATGATAGTCTTTTGTTAGAATCATACATAATACAGTAGTATATACTTCTATAAGAGCAAAGTTTTCATTAAAAGAATCTAGTATGACATCAAATAGATCTTTTTTTTTAATTATATAGCAGTATGTTATGAAGAAATTTGAATTAAAACTATTAGTGCCATCCACATTATTGGGGCTGAGAGATTGCAAAGTTTCGAAGATTTCATATTATCTTGGAGAAAATATGAAAAACGGATTATCTTGTTCTATGATTAGGTTTGGTAAAGTATTTTGGAAATATTCAAGAGATTTTTGGGTTGGCTGTGAGTTTAGAATAATTTTAAATTGATCTACAACTAAATTCCCAACGGTATCTTGCTCATCAATCGAAAAATATCCATTCCAGATTCTATGGATCCTGTTTTTAATTCTTCTTTTGTTTACACAGTTATGGAAACAAGATGTGTTTATGTCCTCATTCTTAGCCTAAGAAGTGGCATCTTTTTGTTTCCAGAAAGCTTTTTCCTTGGCCAGAAGATTAAGGTGGTTGACCTTAGATTTTAAAAGACTCATTTTTCTTCTTATAAGTTTTTAATGTTTTCATCATAAGTTTCAAAGTATTTTACTTCTTCTTCACTATTAGCTAAATATCAAATATAGTATAATTTTTTTTTTCATTTCCAATGTTTTAGTTTGTGTTTCAGCCTTTTAAGTTTTGACGAGACCACTTCTAAAGGTGTTCCAATGATGTTTATAAATAATTTATCTTCCACGGTTTTCAAAAACTCTAGGTGGAGAGTCCACATGTTAAGGAAGTTATAACTTTATTTTGGTTTGTTAAAGCTTTTAGAAATAGATATACACAATGGTGAGTGATTTGAGCCAGTTTTGGCCAGATGCTTCACCATTGTGATATCAAAATAATCACGTTAGGAAGCATTATACAATGCCATGTCCAATCTTTTCCAGACTCTATTGTTTTCCCATGTGAATTTGAAAACTGAAAATGCAGTATCTTCAAGCTGGAATTCGATGATTATTTCACTAAAACCATCAAAATAGTTTTGATACAAAGATGAACAAGATAGTTTTTCATCTGCTGAGGCAATGACATTGAAATCTCCAAGTACTAACCACTATTGGTTAGTGTTAGAGATTTAATTTAATTTTTCCCATAAGTCAGATCTTAATGGCATGATATATTTTGCATATATTATAGAAATAATGAATTCTCTGTTGGCCAAATGATGTTTAATAATAATTGTACAGTTAGATCATTATAAAAGAAATAATAAGTTATTACTCTTTATTAGTTTTGGAGCTCAAATTTTATCTTGATTTTTTTGTTTTGTAAATATTTGAGGCATTATATATATATATATATATGCCACTTTAATTACTTTGGTGCAAAGAATTTTCAAATATAATAATTTTTAATAGTTTATTTTAGGATCAGTAATCGATAATTATTCGTATAAAAAAAATTACGGTAATTATTTAATTCTCGAAGCTAATCAAAACCATCAGCAATATAAGTTTTTTCCAACTATATTCTTAAAACTTATAAACACATACAAATTTGACAATAAGTTATCTTTAACTTTCAAAATCCCATATCTTTTAAATTCTAATTCATTTTTTTCAACAATGGATATATTTATATTTTTTAAAAACAAACAAAACAAAATCTAATAGTTATATTTTTTTAGTTTTGTTTTCTTATTTTTCCAACCAGATTACGCATAAGTCCGCAACTGGAACACAATTGTTTTTAGCAACAAAATTAAATGTAATTTTGAAACTGAAACACAATTTATTTTTTTACTAATTTTGCAACCAAATTTCATATATTTTTCTAACTGAGACACAATCAATTTTTTTTAAAGTTTTTAAACATGAAAATGCGATGTTTCGCAACTACAAAATAAATAATTGTTTTGCACCCAATTTGCACTTATTTTCATAACACAAGTTTGTAATTTATTTTTTTATACAATCAGACTTATTCAGCAACCAAAATCTTATTTCTGCAACTATTTCTTTATTATTTACACAACATATTTGCACATAATTCCACAATTGGAACACATTTGTTTTTAGCAACCAAATTACATGTTTTCTAACTTAAGAAAAAAAAACATTAAAAATACTCTTACAAACCTTTTGGTTTCCACGTACGAGAACAAATCATATGAGAGATTTCCAAGCACCCAAATACATATGAAAATATCAATGAATTCACATGCAAAATTAGTCACGATATGAAAATATGGAACATATCTACTCATCAACGCTAGAAAATCATGAATTTTAAATTATTAAAGTGATCCCGTCATAAAATAATATTCATAAACAACATCCTCTAGGAATTTGGTACCAGCTACGTTGGGCACAATTATGTTACTTTAAAGAACTGTAGCAGGTCTGAGCTTGCAGAGAAGAGATCCCGTGATCGAGCATGCACGTGAGAAACACCACCTAATTCTTAAAGATAATAAAAAAAGTATCACATTTATTTGGGAAGCATACAATAACATTTGGATGAATACACCACTCATTCAGCTTCTAAGCTTGTTTCTCTTTGCCAACATACTCTACGAGTATCTCATTAGAGTTAACCATATAATGTCATCAAGCTTACAAAACATCGTCCCCTTTATTCCTGAGGAGACGAAAGGAAAAAAATAATAATCATTTCTCCGGAATGTGTTGTATTGTGTGATGGACCAACATTTGATAAGCATTCATTGGGAGTTACAACCGTAAAGATCCCCAGGAGAAGATTTACCAATAGAACAACACTATATTTCTTAAACCTCATTGAAACAGTAGAAAAATTAGTGTGTCCGTGTGCAAGAAAAGAATTGATAATGGAAAAAGAATAATAAAAATAAAATAAAATTTGATATTCTCATGAATTTTTAAATAAAGAAATATGTAAAAACGATCTCGCACACAAGTATCATCCTTTTATAGGCAAAAATATGTTATAATCTCACAGTTTATTTCAACATAAGCGATACCACATATCCAAAGACTGAGATACAAGAAACCAAAGCGTCCGAGATGGCCCTGTCAGACAGCCCCCATATCTTTCCACCACGTGTCACAAAATACCTTCGTTCCCCTCACGGATGAGTAGTATTTTCCTCTAGACCTTTAAATTTATTATATTGACGAAATCTCACAAAAATTATTTATTTACTCTCGGTTACACCATAAATCCACTACCATAGTAATTTATAAACATTATGGTACTTCCCAAGCACCGATAGTTTTTGGTACTACAACAAATAGGACTCTTACATTCTCTGTCAACAGTAATATAAATTAGGAGGTCTAATTTGCTACCCACTACCATTGTTGATACATAAGATCTTTTGCAATACCTCACCCACATTAAAAGACTAAATATTTTAACTTAAACAAACTAATTGATCCCATCTAATGACAACACGCAGTCCTACAATGTGAAGGCTGATGTCATCCTTTAATCTTCGCCTCATTCTTACACAATTATTATGGGGATATTTCACATTTTCAAAACCAGAACCAATGTCTATTCTCTCTAGTAATTCCCTCATTATCCAATAAGGACTAGGAGGCTACTTAATACATATCACTCAAGTGAGAAAATTTCTCTAAACCAAGTCTCGTAGTTTCCCTCATTCTTCAATAAATACTAGAGGGCTATTATATGATACCCGTCGAAAACATGGAGAAATTTCTTTTTCCAACCAAATTCTCATGAAATAATATTAATAAGGCATAAATCAACCAATAAAAGACAACGTCGGAAAACTCTAGCAGCCTACTACCTGATCAGGTACTCATTTTCTCTTGGAAAATATATATTTTTATCCTCAATGAAGGTTTTCGGTTGGTATGAGGGTTTTTAATGTAGACTAGAGCCGAGTCAACACAAATTAAAATTAGAGACATCTCTAGGGATAGTTTGACTAGAGCGAAAACAATCTACTAAGGTATTTAAAGACTTTTTAAAGTCCGACCGAAAAAGCTACAACACAGTTGGTATACTTTGGGAACATAAACATATATAACAAAATATAAATAAACATACTTAAACATCACTAAGATAGTCCTACCTTAATTATTTTACAAGGACTAGATCGGTTACTGATAAGGGCGGAATTCACGACCTTAGCTGAATCCTTACATCATCAACCGTATTGGATAGCTAAAGCCATAAGCTGATAGTATGGGTCGACGACTCGTGACTAACGCCTCTTGGATGATAATTATCTATCTGATGCCTCGGGGACGGTGGTCCTAAGGGAGATCCTTTCTCGCAGTTGAAGCTGCAAGATATCTACCACATCATCATCAATAACCCCAATAGTTGTACTTGACTGTATTAAACACATGTAAATATATAATTGAGTTATTACAATCTTCTAAAATTATGATAGTAATCAATACCATGTAAATAAATATAAATTGTTAAAAATTCTCTTATATAAAAAAGATAAATTAATCAATGAAACCATATTACAACCTTTCTCTTATATAAAAAAGATAAATTAATCAATAAAACCATATTACAACCTTTCTACAACTCTACTACTTTATAAACTTATCAAATATTATTGAGAGATTTTATCGTTTCTTGAGTTGTTTAGATTTGTTATCGTTGGAAGTGCTTTTCCAAATAATTCTTTAACATTCCTTTGACATATTCATAATATACCTAAAATTAAGAATAATCAAGTTGGTCTAACATGTCTTCGATAACTAGTTTGTTAATTGTATTACAATATACTTAAAACACTTGTGTTAAATATATACTAATTTTTTAGTTTTCAATTTAGGTTTGGATATAATTATTTTTATTTCTTAATTATAATTATGTTAACTTATACAAATTATCTTTACATTCTAAATTATATGTGCTAGCAAATTTATCATAATAAAAAGATAAAACATTGAGTTACCGAATGAATAACTGTAACTAAATTTATCTAATATTAAAAAAATATTAAATACTTTATATAAAAGGTATATATAAAATATCATTTGATAATAACAAGTGTCCACTAATTTACAACAATTTGAAAGAAAAAATTCTTCAACATAACAAACACTCCCATATGCTATATAGATTAATATTTTTTATGAAGTGTAAAATTTAACGAAATAAAAATACAGGGGTTAATGTTGTATCAATATATCATGTATTTAAGCATTATAATACACGACTTATAATTGTTTTTGATATTTCTCATACTTAAAATAGCACCACCTTTTTATCTAGAGTTGTATTTTATTATTATTTTGGTCTTAAATTTTGAAATGTAGTTGCAATATTTTCGTATGCTTGTTTCGGTTATCTTGAGACCCATTTACCATATAGGTTGTCATGACTTTGTGATTGATTTGCCCTTATGATACATAAGTCTAAAAATGAGCTCATTAATGGTTCATTTCTCATATTGGAAGTCACAAGAAACCTCATACTCAAATTAGCGTCGATTGAGAAGTTCATTCTATGAGATCTAAGAGTAAAATAAGTTGAATCAATTCAATAATATGATTTTGGATATAATATTATTTTATGTTTTATAACAAAACAACTTTAGATCAATCATTTTATCTTGACCTCGTTAGGTTTTAAAATTCTATTCCAAATGTGGGAAAATATGTCATTAGTAGATTGAATCTCACAGGGTAACATGTTTGAAAGCAGTTTATAAATTATTTTCTTATTTATGATCATGGTTAATTGGTTGGAATTTTATCTAATTTAAATATCTTTATTTCCTCATGAGTAATCTTATATAAAATATTAAGAAATTTCTCATCATATTCCTAATAATTAGTGTCATTCACATAAAAATATAACATATCATATTTATTTTTCAGAATTGATCTTAGCAAGGTATGTAATTTCACGAGTGTTAAAAAATTAATTTATAACACTTAATAAAGAGAAACAAAGCAACACGAATATCACTATAAAAAAACATATCATACTTTACATGGAAGATTAAATTTGAAGTTTAAATAATTTAAATGTCCATTTAAACTATTTCATCATAGTTTTTAAAGTTAAAAGTTTATACCATTTTAGTATACACCAATTCGAGAGCAGTTTCTTAGAAGATTTGATATTTTTTATCATATTAAAATAAGACTATTCTTTTAAGTTGATATTCTCATTCGTGCAATTAAATATGACCGTTTACCATTGAATATTCAGTTGCGTATGCAAATAGAACAATTAATGTCAAAATTACATCATGTGTGTTTGTTCGCCAAAGATACATATGAGTATTATTTTCCGTTCAGATGAGCATAGATAAACAACTAGTCATGACGTGAATTCCCAAACTTTTCAATGGATAACTAGTAAATAAAAATAAATCTTGTGATATATTTTATTCGTTAAAATATGTCCATGTTTTGAACATCTGAATCATCTAATAGTGAATTACATATTAGACAATCTTCTATTAATGGTCGATTCATGTTTGTACCTCATCATACGAAAAATATTTAGATATATTACCAAGATCAAGGCTCTAGTATAGATAAACTCAATCGATATGTTTATGTTCTTTCCATTTAGGGGCTCCAAATACCTAAAATGATATGAACACCTTAAAATTTTTATAAATCTAAAATACATAATCATTTAAAACATGTTAAACACAACTTCATCCATCTTAAAGTATTTATGTGATCACATCTAAGTTATACATATAATTCATGTGATAATGTGGGTCTAATTGTTTTTAAAATACCGATAAAACCTAAAAAACCAAACAAAAAAATATTATTCTACAATCGCGAATACCCTTACTGTGATAAATATTGTGATGTCATGACATGAGAAATCTCAATGCGATAAGTACTACAGGTTTTTCTATCACTTGATATGCAACAAGCCACCATGTAGTCAAAATGTAATTTGCCATGGTGACTCGAGTATGGATAACTGATTTTTTTTTAACATTTTATAATTTTACGGATTTAACTGTTCAAAAACTTAAGGCTTGAAACATGTATTCACGTAAACTCACTTTAATCGAACTATAATATCGGCCAACAAACACCTTAATCCATATGTTAAATGTGTATATAAATTAAATATATAAATTATTCTAACATGTATTACCTACCAATTGACTTCTTAATTTTTAAAACTAAAAACTGAATATGAAAACGTAGAAGTCTCAAACATACTATTAACATGAAATATCTTCTACAAGCCTATACGTGATTTATATATGATAAATATATATAATTTATTATGCATAAATCATCTTAAAGCCTAAAAATACTTTGATACCACTTATAAAATTTAAATTTCTCAATATCTATCAATACTTAAGACCCTATGCTATTAATAAACTATCATATATTAATGGTAAGTGCATATAACTTATTCTTTTGATTCATTTTGTAACCTTGAAATTATTGGATGTCCAACATTTTAAATATGATATAATATTTCAATTAGAATGTAGTTAATCTTCTAAGCCAATATATGTGAAGGAATTTGAATATAAATATTATTTATGCGAGAATAAAAAATACTAGTGAGATTTTAAAAAAAGTGTCTTTCATGAACTAAAAATTTCATTTGTGATAATGAATAGTAAAAATATTTTTAGATTTATATAATTTTAAAATTCTAATATTTATGGATAACAAGGTCCATCGGCGGATCAACATAGAAATAACATGGCATCGTCATAGCTTACCCCACTTTTACATTTATATCTACGTTTTTATAATCCTCTTCAGCTTCATCTAACCACTGAAATTTTGATGAAATTTCGTATTACTGATTCCATCAGTAATAGGATTAAACCCAATAATTTAAATGTTTGTATAAAAAACTATAACACATAAAATTTATAAGATCCAATATATTATAAATTCAAGGCCAACTATTTATAATTTAATAGTTTACATAATTAAAGGAAAAACAACCTATTATCTATAAATTAGAATCGACAATACTAGATTTTTATGATTTAAATATCCCAACTTAATTTTAACAAAGATAATGTCACCAAAAGTACACAAGGCTAAACTTTACTGTCATTTTGTATCCTCATTACTTAAATCTAATTCAATAGCCATTTTTTTATAATAAAATCTTCAACCATCTATATAAGCTTTATATTTTCGGAAGTTGTGTTCCCCCTCCTTTTCACAGATAGAGAAGGCTGTTCAGCTCAAACTCACTTGCATAATCATTAGAGACTCGAACCAGATTTTATAGTTTACCTATTTGAACCAGAGAATTAAATTTTTTGTGTCTTTAGTTAATCCTACACGTTATAGTCTACCCATTCAAATAGACTTTATCTCGACAAACTAGATTCGCACGAACCAAATTTATCAGAGTATCTAACTAAATTTTACAGGTGAGTTGGTTATTGTGTATCATTGTTTTTATAATAACATATATGCTAAATAACACTTAAGAAGATTTTTTGGTTATTATACATATTTGGTAAAAAAATGTAAAAATCGTTTTTGATGAACATATTTAGAGATTGATTTCATAATAGTAAGTTTAATCTCATTTTATATTACAATAAGTTATAAACTTATTGTAATATGTATTTTCTTGAGTTAATAATTCTATTTAGGTTTTGAAATATATAGAGAGTCGATTTTAAAGGTTGTAGGTATTTTTTTTGAAGATGCAACTTAACTATGAAGAAGATGCGAGGCGTGTGAGGGTACACCATGCGAGATGTTAAGAAAATATACCACTAAAACGTGCGAGTTGTGTGGGTATATAACATGTGAGGCCTTTAGAAATATCATACGTCTCGCATATGCATTGATTACTCCTAACTGTTTCCGAATTGTTCAATGCAGTGAGCAATATCTAAAGCTCGAGTGTGCATTTTCAAACATAATGGTAAAACTAAAATTGTTCTTCTTAGTGAGTTTGAAGACTTTGAAATTATTCAAAAATATGTTAAAAGTATATGGGAATGTTGGTTACTGGTAAGTACATTATGACCTACTGTTGCGGTGATAATAAGAATTGTTTATTTACGAAAGATAAGGATTTTGTGGGCCTGCTAGCACTGCTTGACGTTGGTCTTATAAAAAGTATTCTTTTTCTTATCGAACATTATGCGTTTAGTGAAGTTGCTGAAGAAATGCGTAAATAGTATAACTTAAGTTTATTTGAAGCCTCAAATAATCCATTAACTGATGAGGAAAATAGTACTGGTTTAAGTTTTTTTTTATCATAAAAAATAATAATTTGCAACTAGTGGTTGGGTTGATATAATTATATGTGTTGGTCAAGTTTTTTATCAAGTTGATGAAGCTCTAAGGTTATCTTTATACCGGTATGCCTTAGAATATATTTTTTGTTTCAAATACATACATAATATAAGATCTAAGATAACTACTTATGGTGAAAATAAAGTCTGAATTAATGTAATTGAAGACTTTATGCATCACTTGATCTAAGATAACTGCTTATTGTGAAAATAAAGTCTTAACTAGATGTAAACGAAGTATTTATACATCACTTAACTCCACCATCAGTTTCATGATACCGGTTTTTCAACAGCATACTGCAACCCTGATTTATCTAAACAGCATAAGAAACATTTAACATACGAGTTGATTGCTATAGAAATTCATGATTATATCAGGTCATGCAATTCTGTGACAACAAAAAATAAATCGTTTGTTCAACATGACTAGGTTTTAGATATTTTTTTACTATCTATCATAGAATGCTTTAGAGAAAGCTAGTAGGAGAGTTTTTGGAGATTGTTCAACTTCCTATAATTTACTTAAGCGATACTTCAAAATATTGAAGAGTCGTGATATTACGATCGACTGTGATTTGGAATATAATTTGGGAAACAACGACAAGTGATGTTTCATATCATTCAGTTCTTGTCTTCAAGGTTTTCATTCTTGTCGTCTACTTTTATTTGTCGATCGAACGTTTTTACCGGCAAGAATAGAAGAGTTTTGCTTTCTACCATAGCAAAAGATGGTAACAATGGTAAGTTTCATGCTTTTTTGTGTCTTATTATATACATGTAAGATGGAAGATTTTAGTGTCTCTAAGTGGTTCATGCGAGACCTATATATAATTATCACACATAACAACATGTAATATTGGCTATATAAAACATGTGTGACCAGTTACATATCTAATAGTTTTACCTACCAACATGTGAGATATGATATATTAAACATGCGAGTCGTGACCAGATGGTTTTGCAAGACCTGTGAAAAGATTGTTGCGAGACTATATATACATATAATACTAGTTTAATTTGTTTTTTTAGGTATATTTCCTGTTGCATTTGGTATTCTTGGTTGTGAAGACGGTGACAATTGGTTGTGGTTTATGGAGAGTTTGAAACATCATTTGTTGGAACATCAAATCATATTTATTTTGGACCGTCATTTAGATATAATTAGTGATATTTCCGCCTTATATCCAAACAATTATCATGCCTTTTTTTTCTTCTCTATTTTCTATCTTGTTTAAAATTTGAAATACGCTCTCAATCATTTTGAAGAAACGTTTAAGTCTATGATGACTTATAGGTTCATACGAAGTGCTTTTGCTCCAACTGTAGATATTTTTAATAAAGGCTTGAAGTATTTATTAGTGAAGGACAATAAAGAGTTATTAACTTTGTTGATAGTTTATCTCGAGACTAATTTGCTCAAGGGAACGCTATGGTGCTATAACATCTTCTCTGAAGAATATTTTATCAGATTAAATATATGTGTATCTACCTATTATTGAATTAATTGAAAAGGTTCAAGACTTACTTATGATTCAAATTTCATGATGTTATTTGGATGGGCTAAGTTGAAGTAGTAAATTATACCTTGAGTATGAAAAGAAGTTAAAGGTCAATGTGGAAGAAGTTCGTACGTCACTAATTTGTAAGTCTTCGGAAACCATACTTGAAGTTTTTTCTGAACATGTTATCGTTGTTAATTTACTAGCTTTCAAATGTTCGCGTGGTGCTTGACAACAAGATTGTTTTTCACGTTCTCATGGTTTTGGTGCAATATATACGAATCAGCAAATTCATATGACATTAATAAAGTCATTCTTCATTGTTAGCAATTTTAAGTCAACTTACTCTTTTAGCATACTTGTTTTAACCAATTTCGGTGAATGATCAAGCTCTAATGAATCGTCAGAAATTTTGCCTCCTAACCTGAAGAGACGAGCTGAAAGACCTAAGAAGAAGCGTATATTGTCTAGAGGAGAAATAACAACTATGCAGATAAATTGTGATTGTTGTTCAAAATTGGGACATAATAAAAGCACTTGCGATGAACTCGTTTAAATGTTTTGGGATTTGGCATGTTGCAAATTTTCATGTTACAAAATATTTTTGTCTATTTATATTATCTATGGGTATGGAAACATAGATTCTAGTTAAACTAAACACGCGATTCTATATCATACGACTCTGCTTAAATTAATCATGCGATTTTACTACTGCACCATAATTAACAACCTATTTACATGCAATGCTATATTAGATTAAACATTTATTTATATTTAAATTAAACATGTAATTCTATTGCAATTAAATACACGACAGTAATTAAACTAACCATTCAATTTTACATATTAAATTTTTACGAGTATTCGAATTTAATTTGAACCGATTATTTTAGATATTAATAATAATTATTATTTTCAATCGAAGAAGAGAGCGTGGGACAAGAGTTTGATTCGAATGCTTGTGTTGGTGGTCGTTGCGAGTGCAAGTAAAAAAGCAATTAGAGACGCACGTAGTCTCACCAAACACCAAAACCAACATTTATTCACGTGTCTCGTTGGTACACAACACAACTCAACTACCACTTCTATGCTTTATCTACTTCTCTTCATGCCTTTTAAATGCCTTACCTCACTCTTTTTTCTTCTTTATACATAAACCCAACAACCACACTCTATTTCTCTCTATTATTTACTAGCTATGTCGCAGCCCATCCATCACGACAAGGTTTGCGTAATGGATGCTTCCGGTAACTTAGGCCTTGCCTTGGTTCATCGTCTCCTAGAACGTGGCTACACTGTCCATGCAGCCGTTCAAAATGGTTTGCTCCACATCCTTTCTTTTAGTCCACTGGTGCTATATTTACGTGACCACCGTGTCCAATTCCGGTGCCTAATCATATAAAATGTAACTTAAATATCTTATGAGATGGAGTTCAATTCTTTTAGGTAATTTACAAATGATGGAGGTGGGTGATTACAACAAGAAGCTGAAGATTTTTGAAGCTGACCCGTTCGATTATAAGAGCATTCTTGAGGCTCTTAAAGGTTGTTCTGCTATGTTTTACACTTTCGAACCTCCACACGATCAGCCTCACTACGACGTAAGCTCTCTTCATTAACTTTTTCGACGTCCTAGATTTTATTGAAGAACAATATTAGATAGTAGATATACACTGAGTTAAATGTTCGACGTCTTTCTTCGTTGACTACTAGTCTACTAGTGCTATCTAATTTTGGGAGGTGAGGTAGCTACAAAAGTTATAGTTGTACCACTATTGTCGTGTGCAGGAATTGATGGCAGATATCGAGGTAAGAACAGCGCACAATGTGCTAGAAGCATGTGGGCAAACAGTCACCATAGAGAAGGTTGTGTTCACTTCGTCGGCCACTGCTGTTGTTTGGAGAGACGACCATACTAAATACTTCGACGAAACACATTGGTCGGACCTTAATCTTTGTCGTAAATTTAAGGTAACCAATAACTTTATGTTATAGAAGCAAAACGGTAGTTTATCGTAAAATTATGGTAATTAATATATATAGCGACAGTTGTGGCAAGCAGTGTCAAAGACATCAGCCGAGAAGACAGCTTGGGCATTAGCAATGGACAGAGGCATGAACATGGTGTCTATAAATGCCGGCTTGTTGCTATCTCCTCCTTTGTCTATCACTAATCCTTATTTTAAAGGAGCGGCTGAGATGTACGAAGATGGTGTCTTTGTCACCGTTGATCTTCACTTTTTGGTTGATGCGCACATTCGTGTTTTTGAAGATACATCATCTTATGGCCGATATTTATGCTTCAATTCTATCATCAATACGCGTGAAGAAGCACTTAAGCTAGCTTCCCTTTGTACACCTTCTCTGCCTTCGCCGCCTCAAAGGTTAGTCGGTCTTCAATCATTTATACTTGAATTGTCATTATTTATGTATTGCACATTGATCTCAAATGGATGACTTTGTTTATCTATCTGTCGAAACAGCTATGAAGAACACAGGATCATTGAACCAAAAATAAGCAACAAAAAGTTAAACGATCTGATGGTGGATTATGAGAGTTTAACATTTACAGACAAATGATAATTTTTCAAATGTAATAGATACTTAATAGAGTGTGGGCATTGTAAATTAGCTCTAAGCTATATATTTATTTCTTTTATTCGATATTGACCAACATAATTGTCCATCTGAGGCGGGATCATACAAGACGCGTCTTGACTATTGAATACATTGCACAGAGCGGAAAAAATCAGACTCTAGCTCATCTAATCCGTGCCATCATATGTCAAGACCCAATGGCCCAAAGCTGCTCCTCTAACCACTCTAGAAATCTTTGTTTGCTCAGCAACCCCGTCCTAACCCGTTCAATCATGCAAATACAATGCCAACTATATATGTAGCCTTTCCGTTAAACATAGCCACACATTGAATCTTCCACAAGTGCTAAAAACTTAGTTTTAGAACTGTTCTAGTTGCACCTTCTGAATCTTCCACAAGTGCTAAAAACCTAGGTTTAGAGTTTAAAACTTAAGTTTAGAACGGTTTTAATGGCACCATGTTTTTCAACTAACTTTAATTTTGGATGTTTGTTTGATCTCAAATATTGGTCCAAACCTCTAGAATCCCTTTATAGCCATCTATTTCTTTAATATTTTTTTTAGAGGGTTCATATCTAGATAATTATAATAGAACTCTCAAGATTTAGGTTCAAAATATTCTAAATATTATCTAAATTAGAAGCTATAAATACCCCCTTTCCATTTGTAATCAAATTGTTCTAAAATAATTAAAAGAATCTTGAAATAAAGAATGGTTCTCTATTTCGTAAAAGTCTTTACTCTCTTCCAAATTCTAAAACATCTTCTCCATTATTTCTTTTAAAAATTTTATTCCAAAAAAGTGGTAACTTTCAGATTCCAAAGATGGCAAGTAGAAGTGTCCTTTCCAAATTCTGATGCTCATACAGAGAAACTACGATAAATGTAATCTACAGATCATGGCTATCCTACGAACACATGATGTGTGAGAGATAGTCAAGAAAGGCTTCAGTAGTACAACTCAAACTAAAAAAGATGGTTTAAAAGACTTGAGGAAGAGAGACAAAAATTCTCCTTATCTAATTTATAAAGGATTAGATGAAGATATGTTTGAGAAATTTGCAGGCAATATTTTTTTCAAAAAAGCATGAGAGAAGCTTCAAATCTCTCACCAAAGTGTTGATCAAGTCAAGAAGGTACATCTTCAAACTCTAAGAGGAGAATTTGAAGCATTTCAAATGAAGGAATGTGAACTCGTCTCTGAATACTTTATAAAAGTTCTAATAGTTTCTAATAATTAAAAAAGAAACAGTGAAAAGCTAGAGCATGTGAGAATCATGGAGAAGGTTCTAAGATTGTTAGATCCAAAATTTGAATGTATTATCATTGTCATTGAAGAGACAAATTATTTGGATAACATGACAAATGGGAACCTTCTTAGATCGTGAAAAGTTTATGAAGATAGAAGAATTAAAAGAAAAATATCGCGAAGCAAGTACTTAAGCTGCAGATTGATCATAGTAAAGAAAAAATGATCAAAGTTTCCAAAAAAGATATGGTTGCCAAGTACAAGGACGTCATCGTGAATATGGAAATAGACGAGGTTGGAGACCCTTTGAAAACAACACTAATAAAAAAAAGAAAGCTCATTAAGAGGCCGTAGGAGAGAAAATGCAAAATAAAGGTATGATAAGTCAAATATTAAATTTTGTAATTACGAACAATTTGAACATTATGCTTCCGGATGTAAAGCTCCTAACAAAAAAATAGTTGAAGAGAAGTTGAAATATGTTTAAAAAAGATGCCAAAAGAATAATATGTTAATTATGGCTTACAAGAAGGATGAACAAGAAAATGTTCACAAATGGTATTTCGACAACAGTGCAAGAAATCACATGTGTGGGAGAAATAACATGTTTGTTGAGCTTGATGAATCAGTAAAATGAAGTACGACCTTAGGAGGCGAATCAAAGATAGAGGTGAAAAATAAAGGAAATATTCTCATCTGAATGAAGAATGGTGATCATCAATTTGTTTTAAATTTTTACAATATTCAAAGCATGAAGACCAATATTTTGAGCCTTGGACAAATATTAAATAAAGGTTATGGTATTTGATTAAATGATAATCATCTTTCTATAAGAAACTAAGCAAACAAACTCACCAACTAGGTGTTGATGTCAATAATAAAATGGTTGTTCTTTACATTCAAAATAAAATTACATATTGTCCCAAGATATGGTACAAAGATGAGACATGGCTATGGCATCTTCGATATGAGCATCTCAACTTTGGAGGATTATAGTTTCTTTCGAAGAAGAAAATGCTGAAAAGGTTTCCTTGTATTAACAATCCAAATCAAGTCTGTGAATGGTGCTTTCTTGGAAAGAAATTCAAAGTTGGATTTCTAAAGAAATCAAGCACGAGATCTCAAAACTTGATGAAACTTCTACAAACAGATGTTTGTGGACCAATCAAACCAAGATCACTCGGTAATAGTAACTACTTTATTATATTTATTGATGATTTTTTAAGAAAAATATTGAAATAAAAATATGAGGTGTTCAAGAACTTTAAAAGGTTCAAAGCCCATGTTGAAAAGGAAATGGTCTTGTAATCTAGGCTATGCGATCCAGCCGTGGAGGAGAATTTACATCAAAGTCAATAGAATTGTGAAGATATAAGCATACAATGAAAACTAAGAGTGCCAAGATCATCTCAACAAAATAGAGTTGTCGAAAGGAAGAATGGAAACATTCTTGAGATGACGAGATGTATGCTTAAAAGTCAAAAATTACGAAAAGAACTATGGGTTAAAGTTGTCGTATGTGCGGTTTTTCTATTAAATAGATCTCCAACGAGAAGTATTTTGATAAAAAAATCCACAAGGAGCTTGGAATAGTAGGAAGCCCGGTGTTTCTCACTTAAGATTTTTTTGAAGCATTACTCACGTTCATGTACCAGATGAGAAGTGGAGAAATCTCAATGACAAGAGTGAGAAATACATATTTACAGGTTATGAAACCAACACCGAAGGCTACAAGCTCTACCATCCGGACACAAGAAAACATTCATTAGTCAAATTTTATCTTTGATGAAGAAGGAGAAGAAAGTTTGAGCGAACAGACTCCACATTTCTAGAAGTATCTAAGAGATTTATGAGGTAACCTGAAATCAAGACAACCTCACTTTGTTTAATCTATTTGCAGAGTGTGAGCCCATGAGTTTCAAGAAACTATTGAAAATATTGCCATAAATGAAGAGAAAAAAGTATTACAAAATAATGATACATAAGATTTATTTTCACTTCGAAATGGGAACAAGGAAATTAGAGTAAAATGTATGCACATAGAGAAAAAAACTCTAAAAGAGAAATGGAAAGATACAAGGCAATATTGGTGGAAACAATGTATAGTCAAAGATTCAGAATCGATTATCATAAGGCATTTACTCCAGCTGCCCGTCTAGAAACTGTTAGACTAATCATTTCATTGACGACGTAAAATAAGTGGATGATACATCAAATGGATATCAAATCAGGATTTTTAAATGCAAACCTTGAAGAAGAAGTTCACTTTCAGCATCCACAATGATTCATAGTCAAGGAAGAATAAGTTAACGTCTTGACATTAAAGAAGGCACTATATAGGTTGAAACAAGGACTAAGAGCTTGGAATACATGAATTAACAAGTTCTTCAAGAAGAAAAATCAAGTCTCCATATGATCATGCACATTATATCAAAATTCAAAAAAGTGATATATTAATTATATGCTTATATATAGATGACTTAATATTCTCATTTAATAACCCAAACATGTTCGAAGAATTCGAAAAGGAGATGATAAAGGAGTTCAAGGTGACATATATTGCATTGATGTCTTATTATCTAGGGAATGAAGTAAACCAAGATGGCGATGGATCTCCATTACTCAAAAAGACTTTCTAATGAGGTACTTAAAAAGTTCAAGATGGATGATTCAAACCTAGTTAATACTCCAATGGAGTGTGGAATCAAAGTTATCAAGAAATGAGAAATGAGAAATAGTGAATGCTACACTGTTTAAGAGTTTAGTTGGAAGCTTACAATATTTAACATGTACAAAATCCGATATTCTATTTGGAATCAGAGTTGTTAGTCGTTACACGGAGAATCAGACTTTAGTCTTTCAAGGAGACAAAGAAGACTTTTCACTATATTAAACATATGATAAAATATAAATTACATCACTTTATTTCTAACAACTACAAATTTGTTGGATATAACGATATCGATTGGGAAAGAGACGTAGATGATCGAGAGAACACAAATGGCTTTATGTTATACATTAGAGATACAAATTTCACATGAATGTTGAAGAATCAACGTATTGTCACTTTTTATACTTATGAAGCGGAGTGCATATCAGCTACTTCATGTGTTTGTCATGCTATTTGGTTAACAAACTTGTTAAATGAGCTAAGTTTGCTACAAGATGACCCAATGAAATTTTTTGGGGATAACAAGTCGGCCATAGCTTTGGAAAATAATCTAGGTTTTTCATTATCGAAGTAAGCACATCAACACACGTTATCACTATATTTGAGAGTGTGCTAACAACAAAGATATGCAGTTTGAACATGTGAAGATACATGATCAAGAAGCTGATATTTTACTAAATCTCTCAAGTCTGAAGAATTTATCAAGATGAGAAATTTACTTGGAATAAGAAAATCAATTTTAAGAGGAGTGTTGGAAACTAAACTTGATTTTGGAAGTTTGATCTTAAATATTGGTCCAATTTTTAGAATCTCTATAAAACCATCAATTTTCTTAACTTTTTCTAGAGTATTCTATTGTAGAAAAAGATATATAAATAAAAACTACTATGATTTTATTATTTAGAAAATATATAAAGGACATAGAGTATAAAGCTCTTATTTATATACAAACTATATGGGCTAATAGGCATAGGCCTTATATCTCTAACACCCTCTCTCAAACTCGCAATGCTTATTATTTTATTGTGAGTTTGTTACACAAAATAAAAACCAAAATTGAATCTAAAATCAAACACCAAACTCCAAAACCATAATCGAAATCCAAAATCAAAATAAAACACCAAAACCAAAATCGAAACGCCCAAACCCAAAACCCAAACTCCAAACTCCAAACTCCAAACTCCAAACTCCAAACTCCAAACTCCAAACTCCAAACTCCAAACTCCAAACTCCAAACTCCAAACTCCAAACTCCAAACTCCAAACTCCAAACTCCAAACTCCAAATTCCAAGCTCCAAAATCCAAGCTCCAAGCTCCAAGCTCCAAGCTCCAAGCTCCAAGCTCCAAGCTCCAAGCTCCAAGATCCAAGAGCTCCAAGCTCCAAGCTCCAAGCTCAAAGCTCAAAGCTCCGAACTCCAAATTCCAAACTCCAAACTCCAAATTCCAAACTCGAAACTCCAAATTAAATCCAAATTAAATCCAAATTAAATCCAAATTAAATCCAAATCAAAATCCAAGTGAAATCTAAACACCAAACACCAAACGAATCCAAACAAACCCAAACAAATCTAAAAAAATCCAAACAAATCAACGAAAAATGTCGATCTAAGAAAACGTTAGACGTAATCCAAACATCAAACAAAATCTATAGAATATCTAAACCCAAAAAAATCTATACCAAATCGCAGTCGAAATCCAAACCTAAATCCAATAACCATCAAACGAATCCAAACAAATTCTATACCAAATCCAAATCCAAAACAAAATCTATACCAAAATTAAAATCGAATTCAAAGTTTTACCAACAAAAATGTTGCAATGTTCCACTAGAGATTTCTTCCAAGCCGTAGCCCCAAATCAAAATCCAACTGATCAGATTGAAGGATTAGATGTCCCGAACATGTTGTCCAAAATTCAGGAAACAATGATACCATTTTCCTCTCGATCAGATTTATTGATTGTGGCTGCACACACCAGATCTAAAAACCAAAAATTTTCAGTTTTTTTTCTTCCACCGACATAACAGTAGACACAAAAGCTAAAACTCAAAATCTAATCCTACACTCTGATACCATGTAGAAAAAGAGAAATAAAGAAAGATGATTATGCTTTTATTTTTTTTTAAAAATGTATAAATTGCATAGAGTATAATGCTCTTATTTATAGACAAACTATATGGGCTAATGGAACTAGGTCTTATATATCTAACATCCATGAATAGATATTCTCTACCAAATTCTTCCATTCTCCATCATTTTTAAGGTTATATTCCAATACATGATTTTATTTATGACCCCATCAATTCACAGACATAAAATGAACATCATAGTCGACATACTAAAATAAAAACAAATATACCCACGTATCCTGACAACACATGCACATTATATATATATAAAATATGTTTCTCAAACATGACCAGAATTACAACACAAAGGCTTAGAAACATATGTCACACTTTTCATATACTATTACAACGGCTTTATCAATTTCCACGAGAAACTTTCATATACAAGAGGTATAGCTTGCTTTCGCACAAATATGCTACTCCAACTTCTTTGTCCAGTGTTCTTACAAAACTCTCATCCCCATCTCACTGAGAACTCATAAAGGTTGAGTGCAATTCCATTTAATTTTTAGGGCCTATAATTTTGTAATTCCAATCTTTACTCTCGAAATGTAATTGAATTCTCAATTCTTATGGAAATGTCTGGATTGAGTTTGGTTATTGAGGTTTTTAAATTATATTTTTATCAATCTAAAAACTTTAAGTTTTTGAAACTTTTAGTATACAATAAATGTTGGTATAGTACATTTGTCTTGTTGATACTCGTAGGAATTAGTAGTGATGACAATTTGGATGACATAACACATCACGTTTAAAACAATTTTGTCACGTTTAAAACAGTTTTACTGTTAAAGAACAATAACGTTACAAATTGTGTGACAATGTTTTTACTATGATGTCATACGACGCTTAAGATTAACGATGTTAGAGTATCACATCTTTAAAGTACCATGCAATTACAGTTTTTTACTGTTACAAAATCACGTTACATTTAATATTTTATCATATTTTTCAAATACGTTTATTATGCATGCACTAATTTAGTCGAATGAAATATATTAAGATATGTATATCATAAACAAAACATTTGATATAGTTATTTGATATTTGTTTATAGTTTTTTGGATATTTTAAATATTCTATTAGATATTTCAACTAATAGTTTATTAGATCTTTAAACTATATTTTTACAGTTGTTGAAAAATTTAGATCTATAGATCTTTCAACTATTAGATATTTTTAATATTTTATTAGATATTTCAACTAATAGTTTATTAGATTTAAAAAAAATATTTAAACTTGTTAGAATATTTAGATCTTTTTAAGTATTGGATATTTCAACTATTAGATACTTCAACTAATAGTTTATTGGATATTTAACATATATGTTTACAGTTGTTTGAATGTTTAGATCTTTCGACTATTAAATATTTTAAATAGTTTATTAGATTTTTCAACTAATAATTTATTAGATCTTTCAACTATATCTTTAGATGTTTTAGTACTTTATTAGATATTCAAACTAATAGTTTAGTAGATTTTTCAACTATATATTTAAGATTTTTGGAATCGTATATATATATATATATACATACACTACTTGAACAACCGTAATAACTTGTTGTGGATGCGTCACTCACATATTTTTTCGGGCTTTTTAGACCTAACACTCAGAGCCATTAAAAATATAGATTGAGAGAAGAATATTTTAAGTATAATTTGAAGTTCGGTAGTAGTATAATGATTGTATAAGAAATATGAAAAAGTATCGTACTTATAGGGAATTTTGAGTTTTAGTTGTTGGAGTAACGAATATCTATTTCTCTAACTATTATACCTTTTTTTCCAAAAATTTGGCCAAAATAGATATCTATTTTGGCCAAATTTTTAAAAAAACATCGTCGACAAAATGGATCTCTATTTTTCTTAACATATTTTTTTTCTAATAAAAATATATATATTTTGATAAAAATGATATATGTTTTGATCAATTTTTAAAAAAAGTCGTGAATCAAAATGGATATCTGTTTTGACAAAAATGATATATATTTTTTGGGGGATAAAACCATCATTTGGTCGAGACAATAACTGATGTAATGATTAACGAACCTTCAGATAACTCGGTTTAAGATGAGCAACAAATAAAATAAAAAATAAATAAAACCAAGCACACAAGACGTATTTAACGTGGTTTAGATTATGAAAATAATCATTCATCCATAGGAAATTAATACTCTTTTTATTAATATACATGTTACATAAAGACTCTCAAACATAAATGACTATATCACTCTTTGTAACAAAAGATAGCGTGATCCACAAAACCTTATATTTAGTGTTTATCTCTTACCTCACTTATCTCACAAAAACTGTAGTTATTTCTCTCTCTCTGAAAATAAGTTGCTCATGAATTTCCTCATACTTTGCCTAACAATATTTTTTTCTATTTATAGGACGACTTTGATAACTTCTAATATATTAATTAAAGAATTTAATTAATATAGAATACAAAATCAATAGGAAATCTAATTAAGACTAAAAATCTAATTAATATAGGAAGGAAATAATGTTATCATAGAACATAACCAGATTTTGGTCAACACTAATGAGTTCACTCAAAATCTCTTCGGGCAAATATCTTCCTCTATGGCTTCCGTAGCAGTTATATATATTCAGATTTCATAGACGAAAGTGTAACAACCTTATGTATACAAGATTTATAACTCACCACTTCTCAAAGACAATGAAAAGATAACCTGAAGTAGAGTTATTTATGTCGAGACATCCTACATAATCAGAGTCCACATACCTTTTCAACAATATATCACTCTTATCCTTCTGATTATAACACAAGCCTACAATAGCCAAAAAATTCAAGTCTTTCTTGAGCTATTTGAGTGCATGCTAATGCGGCTTCCCCGTATTTGACATGAATGTGCTCAATATACTTACAACATAGAAAAGATCAGGCATCGTGTAAATCATATCATATACAATGCTACCAATGACAATGGCATAATCCTCAACATATACTTCTTATCTGCTGCTTCAATTAACGTTTGAGTGACATTGAGTTTGAATTGGAAACCAATAGAAATTCAAACTACTTTTACTTCAGATATCGAGAACTTTCTTATGAGTTTTTGTATATATTCTTGTTGAGATAAGATTAAATACCCTTTCGGACGGTTCCTCCTGATACCAAGTATGCTTTTAGCCTCTTCCATATCATTCATCTCAAACTTTTTTTCCAGTTGATTATTTACCACTTCAATATTCCTCTTATCTCTTCCAACTATTAGTATATCATCAACATACAACAACAATAGGATTTATTTCCTATGTATGTCTCCACATTCCAATAGACACATTTGTCATAATAACTTCACGTATACTTAATAGATCTCATAAAATAATCGAATCTTCTATTCCACTGCTTGGGCGACTATTTCAACCCATAAAAGCATCTCGTCAACAAACATACATAACCATCATTTCCTTCTTCAAACCTCTTTCGTTGACACATGTAAATTGTCTCTTCCAATTCATCATGTAGGAATGAAGTAGTAACATCAGTTTGATCTAGCTCAAGACAAAATCTAGCAACAATTGACATCATAAACCTAATAGAAGTTTGTTTCAAAAATGGTGAAAATATCTTATTGAAACCGACACCATTTTGTGTGTGTGTAAAACCCTTAATCACGAGCCTAGCCTTGTATCTAGATAACTCAACACCATAAAGGTGTTGCTTCCTTTTGAATATTCATTTACTCTCAACCAGCTTCTGACCCTTTGGTTACTTCATAAGAATTCAAATGTTCATCTTTTTTAGAGACTTTAGTTATTCTTTTATGGCCATGAGCCATTTTTATTTATCACTACTCTTGATATAATCATGATATGGTTTGGGTTAAATAACATCTCCATGAAATTGACACCCTATTTTTATCAAGATCATGTTCCTCTCATCTCAGATCAACCGAAATCTCTGAAACACTAGACCCTCGACCAATTTCGTACTCATGTACTGGTTGAATTTCATTTTTACAATCAGAGGAGAAATTGGGACAAAAATCATTTTCAACAAAAGTTTCTCTATCTTCACTTTGTAGATTAGATCCATCATTGACTTCACATCTCTTCTTGACAATACTTGGTTGAGCCTCCATCACCTTTTTCAATAGGATGTCGTCTTTATTGAAAACCACAACCCTACTTATTAAAGTATTCTAAAGTTCAGGTTCAAGGCACCACAACCTATACTCTTTTACTCATTACAGTTTCCGAGGAATAAATATTCCAGTGTTCTTGGCCTAAGATCTACTTCATGTACGTAAGAAGCACATCCAAACACTCTCTAATGTTCCAACTTAGGTTTCTTTTCCATCCATTCTTGTTGAGGACAAATAAACTTAAGCTTCGTAGATGGAATCCTGTTGATGATATATGCAACCATTGTAAAGAATTCTCTCCATAACCTTTAACCCATACCATTTATGTGTCCCACTTATAGTTTGGTGTCTAGGAATGCTAAGATTAACAGAATAGCCATTGAACTGCTTGTTCACATCTCTACGCCATTATCAGTTCAAAGCTTCTTCAACACTTTGTTGGTTTGATTTTTAACAAAAGTATTTCAGTTCAGAAAAGCATCAAACACTTCATCATTGGTCTTCAAAAATAGATTTCATAGTTTCATGGAATAGTCATCATTCAACAAAATAAAGTACCTTTCATCAACTATGGTAGGTTCTCGTGCTAGACCCGAAAGGTCTAAATGGACATAATTAAGTACTTCATTGGATGCCTGGTTGCTGGATATAAACTTCACCCTCTTGCTCTTACCCAATACACAGCTTTCAGAAAATCTTATTTTATGAACTTATGTACCATCTAACAACCTTTGTTTACTTAGTTCATTGATGAGTCCATTCTCAGTTAAATGCCCCAACCGATGATGCCACAACCTGGTAAAATAGTTAACCGCACTAGACACACCTCCTATTACTAAAGAGCTCTCGATAAATAACACATTAATAGTCATATTTGCTTTCATAACAACAAGGGGGCCTTTTAATAGCTTAAGTCTTTCATATCCACTTTTATAGGTAAACCCTTCTTCATCCAACATCCCAATAGAAAAAAGATTATGTTTAACTTCAAGTACATACCTTATGTTGTTAATCACTCTCTCAAGTCATATAGACAACTTGACCCAAACTGTTCCAACGCATTTGACATCACAAGAGTCAACATTGCCTAGGATAACTTTTCCACCATCAGGCATTCTTAGGTCTTCAAACTAATTTTTATCCTAATCTATGCATAATGATGCAGCCAAATCCAAAACCCATTTATCATTGTACATGTAATAATAAAAATTATTAAACCATCATCATGCTCACAATCATGAGACACCAATGCACCATCTCCGGCTTTGGTCTTTTTATAATTGTTTCCCATTCATTTCTCCGGGTAGTTCTTACTCATATGTAATTTCTTCTTGCATATCTCACCGATTACTTTTAAATATTTCCAAACCCCTTTGGCCTTTGACCGAGAGTTTTCTCTCATCTTTCTTGGATCTATCTCTTCCCTGGTCGACCCCTCATATTCAGCTCGTGCCTTTTGAAGTCACTATTCAGAACAATCTTCATCTATATATTTTTGGAGTTTAAAATGCTCTTAACTTCGACCATCGTAATTGAATATTTGTCGTAAAGAATAGTATTTATGAAGTGTTCATACTCATTTGGCAGAGAACTTAAGAGAAGGATTATTTGGTCATCATGATCCACATTTAAATAAACTTCATTCAAGTCGAGTATGATTCAGTTGTAATCATCTAGGTGCATTTGGACCTCTCTCTAATATTTATAGGCAATATGTAAATTGTTTTCTCAGATACAATCTCTTTACCAAGAAATTCTTCATGTAAATCGTCTAAATTTGATTCTATATCCCAATATTATGAGTTCTTCAGATACCTCTTGTAGCACTTTATCTCCCAAGATCAACATGATGGCATTATGAACTTTAAATAGTACGACGACATCAATTTGTGTAGGTTTATCTTCGATAGAAACAACCATTTATTTCTTTATTAGGTAAGCGTTAACCTTAATTCTCGAGAGTTTAAAGTATTTCGATTTATCAAATTTTTCTTGAATAAGCTTCATAGACTCATCTTTGTGAATTTTGCTTTCCACGCGAGATCTATTTCTCCACTCTTTAGATCGATGATCAATCTTATCATTTTTCTATCTCCGCGCTCACCGTATTACTTGTTGGAAAAAATTCAGATGGTCTGAGATAAGAACCGATGTGCGATTATCAATTTATTTCAAGATAAAAATTTACACTGTTTAAGGTTACCAACAAATAAAAATAATACATCCACAAGTAACAAACACTTGCTTTTAAACAAGTAGGTTATAGAAGACTCTCAAACACAAATGGCTAAATCACTCTTTGTTACAAAAATGACGTGATTCATAGAACTCTATATTCAGTGTTTATATTCACTTTTCTCTCAAATACTTAAAGTTTTTTCTTCAACTTGGAAAATTTAATGATCCCAAAACTATCTCGCCACACATTTGCATGATGTATTTTCTTTTGTTTATAGGATTAGGGAATACCCTATTTTTTCAACACACGCTCCAAACTAAATCTCATTAATCAACGATTGTAATAAACTTATAATCGCTTAAATTATGAAATCTTATATATATGAAATTCAAATTAATAGGAAACCTAGTTAATAAAAAAAACTCAATTAATAAGAAATTTAATCGGTAGAAAATCCAATTAATATAGAAAAACCAAAATAGGAAACATAGTAAGTAGAAGATTGCCGTTTGGTCTAACTGTCACGTTTTTTTGCCGTATGCTCCAGTCCTGTTCGTTTCAAATTAGACGACTTCAGACCAACCTGGTTCGAACCGATCTGCTTCAGACCCATCTACTTGAAACCAGTTTGTTTCGGATAAATATGCTTTAAATACATCTATATCACGTTCGACTCAATAGGCTCATCTTCTTATCTTAACATTTAAATTCCAACAGTGATATCTGTATTTAAATCTCGATCCAATTTTTTTTTTTAAAACAGTAGTTATTTACCCACTTAATCGCCAAATCGAAAGAGCTTATTATAACAGTACACATAATAATTTTTTAATAAAAATAATTTAACAATAATTGCTTAAAGTATTGCTTTTCAAACGAGATATCAAACACGTGTTGCAATATCATACTGTCGGGACCAGCTTACGTAGGTCCCCTCTTTCTTCTATACTATGTACATAGCATATAGAATCTTAAATTATTATTATATTTTTCTACCATCATTAATGACAAAAAGATAAAATAAAATGTCATTAACTTATTTTGGATTTGTTACAAATAGGTAATTCATATATAAGACTTACCAAAACTTTTATTTGAGATGTTTTAAACGTGATAATTCATATAAATATTTTATACAAATTAAGAATATAATTGATTGATTGGATATGCATCTCGAACTACATTCCACGTGTGATATGTGCAATAGATGACCCATTCTCATTATGCATTAATTATGATCTCTATAAGGTATACCAACAATTTTCTCTGGTCTATTCTGAACCATAAAATAAGTACTAAGATAATTAAGAATACCAATGAAAGGGAAGATAAAAAAAAGGTTGAGTATGTAGGTAAATAATATAATAGCGTGTGATGAGCAACTTTAACATCAACTCAACACGTATAAAACTTAAACGTCCGAGGGACGCTATGGTGTTACAAAAGCCACAACAAACAAGCTCACACGGGAGCCTATTTCTTCAACTTATCTCTTCTTTGCGTATATATATACATTCACACACGTTTATCTTTCTTCACAAGTCATCAATATGTCTCAGATGGGCAAAATTATGGGCGTCATATTAAAATCTCTTTCTAAGGGTTCAGGTGGGTCTATGTCTTTTTTACAACTTTGTTTTCTTGATTGCTGGAGATCAAAGAGATGGATTGCTGACTTAGCCTGTTTCAATTCTAAATCTTCGATTTGTTTTGTTTTGTTTTTGCCAGAAAAGTTGGAAGATAGTAGTAGCTTGAGCAGCAAGTTAAACTTAAACCAAGAGTACAAGGAAGCTTTCAGGACAAAGTCTTATGTAGAAATGTGCGCTAAAGCGCAATGCCAATTGACAACAACAACAAGCCTCGAAGCGTCACCATCAGCGTCTGCATCAGCGTCAGCGTCAGCCTCTACTCCTTTTAGTACTACAAATCTAGCCGGAACTTTGCTCGAACCAAGGCAAGATATTTTGGCAGACATGATTGAAAATTTAGATTTTCACGGACTCGTGATTGATTACTTTGAAGCCAGCTTAACAGCTTGCAGAATCTGTGAGTTGCTCATCCAAAGCATCCATCAAGTGGATAGTAAATACATAAAGTATATGAAAAGGGTAGTAAACTTCGGCGAAAGAATGAGTAAACACGAACAAGATTACGATTGCAGAATAGTATTTCAAGACTTTTCAAGGCTAGCACTACTCGAGAATCCCTTATCAGTTGTGAAATTCGGAGAAAGTCACAAGGCAAACACGTTGTTGCTCGATAAACTGACGTTGAAGCGGAAGAAAATAACCAAAAAGGAAAAGTTTATGAGGTGTTGCAGAAAAATCCGTGATTGTAGTCTAGTGGTTTCATGTAGCGCACTTCTCACTACAGTTTTGGTAGTCGCGATCCATAGCGTGGTTGGAATCGTAGCAGCACCAGGAATTGTGGCCGTGTCATTGCTTTTTCTGAGAAAGAAATTCGGACGAAGTCCAAAGAATAACATTCTTGATAAATTGAGTGGTCAGTTGGACGTTGCGGCGAAAGGGATATTCATTTTTCTGAATGATTTTGACACTCTGAGTAGGCTGGTGAGGAGGCTGCATGACGAGATTGAACACGGAAAATATGTTGCCGAATTGTGTGTCAAGAATAGAAAATATAAGGTTTTAAGTGAAGCTGTAAGGGAATTTCAAGTTCAAGAGCCGAAATTCTTGGAACAATTGCAAGAATTAGAAGAGCATGTTTACTTGTGTTTTCATACTATAAACCGGTCAAGAAGATTGGTTTTGGAAGAGATTTTAGTCACCCAAGTATGATTATTTGGTAGCTCACTTCCGAAGACTGTTATGTCACGATATCAAGACGATATGAAGTATTCTAACAGCAGATGAAATAATCAATAAGATGATCCATAGATGGAATCACATGTCTATTAAATGAGAAATTTTATTTATTTGTATGTAATGTTATCAGTGGAATGAATAAAGAAATCAGAAGTATATGAACCCGAGAAAATTTATTTATTTATATTTATACAAATTTATTTATTTGTCTGTATTCTTACGGAATCACGGTAGAACTAAGAACAAAATAGAGAAAATAAAACTGCTATGGCTATTGTATTATTTAGAAAGAATATCAATTACATATTTATAAATTTTTTATTTATAAATAAAATATATAGGTTAATGGGTTTGTGCTTCATATCTTTAAGGTCATCTCTCAAACTCGGGATGATTATTCTTGCATTGTGAGTTTGTTACACAAAGTAAAAAACAAAATTACAGCAAAAACGAAACACCAAACTTCAAGACTATAATCGAAAGCCAAAGCCAAAACAAAACGTCGAAATCGAAATCGAAATCGAAACGTTAAAACCTAAAATCGAACCCTAGTCTCCAAACTACAATCTCTAATCTCCAAACTCAAATTCTCCAGTCTCTAATCTCCAATATCCAAACTTCACTATCCAAACTCCAAACTCCAAACTCCAATCTCCAATCTCCAATCTCCAATCTCCAATCTCCAATCTCCAATCTCCAATCTCCAATCTCCATTCTCCATTCTCCATTCTCCATTCTCCATTCTCCATTCTCCATTCTCCATTCTCCATTCTCCATTCTCCATTCTCCATTCTCCATTCTCCATTCTTTATTCTTTATTCTCCATTCTCCATTCTTCAAAATCAAAACTCTAATCTCCAAACTCCAAACTCCAAACTAATCCAAACGAAATCTAAACACCAAATGAACTTAAACGAAACCAAACGAATCCAAACGAAGCCAAAAGCAGCGAAACAAATCGAACAAAGCCATACAAATCCAAACGAAGCCAAAAAAGTCAAACAAATCCAAAAAAGTCCAAATGAATCCAAACTAAATCTATACCAAATTCAAATCCAAACGAATAACGAAATCAAAACACCAAACAAATCAAAACAAATCCAAACGAATCAAAACGACATACACCGATCTAAGCAAACTTCAGACATAATCCAAATGTCAAACAAAATCTAAACACCAAAACGAAATCAAAACGACAAACGTCAATCTAAGCAAATGTCAGACAAAGTCCAAACGTCAAATAAAATCCAATTGAAATCTCAACATCAAATACCCAAACAAAATCAAAACGAAATACAAATGTCAAATTCAAATACCAAATCCAAATCCAAAACTAAATTCAATAATAAATCCATATACCAAATCCAAATTCAAATCTAATTTCCAATTAAAATCAAAATCAAAATTAAATCTATGATTTTACCAACAAAAATCTGCACTGTTCCAGTAGCAATTTCTCCCAAATCGTAGCATGAAATCATGATCCAACCGGTCAGATTAAAGGATTATATTTCTCGAACCCATTGTCCAAAGTTCAGAAACAATAGACACTATTTACTTCTCGATCAGGTCTGTTGATTTTGGCTGCACATAATAGATCCGAAAATCAAAATTTTCACTTGTTTTTTCTTCCAGCGGACAGCTAAAACAACTGCCCGCGGGAACAACAGAAGACACATAAACGTCAAGATCTAAACCTATGATCTGATACCATGTAGAGTTAAGAACAAAAGAGAACGACTAGGATTGTTTTGTATTATTTAGAAAGTGTATCAATTACATAGAGTATAAAGTTCTTATTTATAAACAAAATATATGAGCTAATGGGCTTAAGCTTTATATCTCTAACAATCACATGTAATAATTTGGTCTCTCACTTATTAGTTGAGACTTAAGTGCTGAGATTTGAGTCTATTTTTTTATGTGTTCAAATTCAATTCGGTTACCACACTTATTAGTCGATAAGACATTTTCATTTATATTTCCAATATCCAATTAATTATATATAATGTAATTAATTCGATTACTTTTATCATAGCACTACCTTATGAAAATGACCAAATATATATTTAGCATACTTGTTCATAAATATTCCAACAATCTCACACTTGGACAACCATATGTTACTCATAAATATATTTAACTTTAATAGACACCTTGAATCTATTGTCAATAGGTGAATGGTATAAATCCGTACATGATCAATAAATAATAAAGGACTAAATACTTTTTTATCGTAATGTGAACAATACGATGCAACAATAATCACATTATTACCATCAATCAATTACTTTGCCACTTATGGTGTGCATCTTAAGAGTAATATGAATTGTAATTGTATATATCTACTCTTAAATGATCCTACCTTTTGGAGATCTAATAATAAACATATATCAATAAATATAATGAAGGATATATATTACAATAAACCTTTATGTATGCAAATATCATTGAATCCTATTACAAACACTCATACTCAAACGAACAATCCTCTAAATCAACTACACCCATATTAATGGTGTGTTCTTTGAAAACCTTAAGTAGTACTCCCTCCGTCCCAAAATACTTGTCGTTCTAGGAAATATTTTTTGTCCCACAATACATGTCGCTCTCATTTACCAATGCAAATTTTAATATTATTTATAATCATCTACCAATTAGACTCTTTCTTCTACTTTTTATGAAAAAGATGTGTAATTATGACCTTCCTTAAAACTCGTGCATAACCTTAAAACGACATGTATTTTGGGACAGAGAGAGTATCATATTTCTCAGAGGATCTGCTATCATAGATTTTTACCGACCTGTTTTATATTTAACTGACCCCTCTGAATTCTCTCTTAATAGATAAGAATTTTATTTCTATGTGTTTCGACTTAGACGAGCTCCTATTACTGTTAGAGTACTGCACTGCATAATTATTTTCTCAATACAACCTTATGAGACAAAATTCTGCAGCTACAATGACTGGTTTGATGCCTCAAAGCACGCAACAAATTATGCCGGCATAGTCGATGCTGGAAAAGTGTTTTCTTTGTACTTTTCATGGATATTGAACCTCGACTAATAAGAATACGTGTTCGAAGTGATTTTTAGTGTATATTTGCATCTACCAAAAAATGAGTTGGAATACCCAATGACCTTTAGCCTGTTTGGCTTTATATATGTCAACATGTGCCAATTTGTTCCTCGCTTGGGTTACTTCCAATATGTTATTGACATATAATTCAAGATATATAAAATTACTCCCACTGAACTTATGATACACACAATCCTCAACCGAGTTGACCTTAAATTCAAAACAGACTATTACTTTAAAAATATTGTACCACTAACGAGAAGCCTGTTTGAGTCTACAAATGAATTTCTTAGCCTGTAAACCAGATACTCTGAGTTACCTATTTTAAAGTGTTCTAGTTATACCATATAGATCTTTTTCTTAATATTACCATTGAGAAAAGTGTTATTTACATCCATTTGATGAAGCTCAAGATCAAAGTGTGCAACTAATGCCACGGTTATTCTAAATAAATCGCTCGTCGATACTTGAGAGAAGTTTTCTTTAAAATGAATCCTTTCAGGCTGAGTATAACCTTTTTATCCAAGGCATGCTTTATGTTTTTCCATATTACCCAAGGAATTGCGTTTGGTTTTGTAAACCCACTTACAAACAATTACATTTTTTACTTTAGGTAATGGGACAAGTTCTCATATCGTATTGTCTTGCATCAATTTATGTTCTTCATTCATGACATCAACCCACTTTCGAGAGTTAGAGTTTTCCATGACTTGTTTGTAGTATGAGGAATAATCCTCAGTTCCAACGCATGACTCATCATGTTTCTGAAGATAAACTTTAAAATCTTGATTTATATCATTCTTACTTTCGCCCGTGGATCTTCTTAAGGGCATCATTACCTCTTGTTGCACTTCTTGAGGAGGTTGAGTTTAATCCTCGTGAACAAGATCATTTTAATATTCTTGTGGAAGATTACATTTAGGTTCTTCTTGTTCTAACCGAACCATATATTTATCCAAGTTAAACCCCTCAAGTGAAACATTAAAATGATTGGCATTAAATTCCAATCTTTTCTGATACTTGGGTATATTTATTAAAACTTTCATGAATTACTACAAATTCTTCCTCAAAATGAACATTTATTTAATTGTTCTTCCATAAACTCAACATCCTCTATAAACTTTTATGTTCCCAGCTCTAATATATTACTAGTGATATGATCATAAAACATAAAACCCTTAGAGTATTCAGTATAACCAGTGAGGAAGAAACTAACTATTTTTGGGTTCAGAATCTTTTCTTGATGTTTTACCCTCAGAAGGAAACTTCTATATATGCAGATTATTTAAATTAGGCATGCACCTCATTCCAAAGCTCATATGGGGTAATAACAGTTGCCTTAGTGGGTAATCTGTTTAGTATATATACAATACATTTGATGGCTTCCCTCGAGAGAGATAATGGTATAGATGAGTTACTTATCCCACTAACAATATATTTTAGTGTACGGTTTCGTCTTTCAGATACACCATTCATGCGAGGTGTATTCTGTATTGGATATTAAGGGACTATGACACACTCATCTAGGTATTTTACAAATGGATGACATTGTTCACCTGATATGTTATATATAACATAGTATTCCCCACTACAGTTAGATCAAATGTTATTAATTCTTTTAACAAGTTGTTTTAACCTTTGGTCCTAAAAGATTTGGTTTTGTCTAGCGCCTCAAACTTTTCATGAAACAAGTAGAGGTATTTGAACCAAGAGAAGCCATATATAATTATGTGAAGTAACATTTCTCGTTCCATGATTCTTTTGGAAACGATTCACATATATCGGTATGAATCAATTTTAAGACTTCAGTCGCTCTATATGACCTCACCCTTTTGGTTTTGGTATGTTTCCTCTTGAGATACCCGATACATGTACTGAAGGCAGAGTAATATCGGGTGATGGTGTTAAATATTTTCGAAGGATATTTTTGGAATAAAGGAGGAAATAATTAGAATTTTAGGTGAATTCGCTACAATATGAAAACTATAGATAGAAAAATAGGCCCATTAGACTTACATGGCCTATGGGCCCATTTTATTAACCTAAGCCCAAATACACCTGAAACTCATTACCATGTAAAACATCTCTATTATACGTTATTACATTTGCATAACATAAAATTTAGTTTAATAACTAATTGGTCTGATTTTCCTTTCGAATAACTTGGTCCTTATCAGTATCCTCCTTAGCCCCTCATGAATATTCTTTAGAAATACTTATGTGTGGAGCTTTTTCAGATTTAACTATAAATACTTAGCATTTTTACTGGTGTTGATTGACCCTAATACATCTTGGAGAGATAATATAGAACTGACTTATCAAGTTGTTCAGATATACATGTAGGCGTGCTTCAGAGATGGACATTTGGATATACTCCTGCACACGTGAGATAGAAACGTTAAGTCCACGAACTTCTCTCTGGATGGTGAGGCGTGATAAAGTTTTGAGACAATTCCACTTCTCTATAAAAAATAATTGTTAGAGACTCTTCAAGTTTCCAAGGCTTATATGTATTGGGAACGTGAGAAAGGGTTATTGGGCTATTCTACAGTTCTCTATAAATATTTCCCCTATTCCTTTAGCACTTTTTCACTATTACAATAATTTCTATAAAGAGAAGCTCTGCCCTCTCACGAACGTAATTCTCACTGTTTATTCTGATAGCCACCATAAAATATTTTTTGGGTCACGTTTATTGAACTTACAAGTGCACCACTGCCACTACTTTATTTGGTTGGTTGTGTCTCTTAAATAAAATGGAAGAAGAAAAAACTATTAGAAGAGTTGCTGGGTTGACAGAGACCGAGGGGCCATTAGTTATTATTCTAACCTTCAAATATGGAACAACCTATCCTTACAATATACATTCTATATCCATCGACCCCTCCTTTTCTACGACTTAATATTTAGGCTCGAGAACTCGTCCTTCAAAGCTAATACGGTCCCAAAGATAACTAGTAGCAAGCACCGATCATGATTCATAGCAACGGGTTCAGATAGTGATAATAAGCACCTATTGAGAAACCTACCATTACTGTGGTAGAAAAAGACAAATGTTATTTTGATCCTACCAAGAAGAAAGAACAGGAGAGACATGCTATAACATCCCCAAAGAAGAAAACTCAAAGTAAACCATATCGCCTGGATCCAATTTGATGTAGTTAGTTGATGGAGTTGAAGAACATATTGATGTGGGGTCAGAAATTGAGGTATGCATGCAATCCGGATGTGATACTGAAATCCCGAAGAAAGATGTGGGGAAAGCTCAAAAATCCAAGGGTAGAAAAATAAAATTAGTACAAAGTTGTATTAGCGTATTCATTGGTTGAGTCTATGGGGCCTGTTTTTTAAAGTATCAGTTATAAATACTTGATATATCTTTCCTAAATATCGTATAATTATTACTCAAAGAATGAGTTAGGCGCACTTCAATTCAGGTAGCGAATCCTGGATGAGATGGTCATAATGTTACCAAAATGAAGATAGACACCAATGATTATGCATCAAAAGAATTGGTCATCTATCCCGACGTGCTGAACTATGAGCTTCAATTTCTGTTGGACCTTGAAATAGTTAGGTACTTTGATCTAGTTTCCTATGTCTGAGCCAAGCCACCCGATTTATTGGTCCATGTTGATGTTTTATATCATAGCATCAAAGCTCTTGTTGAATTGTCAAGGATCCTCAGATTCCCATCTACTTTCTTAATCTTGGAAATGAGTATAAAATGGTTACCAAATTACTTAAGGCGGGTAGAATATGGAAGATACAAATATTCTTCATTAGTTTATGCTTTAGGAATGGTAAAAATATCTCCATGAAGAGGAAATTGAGTTGTATTCAAAGGGTGTCACAAAATATAGGTTACTTATTGAGTCTTACTTTTAAGTTCGACTTATTTTACCTTTCAACATTTGTAAATTAACTTTATTATTTTAAAACTACTATGAAGTCTTAACAGCAGCATTTGCAAGCTGCAAATGTAGCTTTCAAAAAGTTACACCAATCACCGCGGAAAACTTGTCAAACGTTTTTCATAATTTCTTCACTCCGAACAACCTAGTTCAGAGTCACTTTTGGCGGACCAAAGAAGCAGTGAACTCGTCATGGGAGAAGTTCACTGCCCTACCTCGTCTATTAGTTATACATAACCGAATAGAAACTACTAATGGTAAAGTCTACCTTCCGACCCTGAAGAGGGCTCTCAGCCACAAGGTAGAGAAAGTTTATGCTAGTGGGTTGGGTTCAAAGAAAGATACCATTGGTGTCGTGGAAGCGAATCAACCCGAAGAGTTGTTACAAGTAATTATTGAGGCTAACGTTAAAAACTGAAAAATATGTGAATATCTCATCACCTTAAAAACAAAAATAAAACTCAGGGCTTAAAAAATATAGAATAAGAATAAACATAATAGTGAGACAAAGAAGAAGAAAAAGAAGAATATGGCACAGACTAGCCTGAATTGTCTTTGTCACAGATCAAGCTACACTTCCTTCAGTAACTAAACTACGTACTTCCTTTGTTTTGGTGATACGAGAACAAGCTTATAAATATTAGAGTCTATTGGGTAGTAACGAAAGGCTGTGTATCGAGGGCTTCAGACAACAGTACCCAAATCCGGATGGTTCTGTCGAGGACGTGCCCTTTTGGTTAGTGAAATAGGATACCTTTGTTCATACACTGTTAGGTATTTTAAAGCTTATTTTCTGAGCTAAAAATAGAGGTCATAGCACACAAAGAAACTATCACCCTCAGTAAAAAAGAATGTGAGCTTTATAAAAAATCTTGTGAAGAACAAAAAGAGTATGTTGATAATATAGAAAGCCAAGTCGTGCAGGTTGATGAAGAGATTTAGTCTCAAAAGACTAATTATGAAGCCAAGGTTACTGATCTGCAATATTCTAGAGGAGACAAAGAAAGGTTGATGATAGTTCTTTTACAGAAAGCTTTAGACAAGTAGAAGACTACTACCAATAAAGTTGAAGATAATCTATATGTCTTCCAAATTCAAGATGTAAAGGATCATGAGATGTGATAGATACGTATGCTGATAAGTTCTTAGATTCCTTATAAAAAAAAGTTGTTTCGATCAAGTTCGATATGGTATTAGACTTCCATACAGCGTTCTCACATTTTAGCTCAGATCATTTTGGTACATGGTACCTGAAGAAATATGACATACTAATATGAATTTTTCAGATAATCTAGGTATTAATCTGGATATAAATAGTGGTGAAATCGTCTATGAGAAGAAGGATATTTCGAATGTGGGAACTTTGGAGAGGGCCATCAACATTGAAGGGAATGAGTCCCGAAGCAATCATTACTATTTTTATTTCAAAAGTTTCTTGTTTTACCATCCTTTTTTGTAAGTCTTTGGTATGATCAAGGAATTTTATTTCAATCCACAACACATATTAGACATGATAAACTTAATAACGGCTTCGAATGTAGTTTCAGACAAATATTATGCCTCCACCCATTTAGAAAAATAATCAATAACCACAATAACGGTTTGACGGCCTCCGGATGCCAAAGTTAAAGGTCCAGCCAGATCAAGCTCCTATTTATTGAAAGGTAATGCCTCAGATATTGGCTCAAGTGGTACAATTTTCATGTGTATTACATTTGTAAATCGTTGACAAATATCAAATCATCGGATTAATTTTTTAGCATATGCTGTAATAGAATGCCAATAATACCCAACAAACAAAACCCTTCATGTTTAGACAAAATAGACATATCCCTCCCATCGTGTAATTCATATAACATTATTTGGATTCATCAGCTACGAGGCATCATAATCGTGATCAAATCAAAACTTTCTAATATAGGATATAAACAAAGGCTGTGAAATCATTTAATTTGAACCTTAGTTTTTTACCAACACTTTATCAATTGGCATAGTAATTTTACTTATAAATTATTTAATCACATACCTTCAATCCTTCTTTAGACTGGTTGAGATTTATAATGCTTCTTTAGTGCATAAATTATGCACATATCTTTTCATTTTCAAGGGATACTCTTGTATCAGAATCCATAGAAATCCTTCGACGTACGCAATAGAAGCTAAGCAGTCAGCCACCAAATTTTTAGCCCGGGGAATATGTTCGTACTCAATGTGCTTAGGGAAATTTTCTGTCTCTCTCAATCCCTTTAAGTATTTTACTAAATGATATTTTTTTCTTTAGGATGACTTGATGTACTAATAAGAAGCTATGAATCACTTATTAAACGAATATTTTTCTCACCACAAATTTGTGCAAGCCTTACCCCTGCCAATGTTGCCTCATACGCTGCCTCATTATCTAACGCTATAAAACCCAAAATGTATTGCTTGATACATGAAATGTCCAAATGAAGATATCAAGTAAACCCTTTCTCCGAGACCTAAAATACTTGGGCCTTCATCAGTTTGAATTGTCCTTCATTCAACAGTTTATTAATATCTGGCTTAGGTTTTGGTCGCTGGGAATAGAATTCAACTAGAAAATCTGTCATGCTTGCTTGGGCCTGAATTGTTATTCGAGGAGAAAATTCAATATCTAAATCTTCTAACTCCAATGAACACTTAGTCATCCAACCATACACGTCTTATTTTTTCAATATAGTTTTATGAAGAAACAAAGTTCGAACAATAATCAAGTGGGTTTGGAAATACTACCTCATTTTTTGAGTTGTAACTATTAAGCGAAAGCTAATTTTTTCAGCTTTAAGTATTGTTTTTTGGCATGTAATAAGCTTTTATATACATGATAAACAGGGCGCAAATAATCTTTAACTTCTCTAACAAAGACCGCACTTACTGGATGATGTAGCTAAGGTTGTGAACAAACTGGTTTCTCGCTCACATATCAGAATTGGGTCAAACAGGTACTTAAATGGAAGATTTTGAGGAGCCTTTCAGATTTCAAAAATATAACTTATCACAAAAATTGATACCCAAATTTGACTCATAAAGCCTTCAAAAACTAGTTTTTATATTTAGGCGTTATTTTTATTTATTTGTTTTATTTTAATACATTTATATGATTTCCCTCATTTAGGATTAGGGTTTTGGGTAATTTCTATATAAAGCATTCTATACCCTATTTTACCGTCACACTTTTTAAATAAAATCTGAGATTGTTTTTCTCTAGGTTTTTTATACTCTAACCTAAGATTATGGTTTATATCAACAGTTTCTTTTTTCTCTTCGTTTTTCTTATAGCCTACGAATTTGTTTCGATATTAATTGCTATCAATTGGTATGAGAGCTACAAAGTTCCTACGTCGTGGGATAAGGAGATATGCCTCCCAAAAGAATCGCTCGCGGTAATTCCACTCTTCCAATTGCAAAACATTCGGTTGGGAGGAGATGAAAACTGATTTGGCTAGATGGGTGAACAGATAAATTTGCTACAACGTCAAACGAATAAATTGATAGAAAATATAAAGAGGATGACCACCATCAGATTCCAAACTCCAGTCGGAAATTTAAAGGCGAAAGTCTTTTTTCATACGATCAAACTACGACCATAGCTACAATTTCGAAAAATCAAAGGGGGAATGAGTTCCATCAAGTAGCTGTTGGTGACATGAAGGGTTCACCGATAGTTGAATATCCACTCTTTGATGAGTATGAGGCTGACTAACAAGGTGAAATTTCTTATGGAATTTGGTCGGAATTAGGAGATCTGATTTATGATGTATACAACAATAAGAGTGAAATTAGTGTTAAAGACGAAGACGTTGGGTAACATCAAGAAACGTCTCGCGTTATTTCAGTAAGGTAAACAATAAAAAAACTCTATGTTTCAATTTCTACCGAAGAAATTGTTAAATATTTGGTTGTTAATTCTTTCTCTAATCCTAAAAATCCAAAAAACAAAAAAAAAAGATTTAGGATTAAGAATTAAAAAAAATGCCAAAATATATTTAAAAAAAAATATAAAAAGATGTGCTAAATTATCAACCCAAATTGAACACGTTGATTTGGTCCGAAAGAAAAAAATCATAATCAAAAAAGAAAAAAAAATTGGATTACAACTCCGACACGACGACTAAATCGGCGGATGCTCTTAGTTCTGGTCAGATTATATAAATAGTAAGAAGTGGAGTGCCATTTTGTTTTCAAGGATGTGGATTTCTACTAAAAAAGAAGGTATTTTAGAATACCTCTATTTTTATGTAAATAATAATAATAAATAATATACGCCACTACAGCTCGAACTTGTGCTACGGAACACCTCTATATGTAGCCAGTGTTTGAAGCCAACAAGCTAGGCAGTAGCAGCACATTAATGTACAATATCAATAATTATAAATCTTAAAAGCAAACGATGGTAAGTTGGTAACTTTTTTTCTGGATGACGAAAACATCCTTCGTTTCTTATGTCGTTTCGTTCTGTCTTTATAACATAATACGAAAATATTATATAAAAACCATTGACTATTAAATAGTGATTAATAATAATTAAATATTATTATTATATGAGAATAACAATATTCATCTCATTTATTATTATTATTATTATATTTTAATTATATATATATATATATGATGATATTGTTTAACTATCACACCGCCTTCTAATACCGAGATTTATTGTCATAGGTTATTCTAAATTTTTCAAGTTACTAAAAATATCATCCGATATTCTTAAATATTTGAAAACTATAACAAATATTTTTTTAATTTGATAAGATATTGACAATGTTATTGCATTAGTTTGTTTTATAATCTCACACATATTTGAAATAAAAATTTAAACGTTGTATATAACAGTTAATTAATTTTTTTATTATTCAACGTGACAATTAATTAAAACATTTTTTAGCTTTAATTTTTTTTTTAATAATACTCTAAATTAGAATGTATCATTCATGTAGATTAGAGTATCCAAGTTCTTATTATTATAAGTCTTTTTGTATATATAAGAGTATCATGTGTATTATAGTGTACATATCAGTTGGATTGATGTATGTTTAAAAAGATAATAATCGTCCAATATTGCGTTATAGATATTGACTTTATGGGTTCAACAAAGTTGTGGTCTCTTATGTATTCAAATATATCAGACTATAACAATATAACTTAGTGCGTATGATTAGTAGAAAAAAGAGAGATAAAATTTCCAAGTTAGAACTTTTAGCTAAATACATCTTATATTCGTTATAAGTATATTGATAAGTGTAATAGTATAAATAGTGCCAAAATAAGAAAGAACAATATTGTGTTCTTTTTTCCACAATTTTCTTCTGATTTACCTCTACAACCCCTAAATTCTAATATACTGCTCCAATTCATTATGCGTTGCTAACTGCTACTCCTTCAAGAGATTAACTAATCAACAACTTGGGCTTCACATGAATAAGTACAGAACGTTTTATTGTCTACAATATGAAGTTTTCAATTCCTTTGTCTACAAAACACACCAGACGAATTCAAATATTTATAAAATTATCTTAATGTCTTCTAATTTCTAACCACCAAGTTATATATATGTGTGTGTTTTCGTTTTAGGGTTTGATCCTAAAACTTCACACTTTTTTGTTTTATGGAAAAAATTTGGGATTCATAAAGAAAGAAAAATATTTTAATAACTAAAAATTAAAATATGAGCGCAACATTAATTTTACTTTTTATGAACATAATATATATCATATATGGATAATGAAATTATAAACAATAAGAGAAGTCTCGATCTTCTATGGTCATTTAACAAAGAATAATCCATGTTTAAGTGTTTTATCTTGCTCGGTATGTTTTAGAAAATATAAGTCTTTATATATGCTAACAAACTAAATTTTTTTATATGAAAATAAAAATGACGACACAAGCTCATGTTAACGTTTTTTAATAAGATATCACTAATTCACTACAATGTCAACCATTTTGTCTGAAGCATATTATGCATTTGATATCTCAATACCGTAGATTCAATATTCAACAAATCTACTATATGATATCATGAGAGTTGAATATGAACCTAAAAAATATGCAAAAAATTATTATTTTATTTGTATAAAAATAAAATATTTATTAGTGCATGTGAGAAACAAAACTAGACTTACTTAAACAAATTATGTTTTTCACACAAGACTTATTTAACATTTGGTGTATTATGGATATATGTCTAACTTTTTTTACAATATTCTTTTGGCATCTTATTGAACCCAGACGACTATTAGCAATGGCGATCTCTTATACGTCATCCTCAAAACTAGTAGTAAAATCAAACCTACCACCGTAATAAGGATATTAAAAGTCACATCATCATCATTTCCCTTGTATGTTACAACATAAAATATTAAAAAACCATAGGTTGTTCGACATTAGTTTCATGATTATCAACACTTCCAACCATAGTCCCAATATTGATTTTTTTAAAAGAAAATCCTCATTTTACATTTCTCAAAAATGATTTCTGCTAAACGATGCAACCTTATAATATTTTATTATCGTATTAATACGGCATTAATATTTGACATCTAGCATTAGATTGTTCAGGGTCTCATGAATCTTAATCGGGGCTAAACAAAATTTTAGTAAAATGCTTTCATTATCAATTTAAAATATTTCTCATTGTATACAACTACCTTAAGGTATTTTAAATATATCTTAATATATTATTTATTACATATAAAAATAATATTTAAGAAGAAGTGTTAATATTTCTTATATATTATTTTGAAAGATATTTAAAAAATAAAATAAAATCAAATCAAATTTATTATATAAAATATATTTTTGAAAATATATGAAATAAAATAAAATTTGTTATGCAAAATATATTTTAAAAAAAATATATGGAAATAAATCAAAAATTTTGTATAAAATATATGGAAATCAAATCAAATTTGTATCAAACATAATTTATAATTTATAATTTATAATATATATATATATATATTATTTTGTTGGAAAAAAATTAAAAAAATATATTTCAATACATATAAGCATATTGAAAAATAAAATTAATTATTTTTAAATGAAAAACATAATATATTGCTAATTAAAAATATGTTTTAAAATATCAAAGAATAAAATGAAAATGCTTATCTAAAAATACTTTAAGAAATATTTCATAAGATATGATTGAAGAAAGATATGATAAAAAAATAAGTAAATATACTCATTAATATTTAAGTTTTTATATATGTAACTTTGAATTTGTGTTATAATGTTATTTATTATTTATTTAAGGCATATGTTCTTCGTTACATTCTTTAATTTATTTTATTAAAATCTCAAACTTCTTTATTTTCTCTATTTAATTTATTTAAATAAAATCTTTATCTTTTTCATCTATATAATTAAAATCTTCATTTTCTTTCATATTTTTTTATCTTCTCATTCTTTATTAATTTATTTAATTAGAATATCTCTTTGATAAACAATGGTCCATTAACTTTTAAATACAAATCATTAATGTAGAACAATAAAAGAAGAGAAAGATAAAGAAAAAAAATCAAATTTGATAGAGAAAAAATAACCCAAATAAAATTGAAACAAAATATTTTAAAAAAATAACAATAAAAGAACACTTACAAAATCAACCAAGTTTTATATTTATTTCTAATATGGAAGAGATGGAGATGTAAATACGTATTACATCTTTCAATTTATAACTATTTTAACTTCAAAATTTTCCTTAAAAAACACTATTGTCTAAGATTTTAATTCAAAAAATTCCTTGGAAATAGCTATTATTTCAAATTTTTAAATTAAAATTTTCATAAAAATAATCATTATTTCAGATTTGTATATTTAAAGTTTCCTTAAAAATATAGCTACTATTCCAAAATAAACTATATTAATTACTCCTTATTTTATGGTAAGGGGGCGAGCGTCCGCCACGGTAATAACACGATACATTGGGCTAAAACCTCAAACAATCCATATTCGTACTAATGAGTCATACGTGTTTATTTACAATATTTGTAATTATATGACAAAGAAAAACTGTAAAACTCTTTTTTTTCTTATGTCTTGATACTTTATAATGATCACTCGTAGTATTTTATTGTTTGATAAAAATGTAAATAATAATAGTAGTAGAGAAGAACATTAAAATTTTTATTTTTTAATTTTATTTTCCTTGTTTTTTATATTTGTTATAATTGCTGAAAATATAATATTTTAATCAAATATAATTATTTTCAATTAATTTTTTTATAACTTGACCACTCATCATAAATTAATCTTTTACTATACTAATACTTTGTTTTGGTGTGTAAAAACATTTAAATAAATAGGGAGTTCATACAAGTACCTGGAACATACCCCGAGGAAATAGAATCGATAAGTGAAAGATTGAGAACAAAATTACTAAGTAGTCGAGGTAAAATAGAAGCGACATCAACATAACAACGTAGAGAGTAACACAAATAGAGGGAGTGGGGACATCAACACTGTGCAAACGGAGACCCTAAGACGACTAGATGAGAGCTCCAAAAGAAGAACTCCGTGAGATCTCATACCAAGTGCCCTGGTCAGAAGCGAGTGTACATGCAATAAGAAAAAGTAATTAGTAGGAAAAAGTGGTTACGAAGGCCCATAGATCTTGGAGCCATGGAATTTGAACCAAAGATCGGAGAAGATTCGGTAAGAAACCAAGGAGGCGATGGCCGGAGGGGAACAAAAAATTCTTAAGTTCCTCTCCTTCCAGACGTGGTAGATGACCGTGCCAAATCAAGTACGCCAAAGGTGATGGTTTCAAGATTGAGGCCAGTTTGACGCCTCGTTTATCCAAGAATTCCAGTTAGAATGGATTAAGGGGAAACCCAATTTAGAACTGGTGTTGGTCCAAATGCTCTGGGAGAAACTAGAGTAAAAAAGGAGGTGAGTTGAGGTTTCCAGAGCAGGGTTACAAAGAACACAGTCAGTCGGGGTATTCTAACCCCAACTGAGCAACTTATCCTGAGTAGAAAGTTTGTTTTGGATAGCAAGCCAGAGGATGAAGGAATGACGTGGAATGTTGTATTTAAACAATACTAATCTGGCCCACCCCACTACTGGGTTGGCCGTACGAATGATATTGTAGGTATCCTTGATAGTGAACTTGTTGCATCCAAATTTTGCATTCCAAAAATAGACGTCTTGAGCAAAGATATTAGAAGAGGGGAGGGAGAGTATGAGACTGTTGATCTATTTGAGATTAACGATATTTCTAGCCCTTGCAGATCTGAGACTAGATGGCCAATTTCAGTTACCATTGAGAATGATATCAGAGACTTTGAGGTTCTTCCCGAGTCTGGAATCACAATGATATCAGATCTGTAGTGCATCACAAGGGAGGCGGGAAGAAGCCATGGATCAAACCATAAATATGTACTCGAACCATTCCCGATAGCCACCATGTACAAGTTTCTCGCCACAGGCCGAAGCCGGAGAATTTTCCTCCAAATCCAAGAAGGAGAGGATCTGAAAGAAAGATCCCAGAATAATTATTATGTTTGAGGAAAACCACCTCATTCCAGAATTTGAGGTCTAAGATCCCAAAGTCGCCCTCTTTCGTGGGATAGGTGATTCTGGACCAGGCTATTTTAGCCCCACGGGTTTTCATTGCAGAACCCGGCCAGAGAAAGCGACCAAGGTATTGAGTAAGCTCTTTAATGATCCTAGAAGGAAAAATGAAGATGAAGGACCAATAAACGTGTCCGGCAAAAAGGACAGAGTTGATGAGCTGGAGACTACCAGCATAGGACAAATGCTTGGATGTCCAAGAATCTATCCTAGCGGTAATCTTGTGAAGAAGATGATGACAATCTGAATGGGTATGACGCCCTGTAAGGAGAGGAACTCCCAGGTATTTGACTAGGAGGGATCCTTCAGGGAAACCCATAACGGAAAGAAGTTCAGCTCTCAGAGGGTGATCTATACTCGAGAGGAAGATGTGGCTTTTAAAAGGATTGACTTTGAGTCTAGAAAGAGCATGGAATTCATTTAGGGCTTTTTTGATAAGGAGAAGAGATGTAACGTCCCCATCACATAAAATCATCAGATCGTCTGCGAAACAGAGATTCGTGAATTTTAGTTCGTGGCATTTCCAGTGGAATTTGAAATTTTTATCGAAGCTCTTCTCCTTAAGAGTACAAGAAAGGACTTGCATGACCAGAACAAAGAGGAATGGGGAGAGCGGGTCCTCTTGTCAGAGACCCTTACGACCTTTGAAGTTACCTTGGGAGTCTCCATTGATCATAATAGAGTAAGAGGGGGATGAGATGCATTTGATGATCCAATTGATCATCTTATCTGGGAAATTCATTGTCACAAGAATGTCCAGAATGAGGTGCCATCGCACACTGTCAAAAGCCTTCTTAAAGATCAATATTTAGAGCAACCCTTTTACCATTAGGATTAGTGTGGTAGCCTCTAAAGACTTCTTTGAAAATAAGGATATTGTCTGAGATGTTTCTTCCCGAGACAAAAACCGATTGGGAATTGTCAATCAGGTAGGGAAAGAAGTCTTTAATTCTGTTGGGTAAGATTTTGGAGATAATCTTGTAGACAACATGACAAAGAGCAATCGGTCTAAAATCAGCAGCCTCCGAAGGAGAGTCTTTTTTGGGAATAAGAGCGATGGAAGTGGAATTCCAAGCGGAATTGAAGATTCCGGTATGGAAAAATTCAAGGACACCGTTACAAATATCCTCCCCAACCACATTCCAAGAGTTTTTGAAGAAGCAAGAATTAAAACCATCAGGGCCAGACGCCTTATTGCTATCAATACTGAATAGAGCAGATTTGATCTCCTCACGAGAGATCTCGAGGACCATATGAATTTTATCACATCCCTTGTCTTTGGTAGAAAAAAAATATGCACTTTTTCCAACCCCATGTAATCCGCAGGACATCGAGCACCAATTGAGTTTTCGAAGTAGATAACAAAGACTTTAGAGATGCTAAAGACAGGTTTATATACTATTATGAAAGAATTTTGTGTTTTTGTCCCCAAGCTTGATCCAATTTTCTCTAGATTTTTGCTTGAGAAAGGACTCTTCGGCATGACTCAGGAATATGAATTTTGATGATGCATCAACTTCTTTGGCTATGGAGGCTTGAGCGAGGAAAATAATATTTTGAGCATTAGTAACCCTGATATTAATATCACTATACTTATTTCGGTTGAGAACAACAAGATCAAGTTGCATACGGTTGAGTGTGTTAGTGACACAACTCATACCGAAAGAAGGAATAGGAAGGTTCTAACTGTTGGAAACAATACTTTTAAAATGAGGATGAGACTGCCACATATTAAAACATTTGAATGGTTTCTTCCTCAGAGGCATCGGAAGACCAAGATTGAGGGTGACAATGGTATGATCGGAAGAACGAAGAAAGTCAAAGTAGGCAAAGGACATACGAAAAAAGTCATCCCTGGCGAGGTTTAGTTTGAGGGTAATTTTTTCCAGAGTTTTGTGGTATTTCAAAGGTATTTAATGTTTGGATAGAGTGTAGAGGGAGAATTGAGCTGCCTGGTTGTATTTAATTTTTATTAACCTCATTTAATGAAGGCGGTTGGGTATTTATACCTTTATCCTTGGGCCACATGGGCTTTTGGGTTGTGTTAATGGATTCGGGTCGAGTTTAAAGACCCATTAGTTTTAAGTAAGCAAGTAATTAGCTTAGTCATGAAGTGATTAAGTTTTTAATACTTTAGTCCAGTTCGGACAGTTCAGTAAGTGGAGGTTGTCCGAATTGCCCTTGTCCGGTTAGATGGATGTTGTCCGAATTGCCCCTGTCCGGTTCTCATAAAGAGTGGTGACAAAATCTGGACTCATCAGTAGCCCCTTTTTTAGGTTGTGTTCAAAGGCCTTTGGCAAGACCTAAAACATAGCCTGTATCTGGTCATAGCCATGTCCTGACATATTTTCAAACTGTGTAATGGCTTTATTCGGACTGAAAAAGTTCTCAAAAACGAAACGGTTTTTTGCTAGAGATTGTGGGACACGTGTCTTTCTCTGATTCGCCACATCAGCCACTTTTTCCCTAGAAAGACGCTCCCACTTACTCCAAAAAGCAACCCTTTCATTTAATGTGGGTGAGATCAGCGCAGTTTTTAATCATCACAACCCTTTCGAATTCTCCTAGGTATCAAAGCATATTTTTTACCTTTACTATAAATTAGTCCTTTTCTACTGTTTTACCATCTTCATCATCCTTGCTCTGTTAAACTTCAAAGCTTTCATCTCTTAAAAACAAAAATTTCTTCTGGTGTGAGTTTATGTTCACAACAAGAAACGCTTTAATAAAAGGTGGGTGGCTCAATTTTTCAGAGTTGGAAAAAGCTCAAAAGGTTGAACGAGAAAGGCGCATTGCTGCAGGCCTCCCTGTTTCCCCTGTTGATAAATCGGAAACCCCAAGCTCAGAGCCTGACCGAGGTTATTCTTCAACTAAGAGTGTTAAACCTAGGATGTTGTTCCAACCTAACCTTTTACCAATTGTTTCGGGCTCATCGGTTCAGGAATCAGAGCCTACTGTTGAACCAGGGCAGACAGTCACAAGTTTTAAGAAACCTTCCCCATTTAATTGCCATGGGATCGGATGGTGACGTCTCTCCAGAGAAGTTAGTAGATCGGAGAAGAGGTCGCTTGGTGAAATGGCAAGCTCCAAAAGCTACACCTTCCGAATCGGGGGCTAAAAATACCAATACAGGGTCAGAAGCACCCATTAAGACTCCTAAGGACAAGCTGTCCGGCCCGGAGGCATCTAGTTCAAGTCTCCAGAAAGAAACCACTACATCTGAGCCCCAGCCGGAGTCCAGACTACAAGAAGCCAGTAATGCCCAACCATCCGGAGGGCCTGCTGAGCCAACCACTAGCTCCCCTCACCCAAAAACAACTGATAACCCTTCCATGATAATGGAAGAAGTGTTGGAGGATTCTGTTGAAGAAGCTTCTTTTGAGTCCGAAGTCTCCGGGAAAACAAGTGAGGCTGCTGCTGCCAAGAAGGACAAATGCAAGGAGAAGCTATGCTTAAAGCATCCGGATTTTCCGGAGAGTCTTGTGGGAAAAGTGGGACCTTGCTTCCACAAGGTAAGTGTCAAATACCTGCTAGCTTTGCAAAAACTTAATTATGATTTCATCCACACAGCCGAACTGGGTCAAATACAAACAAAATGGGGGATCCCGGAGAATTTCAAGGTAAGGATTCCGATGGATCAGGAGACATCGATGGACTGCAAGCTCAGTGAAATAGTTTTCTTCACTGAGCTCTTCAACTGGGGACTAAGGTTTCCCCTAGACCCAGAGATAGTCAAATACTTTCACCTCATCAAACTCTGCCCAAGCCAATTGAGCCCCAATGCATGGTACACTCTCATGGCCTGTATTATGGCCTCCAGGCTCTCCGGAATTCCTCTTCCAATGGAGCAGTTTGCAGCTGTGGCCAGCCTCTGCAGAAACCACCTTATCCCCTTCTATCACTTCAACATGGGTGATAATTACAAAGTAGTGGACGACTTGCTTGAGTCGGAAAGGAATTGGAAAACTCAATTCTTGTTTGTAAGTGGCGTCTGGGAGAATGGGAGGAAGATTAAAACCAGTGTCAACCCGAGTCTGCTTACCAGCAGATGGCGAAGCGATGGTAAGAATCTCATCTCACATTTCCATCTTTATTTATCACAAATTTGTTTATCTAACTTGTCTCTATTTTTTTTTGTTTTTTGGTAGTGCTGCCTAAGGACTTCAGTGACCACTTGAAGGTTGGGCAGACCACTTACTCCAAACTAAATGCTTGGGCTGCGGAGAAGTGGGGAAATCGCTTCCACCATGCCTTTATCGGAGGCAATCTAACAAGGTCTCACCTTTGGAATACAACTGACCGGAGGGACTTATCCTGGGAGGAACTAACCACCCCACCCCCTCCGGAAGTAACCCTCAGGAGAACAGATGCACTGGATGGGTTGTTGTATCTGCCTGGTAGAGCTAAAACCCCAAGCAAGATGAAGGGCAAGAAAGGTAAAGGCAAGCAGAGTACAGTTGAAGCCAATCCTACTGAAGTGGAGCAAGCTGCCCCAACAAACCAAGAGGGGCCAGATCAAGGACAAATCGATGTCGCTCTTCTACAAGTAGTGGAGCATGAGAGTACTAAAGAAGTGGTAGGATCTCCGAAATCCTCAAAGGCTCCTAAGAAAGATAGGAAACGAGGAGCGGAAGGCAAGGACAGGGAGGCCAAGAAGAAGAAAACCTCCAAGGGTGATGAAATTTCCCTCCGGCCTCCGGAGCCTCTTCTTCCTGTTGACCCTACTGACCCTACTCAAGCAGAAGGCATCCTTGGTGACTTTCAAACCGGAGGGGGTGCATGAGGGGATATCAGCATTGATGGTGTTGATATTAGTGGTCTTGAAGAGATTGGTCTTTACTTCGAAAACCTCCCTAAGGATGATTTTGCTGGGCCTTATCTCCCCCCAAGTTCTTCGAACATTGTTACCTTTGATGGTAAGTCTTTCTCTGTCTCAAGTGAAAGAGATGTCATAACTCACTATATATTAAGTAATATTCAGCTAGTTCTTAATTTGGAGAAGCAAGTACGAGGTCAGTCAGCCATCATTAATGCCCTTAATTCTGACAAAGAGAGATTGTCTGGCGACCTCCTCACTGCCAATCAAAATGCTGATGTTTTGAAGAGGGAAATGAGGAGTTGAAGAAAAACCAGGAGGATTGGGCCACAAAGGTATCTACTTTGGAAGATGCTATCAAAGAACTCCGAACAAAGAAATCCGAGTTGGAGAGAGATCTCTCTTCTTCCAGAGAAGAGGTGAGAGCTAGAGACAAGGTCATTCATACTTTAACCAATGACAAGATCTCGCTCAAGGACTCGGTGTCCAAGGCTGCACAAGAAAAAGCTGATTTGCTAAAGGAGCAAGAGGCAAAAATCCAAGCTAGGATTGATGCTTATACCAACCAAGTGATAGATACTCAAGAAGAAAAGTTTGCCAAAGTGAAGTCGGACATGTTCTTGCTCTTTCATGAGAAATTCCCGAAGAGGACACTGGGAGACTTATAGACTTTTGTAGAGTATGAAGACCTTCCCCACCACACTATGGCTGATGGTGACAAGCATGATTACTCTAGTGGCTGGGACGATACTACCGATGAAGAAGAGAAGACCGGGGAAAGTCCAGATGAGGAAAATAACGATCCCAAAAAGAAGAAAATTAGTGAGGCTGAGCCATCTAAGAAAGCTCAGTCTTGAAGTATTGAATATTTTTTTTTGTAATTGAACCAAAGTCCTTGGATGGCCAAGGCATTTTTTGTAAGCGTTTCCGGCTCCTGTTCGGATGAACCTTTTTGTTTGAAAACTCAAAGTCCTTGGATGGACAAGGCACTTCGTATGTTATAATGGGTAGTTTTATTTTGCACAACCCTTGCATTATTTCATAGTTTTTCAATTTTGGTGGCTAATGTTTAAACAGCCCTTGGTTATTTCACAAGTGTTTTAAAGTGAGAGTGTTTAAATTCTCCGATGACAAATGATTAAGTAGTCATCATTCCTCCAATTTAATCCAGTCTGTTCAATAATAAATCTCACCAAAAACTATTAACTGAAAACACTCCGGATTGTTTAAGAAGGCATCATATTTTATAAAAAAGCATGGACACCTCATTAAAACCTCCCCGCTCCACCAGGGTAGGAAAGAGTATGCCCCAAATATTTACATGAACTTTTAAACAAGTAAATATTTACATAGCTTCTATTCCAAGTACAACCAGAGGTGTTCAATGTTCCAGGGGTGATTCAAAATCTTCCCATCTTTGTCTTGGAGCCGGTATGTGCCAGACTTAAGCTTTTCAATGATCACATAGGGTTCTTCCCAAGTTGGAGCCAACTTACCGAACTGCTTCTCTTTAGTATGTAGGAAACGTTTCTCAATACCTTATCCCCCGGTTGAAAATCCCTTATCTTAATTTTAGAAGCGAACCTGCTTCTCATCAAACCTTGATAATGTACAGCTTTAAGGTGAGCCTTAACTCTTCTTTCTTCTATTAAGTCAAGCTAGCCTCTGATTGCCACTTCGTTAGCGTGTTCAGAAAAGTTATGAACTCGAAATGAAGGGAGAGTAGCTTCTATGGGAGCAATGGCATCCATCCCATATACTAAGGTAAAAGGAGACTCTTGTGTTGCAGCCCCGGGAGTGGTCCGGTAAGCCCACAAAACGTCTTGCAAATAACTTGGCCATTTCCCAGCAGTCCCTTCTAAATTCTTCTTCAGACCGGACAATATTGTCCTGTTGGCCACTTCGACCTGACCATTTTCTTGTGGGTGGAAAGGGGAAGAGAAGCAATGTTGTATGCCTCTAGAGGCACAGAAACTCTCCATTTCTTTGTTGTCGAACTGTGGCCCATTGTCTGTTGTTATCTTTTGTGGAATCCCAAATCTGCAACGATTATAGAGGCATACAACATTGCTTCTCTTCCCCTTTCCACCCACAAGAAAATGGTCAGGTCGAAGTGGCCAACAGGACAATACTGTCCGGTCTGAAGAAGAATTTAGAAGGGGCTGCTGGGAAATGGCCAAGTTATTTGCAAGACGTTTTGTGGGCTTACCGGACCACTCCCGGGGCTGCAACACAAGAGTCTAATTTTTCCTTAGTATATGGGATGGATGCCATTGCTCCCATAGAATCTACTCTCCCTTTTGATGTTGTACCTGCCAATGGAGCTGCTTTGATCCACTTCGAAAAGTAGTCAATAGCAACAATTATAGTTCTGCGCCCCCCGGACGCCATGGGTAGAGGTCCCACTAAATCCAACCCCCATCGAGCAAAAGGTATTGGCTCAGAAATTGACTATAAAGGGATGGTTGGGATATGAATTTCATTGCTATATCTCTGGCATGGGTCACACTTTCTTACCAACTCCCTAGCATCTTGCATTATGGAGGGCCAATAGTACCCGACTAGCAAAACTCTTCTTGTTACAGTGAGTTGATCTCTCACCATCATGTAACTCGGAGAGCATTATTTGAGATTCGTCGACCCCCAAACATCGTAAGAGGGGTTTACTAGAAGACTTCTTATAAAGAATATCTCTTAGAATGAAAAAACCACGAGCTTTGTATTTTACTTTCCTTGCTACTGCTTTTTCCGGAGGCAAGATGCCATCTAAGAGATATTGAAGGAGAGGAAATCTCCAATCTTGAGGCTGCCTTATCTGTATATTGAGACTTTCTTCTTCCTTATCCAGATTGATTTGAATGGATAGGCACTCCAGCACATGAATCCAAGGGTAGGACTCAGTATATGCTATGGTTGCTAATGAGTCTGCCAGTATATTTTCTATTCGGGGTATGTGCTCATAAATGATGCTCTTGAAATTAAGTGCCACCTCTTTGAGAAGAAGAAAGTATTTAACCAGCTGCTCCTTTTTGGCTTCGGATTGACCTTGTGCATGATGGATAAGAAGCTGAGAATCGCTCATCAACTTGACCCTTTTGGCTCCACAAATAAGAGCTAACTTCAAACCAGCTATAGCAGCTTCATATTCAGTCCGGAGAGGTCAAACATACCCCAGCACCACATCCCATGGTACTTAATCCACCATCAGTCCGGACGACCCAGACTTTTTTGTCTTTCACAACAGTTGTTTGCTTAGTATCCCTATCTGAGTGAAATTCAACTAAGAAATCTGCCACCGCTTGGGCTTTGACTACTGTCCGAGGGGCAAAATCAATATCATAGTATCCCAATTCCACTGACCACTTAGTCATTCTACTTGAAATATCTGCCTTTTGGAGAACGTTTTTTAAGGGAAAAGACGTCCGGACAATAATGGGATGAGCCTGAAAATAAGGTATCATCATCCTCGCAGCAATCACCAGGGCTAGTGCTAATTTTTCAAGCTTCAAATAACGATTTCTGCATCAATCAAACTCTTGCTAATGTAATACACCGGACAGGGATAATTATCTACCTCCCTTACCAATACTGCACTTATGGCACAACTAGAGACTGCCAAGTATATGAAAAGAGTCTCTCCATCAACGGGTTTAAACAAAGTCTTCGGGGAGGACAAATGCCTTTTGATTTCATCGAAGGCCTCATCACACTGTGAGGACCAATCAAAGCCCTTTGCACCTTTCAAAGTTTGAAAAAACGGGGCACACCTATCCGAAGACCTTGAAATGAATCAATTTAATGCAGCCAACCTCCCAGTCAATCGTTGTACTTCTTTAACATTCCGAGGAGGCTCCATTTGCAGTAAAGCATTAAGCTGGTCCGGATTAGGCTGTATCCTTTGCTCACTTATCACATATGCCAAGAATTTCCCGCACTGCACTCCAAACACACACTTTTCTGGGTTTAGTTTCAAATTTACTTTCACTAAGTTAGCAAAAGTTTCTTGGAAATCTGCCCAGTGTAGCTCTTTGTCCACACTTTTCACCATCATGTCGTCGATGTAAACTTCAATGTTTCTTCCAATTTCATCAGCAAAAGCCTTGTTTACCAACCTCTGATAAGTAGCCCCAGCATTTTTTAACCCAAATGGCATCACCTTGTAACAATGAAGGCCCCTATCAGTAACAAACGTAGTATATTCTTGATCTTTCAGATCCACTTGAATCTGCTTATACCCGGAGATGGCATCCATAAAAGATAGCAGCTTGTTTCCAGATGTGGAGTCCACCAACTAATCAATCCGGGGGACTAGGTATAAATCCTTTGGGGAAGCTCTGTTGAGATCTGTAAAATCGATACACATACGCCACTTGCCATTTTTATTTTTTACCAATACCGGATTGGCTGTCCATAAAGGGTACTGAGACTCCTTTATGTGCCCTATTTTAGTAAGTCGGTCGACCTCCTGAACTTTGACATCAACCTTTTCCTTAGAAAAAGCTCTTCTTTTTTGTATCATAGGTGCTATGTCCCTTCGGATGGATAGTTGGTGTGATATAATATCTGCTGGTACTCCGGTAACATCAGCATTGCACCAAGCAAAAAGATGCTGATGGTCTTTCAAGAATTTGAACATTTTACCCTTTAATTCCAATGTCATCTTGGATCCTATCTTGACACTTTTTCCTTCAGTCAAAGAATGTGTTTCAACTTCTTCAATCGGTATTAAAAATCTATGGGTCTCTCTAGGGTCATAAATTTCACCCTCTCCCCAAGAAAGCCTCTCAAACTGCTATTCTTCATTGATCCGAACTGCCCCCAACGTCCGAAGAGCCAGTGCTGTTGCATAACACTCTCTTGCTACCTTTTTGCTGCTCCGAACAACTCCCACTTATCCTTGCACAACATATTTCAAATATTGGTGGACTGTTGAGGCCACGACATGCATCCTAGAGAGCCAAGACCTCCCCAGAATAGCATTATAACAAGTGGGACAATCCACCACGACGAACAGTATTCTAACCATCTTTTTAAAAGGGCCTTTGCCCAATAAAACCTCCTCCTCGAATTCTCCGATCACGTTTGCTGAGCTTCATGTGAAACCCACAATCGACCTATTCGAACGTTGAATTACTGCTGGATTTTTCATTTTTTTGTAGGAAGTTAAAAAGAGAATATTGGCTGAACTTCTGGTATCTACCAAAATTCGCCTTATATCATTGCCTCCAATGGATGCTCCTATGACCACAGCATCTTTATGTGGACCTGCACTATCCCTCAGATCATCCTCGTCAAAAACAATAAAAGGGAAAGGAATTTGTGATTGATAGGAGGTCATGCCTCCTTCAAGCTGGGTAGCTAAAGTATGAACGTGCCTCTTTCTTGATGAAGTAGTTGGTGCAGTCATGGTGTCCCCTCCGAATATTGTAAGTGATTCAAAAAAGTTAATAAGCCCAGACACCTTCTTGCAACGTTCCACAATAACACCCACTTTATTTCGAGTCGGATCATGGTCCAAGTATTCTGGCTCTACATCGAACCTCTCGATTATCACCATAGCCCCTTCCGGAGCCGATGTGCCTGCATTGTTTGGACCAGCCCGATGAGCGTTATCAGGCCTATTTCCACCTCTTCTTTTAACATATGCTCCCAACTTTCCTCTCTCAATCAAATTCTGGACTTCTTGCTTCAAAGCAATACAATCCTCAGTGGTATGGCCAGTATCATTATGATACTGACAGAAACAATTGTTACGGTTCTCCCTAGGAGATTGTGAAGCAGCCGGCCTTCTATAGTGTACTTCGTCTTTTGTTTTGTCATAAATGGTAGCTACGTTTTCTTTCAACTCAGCAAACCACTTTGGTTGAACCCAAGGCCCTCGTTTATTTCTAGATTGTTGACTCCGGGCTGGTACAGCTGGCTGAGACTGAGCTTTGGCTCTGTTATGACTCTGCCCGGCCTCCCTAGCCTTGTTTCCGGACTGGTTTTGGTTTGGATTAGGTGCAGCCGGAGTGAACCTCCCCTGCCTGTGCACCCTAGTTTTATTCGTTTCATCTACATTAATCTGCTTTCCAACCTGATTCAGCAGACCTCCCCATGGCATGGTCTTTTTTCTGGTTACTGAATCAGCCAAGTTTCCAGGGTTTAAGCCCTGCCTCGGAGAAGCTATTGCTACTTGTTCGAAGCAATCAGCTAATCCATTTTTGGTGTTTACAAAGCGACTTATGTATTCTGTTAGAGTTTCGTTCAGTTCTTGGGCACAATGGATAATTGTGTCTCCATTGCCCTTTACCTCCTTACTTCTAACAAACTGTCTTCGAAAAGCCACCCAAAAAGTATCGAAATTTCTGATGCAGCTTTGTCGCAAACTGTTGTACCACTTCAGAGCACTCCCCGTAAATGATTGGGAGAATGCTCTACAAAGCAACTTGTCGTCATCATCAAAATTCATCATGAAATTTTTGAACTATTCCAAGTGGTTATCGGGGTCTTTATTGCTATCGTATTTTTCCATTTTTGTATTGTCGAACCTCTTAGGGAGGTTTCTGGACAGGATCTTGGAGGACAATGGAGATGTCTCCAATTCCGGCCACGACTCAAAACGGTATCCTCATTAGGAGTTGAAAATATACCTGGTTCATCATGGAAGGCAAAAGGATCCATCACCATCTGATCTATGTGTCTCCGGCTGTGAGACGATCCTTTGCCTATATGCCTCTTTAACCTTCCATGCCTATCCCTTTTTCTTGAATATTTCTTAACCAATTTTTGTTTCTTTTTAGAACGGCCCTCATCACTGCTGGAGGACAAGGACTCTTCAACTCCATCTTCATTTGAGGAGCTACTGGAAGATTCTGATTCTGAATCAAAGCTCTCCACCGGTTTAGACCGGTGAGACTTTATCGAGCTAGCATGAGTCTTTTTCGTACTCACATGGGTTTTTGAGGGCTCATGCTCTCTTGGGTTGTCAGTATGATGAGCAATTGACGCCTTTGATTTCTCTTTTATGCCCATCTTTTCCCTCTCTGCCCTCAGAGCTTATATTTCAACTTTTAACCTATCTCGCTCCTCAATCGTGTATTTATCATTTTCACCCACCACTTCTGCCAAAGTTGGCGGTATTTCTTGCACGTCCGGATTCATCCGAACTGGTTTTTTTCTGATGGTTTTGAATGCTAGATTCAGGCACATTCGTGCTCCCACTATGGTCGCCAATTTGGTGAAGTTTATTTTCGTTTGAGGGTAATTTTGGCCAGAGTTTTGTGGTATTTCAAAGGTATTTAATGTTTGAGAATTGCGAAAAAAATAGCCAAAACTATTCCGTGAAGTGGTATTTTTAATTTTTTAAATATTTATAAAATTGTTATTCATTAAAATAAATTTCAAAAACCTTAAATTTTATTTATTCAATTTATTTACATTTTATACAAAATTTGTATTCATTAAAAAACCTTTAAAAACCTTTAAAAAATAATCACTTATTTTTACGCAACTTCACAGAGTAATTTTGGCCGTTTTTAGCAATTCCCTTAATGTTTGGATAGAGTGTAGAGAGAGAATTGAGCTGCCTGGTTGTATTTAATTTTCATTACCCTCATTTAATGAAGGTGGTTGGGTATTTATACCCTTATCCTTGGGCCACATGGGCTTTCGGGTTGTGTTAATGGATTCGGGTCGAGTTTAAAGACCCATTAGTTTTAAGTAAGCAAGTAATTAGTTTAGTCATGAAGTGATTAAGTATTTAATACTTTAGTCCAGTTCGGAGAGTTCAGTAAGTGGAGGTTTTCCGAATTGCCCCTGTCCGGTTAGATGGATGTTGTCCGAATTTCCCATGTCCGGTTCTCATAAAGAGTGGTTATAAAATCCGGACTCATCAGTCCCAGTCTGGGTTGACTAAGACACGATCGATTTTAGAGAGGATGGGATGAGACGGTTTCTTATTGATCCAAGAAAAATTGAATCCCGTGGATCTAAGATCACTGAGCTCAGAAAGATAGCATCAATTATTGAACTCGTCAATAGTCGCAGAACAATTGCCGGAGGAGCCTATTCGCTCATCGGGATGGCGGATGGCATTGAAATCCCCCAAAGCAGCCTAGAGAGTGACTTAGTCGGATTTGGAGATGGTAATTAGATCATTCCAAAGAGGAATTCAATCCACAGTCTCATTGAAACCATAGTTAGCATAGAATCTAAATGAGGCATTGAAGTTGTGACATTTGGCAAAACAATGGATGAATTGTGGAAATTGGGAAATTCTAGAGATCGAGATAACGCTAGGGTTCCAAATAATCCAAATTCTTTCCAGGGGTGAGAGAAATGGTTGGTGATTACATGTCAAAAGGGTGCCATAGATCTAAGAATAGAATGAACTTTCGAAAGATGGACTTTGGTTTCGACTAAAATTAGAAGAGAGATGTTATTACGAATTATAAAATCGGTAACATCTTTTTGTCTAACAGGGTCATTAAGACCCCTCACATTCCAAGAAGAAATAGTCATAAGGAAGTAGACTTACAATGCGTCTGCCGAGGGTCTTGTCGGAGGACATTCCCTTTTTTTCCTTATCCTCTGAGCGAAGTTTTAGGAGGCGACTCGACCTCCTCTCCACTATCATCCTCCTTGTCCTCATGCAAGGGGCAAGCTGATGACCGGCGGCTAACTCGGGCTCCTTTTCGGAAGGTCTAGACTCCTTAGAAGACAAAATAGGGATACTCGAAAGAGCGGCCTTCTTAAGGCCTTTAGTACAATGGCGACTGAGATGACAAAAAACAATGCATTTCGTACACTGAGGGGGAAGACCTTGATATTCGAAGTTCACGAGGATAGACTTGCCCTTAATTTTGAAGGTAAGCTCTGAACGGATAACAGATCCTGCCGATATCATAATGCAAAAATTATACAGTCTTCATGAAAATTAATATTCTTTTTTAAATAAATAAATTTATTTATATTAATTTTATTTAGATTTAGATAAATGCTATTATCCAGGATTTTAATTTAAAATTTTCCTTAAAAATATTAATTATCCAAGATTTTAATTTAAAATTTTCTTTAGAAATAGTCATTATTTCATATTTTTAAATTAAAATTTTCATAAAAATAATTAGATTTTTATATTTAAATGTTCTTTCTATTCCAAAATAAACTATATAAATTAGTCCGTATTTTATGGTAAGCGGGGTCAGCCCCCCTCCGACCCCTATATACATCTGTCATTGTACACGGTACATTCGGCTAAAACCTCAAGCGATCTAGATTCATAGTTATACACGTTTATTTACAATATTTGTAATTATATGTCAAAGAGAAATTTAGAAATTCTTTTTTTTCTCATGTCATACTTTATAATGATCATTTGTAGTATGTTATTGTTCGATAAAACTACAAATATTAATAGTAGTAGTAAAGAAAGAATAATAAACTTTTTTACTTTTTAATTTTATTTTTGTTATAATTAGTGAAAACATAATATTTTAATCAAATATAATTATTTTTTATTAATTTTTTTATAACTTAACCACTCATCATAAATTAATCTTTGACTATACTAATATTGTACACTTTTTATGAATAAATAATATTCATTTTTTAAATAAATAAATTTATTTATATTTATATTATTTAGATTTATGTAAAGACTAATATCATTTAAATCCGTTTTATCCATTAATTAATTCACTTAATTAACTAATTCATGTGAAAATTTATTTTTTAACATTCTGTTTTGAACATTATTAATACTTTTAAAGTTGCTTATTAAGCTTCTGTACCATTCTATTTTTAGGGATTTCTATAAGAGTATGGTTAAATTAGGGTCCAAATTTTGTTAACCACGAGAATTTTTTTTAATAAATAGTCAAAGACGGGTTTGCCCTTTGACCAAGAATCTTTAATTTTGTCATAGTGAATTGTAGGTATAGTTAACAAAAAATAAAAGAACACAAAATTACTTCTCCTACGACCCTCTTATACTCAACAAAATCAAAAACTCCAAAAAAACACAAAAATTTCAAAAATCACAAGAAAACTCCAAACCTCCGAAACCCAACAATTTTTTTTGTAAAAACCAAATCATTGAAGGATGGATTCAGAAGGTGAGACTACTTTTCACGAAACCTGCAAAAAAAATACATTCCCCGCCGGTGGGACTACTTTTCACCCGGCGGGGTAACAAATACACCTGCAAAAAAAACGTTGGACTACTTTTCACCCGGCGGGGTAACCACGAAACCTGGAAAAAAATACATTCCCCGCCGGTGGGACTACTTTTCACCCGGCGGGGTAACCACGAACCAGAAATTTTCGACCGACCTCGAACCGATTCCCAAATCTACCTCTAAAACACCGAATCAGCCACAACAAAACATTCTTAACATCACTATACTACTATAAACACCAATATAAACATGTATTTCACTATAAACGAGCACAAATCTACAAAAAAAATCAATAAAAACAAGATTTAGAGATGTTAACTCTTCTTTTTCCCATTCTTGTTCTTGACTAAATGTGAATCTAGTAGAGTTGTTGTAGAACGAGAAGAAGAGTTGAAGTTGGAGCTAATTTGAGTTTGGTGTTTTGGAGGTTTGAAGAAGAAGAGAAGAAAGATGAGGCTGAATTGTGTTTTGGTTTTGGGGATGGTTAATTTTTAGGGTTAGGGCTTAGTGAAAATTGAAAGGGTATTTTGGGTAAAATAATAGGGTTACTTAAATTTTTTGTGGGAATGGTTAAAATTGGGGCTGTTTATCGAAAAGGGCCATAATTTAGCCAAACCCTTTCTGTAAAGATGTCAACCATTTGATCCTCATTTTTCACATACTTGACTTCAATATTATTTTTCGTTATATATTTTCTGATTTAAATAAATATGAAGTCAATGTGTTTATTTTGATCATGACACACTTAGATTTTTTCTAAATCAGTGGCGGAGTTCTATTTGATACAAATGTTCATTTCCTCAACTTGATTTAATAAAAACCTCATTTTATGGTAGACATTGGATATTGCAGCTATATAGTTAGCTTCACCTGTTAATAATATGGAAACTGTCTATTTTCAACTCAATTATAAGCTATTACACCAAAATAAAAAATAAAAATATGAAGTACTCTTTCGATCATCAATGTATCATGTCAAACCACCACCGTCGTTATAACCTATGAAATTCCTCATCCTTTTTTTTAATTTGCAAATATAGTCCTCCCGCACATGTGAAGCCTGTGAGCTTGACACGTGTCATCAGTTTTATTGCAAGAATGGTCCCTCAATTTTTTTTCCAAAAATACCCCTCCAAAAATGTCAAGTAGGATGCCAACTCAGATTTACCATTTACCTTAAATTTTACCATTTGTCCACCATAATTATAAATCAAACCCACTTTAAACTAAACCAACCCGAAAATTAAATCAATTTGTTTCGAAAAACTAAAAAGAAGGATCGAACTACTGACCTCGTGGGTAAGTGGCACACACTCTAACCAACTGAACCATTACCGTATATGATAAAACGTGTGCTTTTATATTTAATGAACTCTAATTTTCCATACAACTTCAGCATCACAGTAAAGAAAGAAACATATCTGCTAAGCAAATGCACTTATTTCACCGATACTTAATCATCGTCAAAACAATAAAACATTAAACAAAATATTAAGGGTACAAAAAGATAGACCTCAACAATGGGGTTGCATCATAATTAATTATCAATCTCCTTCGGCGAGACAGGAGTGTAGTCTGGATAAGTCATGGGAAGAGGAAAAGCGTCTCCGTCGTCCGTCAGATAACTCTCTCTATCCCTTGGCCACTTCCTCTCTCTCGCATTCACTTTCACTCCGGCGCCGAAGCCGCCGCGCCTAACAACCGCATCGGCGTTTCCGTCGGATTCTTGATCGATTAGGAATCCACCGGTGATGTCGAGACGGAGCCAAATGGAAAGAGAGAGATGATAGTTAAATCGAGGAAGAAGATTGGACAGTAAATTGGGGTTTGATTTGATTAAACGGGTCAAAAGGGTAAACGGGTCGGGTTGGGTTATATTGTAGTGAACTGGGCTAGATTATATTGGGTTTCGGGTTGGGTTAATAAAATTTGAGTTTGACCCAGTCCGTTTGTAAAATTAGTGGGTAAATGATATTTTTTAAAGGTAAATGGTAATTTTTTAAGGTAAAAGGTAAATCTGACTAAGCCGCTGAGTTGGCATCCTACTTGGCATTGGGAGGGGCATTTTTGGAAAAACAATTAGGGGACCATTCTTGCAACAAAAACTGATGCCACGTATCAAGCTCACAGGCTTCATATGTGCGGGGGGACTAAAAATGCAAATTAAAAAAAGGATGGGGATGAGTTCTATGCATGATTGAAGGAAGGGGGCCAAGTTGATACAATTGGTAAACATGGGGGGACTACGGGTGCTTTTTAGCCTACCTTTAGTATATCGTAGAATCTTATTTGTTACTTTAAAATGATATGTAGTAGGGTTCTATATAAACGACTAACAAGATCAACAACATACGAAATATCAGGTCTGTTGCAAGTTAAGTAATCTTAGGCTTCTAATCAAACTTTTAAATAAAGTATGATCAACTATATCTCGACCTATATTGCCTTAATATATTTTCACCTACATCAATTAGGTGGAACCGAATGACAGTTCATTATTTTGAAATTCTTCATGATTTTTCTTGCATAACATGTTTGTGAAATTAAGAATTTATTCTCTCTTTGTTGAATTTGATACCAAAAAAATAAGACATCAATCTCAATATTATTAACCTCAAATTTCTCTATCATGTCTATCTTAAATACGTAATCATTATTTTTATTGTTACTTATATTATCAACGTAAATACAAATGATTAAAATATCATCTTTGTCACTTGTGTTGACCTTTCGTGCAAACATATTTTAAATCATTCTCAAATTTTTGATCGATGCGACTATTTCTAGGCATTGGGGATTGCTTAAAATCATACTACGACTTTAGAATTTTATCTTCGCACCCTTTTATGTTACATCATTTTAGTTTTTAAAGGTACATATCTTCGTCAATATTTTCATTCAAAACAATTATATTTAATATCTATATGATAAATTTTCCATTTTGTTTGAGCTACCACTGAACTTAGAAATATATTAATCTTCATCAATATGGTCATTGCTTTATACCTTTGAGCTTCTCATTTAACTTTTATTTTATTTTGTAAACCCATTTCACACCGGTGAGGTGAGTTAGTGTTATATAGGGAATTATCGTCACCTCCTAAGTTTTGTTTCTATTGTTGGTATCTATATTTTCATTCATTGCATCTCTCCACTTCTCGTATCTTTATGCTTATTTACAGCTTATAAGTTTTATATCTGCAAAGAAACATAATAAATTTGGATTTTTCATGAGATTATTGATATCTTGCAACGATTTTATCTTCAAAAGTCGTTCAATGTTTGAATTATCACTTTCTAACAAAGATTAACTTGGTGAGAATGATGACGAATATAGAGTTAAATTATCTTTTGAATCATTCTTAACTTCTTTACTCGCTTTGGTGATCGGGTAGAAAGTAAACCCTATATTTTCTTCTATAGTATATTCCCAATAAATCGTTTTTCATCATGCAAAATATCTTGATTGGCCTTTCTTTTTTTTTCAATAAGATTATATATTTTATAACCCTTTAATTCATTGTATTATCTAATAACGATAAACTTCTGAATTATATCGATCTAGCAGAAATATAACAGAGCTAAAACATAGACGAAACCCTAAACTTCCAGGGACTCAAGAACTAAAAACTCCAATAAACAATATTATTTTTAATTTCATAAAAATTACATAACATTAGGATTTGATATGATTTATATAGGATACATCCGTAAACCTTAATCAACTATTCTAAAAAATAAAATAAATATATTGAAGAAAAATCCAATCTAATCTAAATGCGATCAAATTTGATTTGCTGAATAAAATAAGTCCCTAATGTTATATAATTAAAAGTAGAATTTAAATATTGAACATTGTAAGTTACGTCATTCTCTCTTGGTTGGAAATCATTTGCCTTCTTTCTCAATTTCAATACACAGTTTCGTCCGGTAAAGACCGTGATAATAAGTTGAATCATTTTATGCATTGATGGTCTGTCCAAAGCAATATCCTAAGCCATGAAATCGTACATATCATTTCCCATCACCAAGAAGCTGATTATCTTGTCACCAATATACTAATTTTTGCATAAACACCTTACAAGTTCCTTAATGCCAGTAACATTATTAATTTTGGATTATTATCACAAACCCCAGATTTTAGAGAAAAGCCCCCTTCTAATTAAACCTTACGTTTGACCCAAGTGGAATAGCCCAAGAATAACCACCCTCGCCTATATATTGCAAAAGAAGACAGAGAACCTACAATCAAAATGGCAATTAGTTTGATCAGACAAAGGATAACAACAAGAAACACGATTATTTGGGATACCGAAGCCCCAAAAATAGAGCACGAGAATCTGACAGTTGATCTGTCACCATATCCCCATTATTTTGAAAAACACTACGTTTTGTAAACAATCCTTGAGGAAAATACTAGTCGGATAATCAACACCATCCTCTCCCCCCAATCGATAATTGAACTTCAAGAAAGAGGGGAGATTCTTGAGGTGAATACACACTTTAGAGACTCAAACTTGCATACAGTTATCAGGGTCCAACGATAGTACACTGATGGAGTTTTGAAACGAGTCAACAGTAAGGAAACATGATATTTTACTCCCTTCAGGAACAAGAGAAATGACGAGGCAAACCATCTCCCCTCCATGATATTACATATTTTAGTATTTCCATTAGTTGTCCCTCCAAATCAACTTTAAATATATAAGCTCTCATCCACTTACAACAATAACTACTTGAAGTCTTTTATGACCAAACTTAACAATATACCTCTTCTCGGGAGTTCTCTATTCATTAACCATCTGGTGGTTATCTTATATGCCACCATTATAAGTCTATTCATTACCAAGTCTTTTCATTTACAATAGCCTATAAGTAGTGACTTATCCGCTCACCAATTATAGTGTTTTCCTATAGGCACCTCTTCTCGAGAGTTCTATATTTATTAACACGTTTATCTTCTCTTATATGCCAAATACCATGTGGGTGGATTCACACCAGAGAATGTTCACCAAGTAAAGAAAAGGAAAAAGAATGAGTAGTGTCAAGAAACCCACTATAATTGACTGTTGGTATATATTTATTTAATATATTTATAGCCTAACAATAATTTGGACCGACATACTAAATAAACATATTCAATTATTGTCTTAAGGAAGTCCAAATTAAAAGTAGTCGAGTTAATTATTTAATTAACTAAATTGGATTTATGGGTAAAAAGGTGTTATGGGCTCAAGTGTGGTAACCGGGTTGAATTTGGCACTATGATGAAGAGGGCCCAAATCTCAATACTTTAGCCTGAATTAATAAATCAGGGACATAAATTGAATTATCAATTTATCGGGTTATGGTCCCGGACACAAGGATGTAATAAAGGATGGGCTTTACAATGTTAGGCTTCACATTGTAAAGTCTATAAATAAGGGATATGTTTAGGTATTTCATCACTCTAAAATCTAATCAGAAATACGGCCGCTTCCTTGACTGTCTGGAAACCTTTTCCTTTTTCTCTAATTTGATTCTACATGTTTCTCAATTTCATAAACGGGATCGTTGGGGAATGTGGAATCACTGAAGATTACAAAGGAACAGAAGAGAATACTAGATGGAGAGCAGCAGGCAAACCCGTAAATGTTCTTGATTTTCGGTTTATTCATAAAGTGAATCTACCAAAGGGTTTAATTATTTTTCCGCGATTTGTTATATATTATTTGATGCGATATTGAATAATATATAACAATTGGTATCAGAGCCAAAGTAACCTTTTTTTTGGATTCGGTAGAATAATCGAATTATGTATTGATAGATAAAGATGCATGTTTTTCTTAATCGTAAAGAATCCATGTCATTGGGATTATGTGTGAATTGAATTGGTAGGGCATGGATTTATGAATTGTATGAAAATCATGTTATGTGATTTATTTCTATTGAAACACATGTTTTATAATGAGTAAATTGTAATTTTGATAGTTTGGAGATTTTTTTTCCGAGTAAAATTAGGGTTTATTGATGTATGGAATTTTTTCTCCCAAAATTAGCATTAAAACAACCCTATTAATGAATAAAATCAGAACTATTGGGACAGTGGCTCATCGACGGCTTAACGCCTGATGTTAACGCTGATCAGAGACTGTCCGGTGATGAACACCGTAACCTACCCAAACGATAATAACAGCATGATGACTGCAGGCTGGACCCGCCCATGATCTGCAGCACTACTGCAAATTGCAGCGCGTACGTAATTGCATATTTGCAGCAACCTGTTGCACTGCAGCAAGTAGGTAAGCTATTGCATGTGCAGGCTGCTGCTGTTGTTAGAAAAAAGTTTAAAAAATCGAAATTAGTTTTTTTTCTTTTTAATATAATAGTATCATTAATTAAAAAATATTTGAAACAAGATAATTCACAAATATGAAGCGTTTGGCATGTTGTTTTTGTATATTTGTTTGTGAATTAAATTGTATATGCGTGAATGATTAAATGACGATGCATGACTAAGGTTTCGTAAATCGGTAGGTGAAACTAAGAAATTAATTTAATCGGCCTTCCGAAAGGTTAAAATCAATTTTCTTAAGGATCCTAGGCTTCGAAAGGTTCGGGGATTAATTTAAATTCAAATATTACCGGCCCTCCGAAAGGTTCACGTTTGGGTTTAAATTAATTATGAACGAGAGAAAATTATAGAAAATAGTTGTTGTGTTGATTTTAATTTTAAGTAAATAACATCGGCCCTCAAGAAGGTCTCATTGGTACTTAGAAAATTAAAATAATGATCATGTTATTTTTTTTTTCTCAAACTCATAAAATTGCATGTTAGTATGATTTTCCCTCTGGTATCTATTATTAATGAATTTTATGTTTTACATGTATTTGTCATGTTGATGCATATGTTTTGAGTTATATGTCAATATGCTAAATGTGCTTTGTGTTGTTTGCTATTATTATAATATCCATTGGTTACAATTTATTGGGGAATCGTCCACCGACGTTGGATTGTTCGGACTTCCAATTGTGGAAGGAATAAATGTTGTTGTTTTTATCTGTACATGATTATGACTATGCATTGTCAACTGCCAAACCATCTCCCCTTAGTCCGAAAAGTACACCGGATGAAACTAAGGCTGATGAAAAGTGGGAGAGGTCAAATAAGTTATGCACGACGCTCTTGTTACAGAGGATACCAGTAGCATTGCGTGGGGCTGTCCCTAAAGGTGTTACCACTGCCTCGGTCTTTCTCACGGAGATTGAGAAAGCCTTTGCCAAAAATGAAAAGGCAAAGATGCAGCGTTTGCTCATCGAGCTAGCTACTAAAAATTATAATGGCAAAGGTAAAATTCGGGAGCATATTCTGGAAATTTCGATGATTGGCAAAAAGTTAAAGGCAATCGGTTTAGACTTACCTGAGGAATGCATAGTGGGATTCACATTTCATTCGCTGCCAGACCGGTTTAAGTATTTCCAGTCCACCTATAACTGCATGCGAGAAAAGTGGAATATTAATGAGTTGATTTCCCACGATGCATAGGAGGAGGAAAGACTTAAAGGCACAGCACCTGAGGCTAATGTGATTACATCAGCAAATAAGGCAGGACCTAAGCGGAAAGCCGATGGCAAAGGACCAGGTCAAGGTCCGGTAAAGAAGAAAAAACATGAGGAATCGACTGTAGTTCGATGCTTTTTCTGCAAAGAGAAAGGACATTTAAAGAAGGATTGTGAGAAACGTCGGGCTTACATGATAAGCAAAGGTACTCCCATATCTTTGGTTGTTTCAGAAAGTAATATAGTTTCTGTGAAAATGAATACTTGGTGGGTTGATTCGGCTGCAACAACTCATATTTGTGTTTCTTTTCAGGGTACGTCAAAGAGCAGGATGATAAGTGATGATGAAAGATCCATTTTCATGGAAAACGGGAGCTCGTGTGATATTTTAGCTATATGTGATTTTTCTTTAAAACTTTCCACTCGACATGTACTATTATTAAAACGTGTAATGTATGTTCCCACTTTTCAAAGGAACTTAATTTCTTTTCCAGTTTTAGACTTGCAAGGTTACTCTTGTCTGATGGGAAACAATTGTTTTACATTCTCTCTAAATAATATGATTGTTGGAAATGGAAATTTAATTAAAGAGGATAATTTGTTTTTGTTGAATACTATTAATAATCACAATATTTCTATGAATACACAACCTACACCAAACAACATTACTAAATGTGAAAAACCTTCTAAACTGTGGCACAAGCGATTAGGTCACATATCCAAATTTATGATTGACAAGCTTGTTACTGAAGGTTTATTAGGCCCCTCGATTACTCTGAGTTCGGTATATGTGTCGAGTGTATGAAAGGGAAACAAACCAAAGTTAAAAGGTTAGGAGCATATAGAGCGAAAGAAGTCCTAGAGTTGATACATACTGACATCTATGGACCGTTTCCACAGGAATCGTGGAATGGGCAGCGGTACTTTATATCATTCATCGACGATTACTCTCGTTATGGTTATCTCTATCTTCTTCATGAAAATTCTGAAGCCTAGGACAAGTTTATAACTTTTAAGACCGAGGTTGAGAAACAACTTGGTAAAAGCATTAAGACCGTTAGATTTGACCGTGGTGGTGAATATTATGGTAGATATGACGGATTGGGTGAACAACGTCCAGGACCCTTTGCACAGTACCTATAGAAGTGTGGAATAGTCCCTCAATACATTATGCCCGATTCACCTTGCATGAACGGTGTATCTGAGAGACGGAACCGAACACCAAAAAATATGGTTAGAAGCATGATAAGTCACTCATCTTTACCATTATCTCTCTGGGGGGAAGCCATCAAATGTGCCGCTTATATACTCAATCGAGGACCCACAAAGGCTACTGTTAGGACTCTATATGAGCTTCGGAACGGGCATATACCTAATTTAAAGCATCTATATGTGTGGGGTTGTCGAGCTGAGGCGAGGCCTTACAAACCTCAAGAAAAGAAACTGGACCCAAAAACAGTTAGTTGTTTCTTCATAGGTTATTCCGAACATTCCAGAGGGTTTAAGTTTTATGATTCTCTCACTGGTATAACATTTGAGGCAAGAACGACCAAGTTTCTAGAGGATGTTGAGTTTGGGAGGAAGAATAAGGGAACGTATGTTGATTTTGAGGAAGAATCTATAGAGATTCATGAAGGTTTTAATAGGGATACTGAGATATCTGAATATTGGGCGGTAATGCCAATCATTTCGGTCCCATTAAAACAAGGTAATCCTCAGATTAATACTGATGCTCCACTTGAGAATTCTAACCAGGATACAGATATGATTCAGGTAGAACAAGAGCAACCTCAAGATAATATTCCACAAGGGAATCAAAATGACATCGTTCATAATAATCAAACTCTACCTCATCAAGAAGTACAACAGGAGGAAATAGTGCCATTAAGAAGGTCCACTAGAGAAATGAAGAGTACTATAGGTCGAGAATTTATAGTGTATCTTCAGGAGCATGATGAGTTATGTGCTGGAACTGTAGATGATCCCTCATCCTACAAACAGACCATGAAAAGCTCTGAATCTCAAAATGGATTGACACTATGAAAGAAGAGTATAAATCAATGCAGGATAATGCAGTATGTGATCTTGTCCCATTAGCTGAAGGGAAAAAGACAATTGGTTGTAAATGAATATACAAAACCAAACCTGATTCGCTGGGTAATGTGGAAAGATATAAAACACGTCTTGTAGCGAAAGTTTATACTCAGTGTGAAGGGATTGATTCCCTGGTTTGCACGCTTAAGAATCCATTTATGGTCTTAAACAAGCTTCTCGTCAATGATATCACAAATTCCTTGAGGTGATAGTCGGTTATGACTTTGAGATCAACTCGGTTGAGAATTGTGTGTATCAGAAGTTCAGTGGGAGTAATTTCATATTTCTTATATTATATGTGAATGACATATTGCTTACCTCGAACAATAAGGAATTGTTACACACTACAAAAAGATTTCTATCAGACAAGTTTGATATGAAGGATCTTACTGATGCCAGTTTTGTGTTAGGAATCCAGATACATCGAGATCGTTCTCGTGGTATTCTTGGATTATGACAAATAGCATACATTAAAAGTGTGTTACAACGTTACGGATTGGCAGATTGCAAACACCTAAGTACCCATATAGCAAAGGGTGATAGACTTAGTCTGAGTCAATGTCCTAAGACAAAACTTGAGATTGAGGAAATGAAAACGGTCCCTTATGCTTCAGCAGTTGGGAGCTTAATGTATGCTCAAGTTTGTACTAGGCCGGATATCTCCTTTGCTGTAAATATGTTGGGGAGATATGTTAGTAACCCAGGAATGGATCACTGGAAAGCAGTTAAAAGAGTACTATGATATCTGCAAGGAACAAAGAGGCATATGTTGACATATCGAAAGTCGGATAAACTGGAGATCATTAGGCATTCCAACTCGGATTTCGGTGGATGCGCAGACACATTAAAAAGCACGTCAGACAACATATTCTTATTGGCTGGAGGTGCAATATCCTAGAAAAGTATAAAGCAAACACTTATTGCATCGTCCGCCATGGCAGCAGAATTCGTTGCATGCTTTGAGGCATCAACCCAGGCACTGTGGCTGCGGAATTTTGTTATTTTATTACGCATTGTACAAGGGATATAAGGCCCTATGAGGTTATATTGCGATAACAATTCCGCAGTGGAGTACTCTAACAGAAACATAAGCTCGTCTAAATCCAAACACATAGACATAAAGTTTCCGTCTATTAAATAAATAGTACAGATGGGTCAGATAAGTATAGAGCACATCGGAACAAACTCCATGATAGCAGATCCCCTAACAAAGGTGGTTTTGCCTAAGGCTTTCCCAGGACACACCATCAGTATGAGTGTAGTTGATTTAGAGGATTGTTAGTTTTAGTGGGAGAGTTTGTAATAGTTTCTGAAGTTATATTTTGCAGTATTGTGCACATTAAAGTTTATTACAATATATATATATATATATATGCTTGGAAATATTTATTTATATTTGTACTGTATTGGATCTCCAAAGGTAGGAACCATTTAAGAGTAGATATGTACGGTTACAAGCCATATTACTCTTAGGCCACGCTCCATAATTGGCCCAAGTAATTGATTGATAATGGTAATGTGATTACTGTTGCATCCTATTGTTCACATTACGAGAAAGAGGTCTTTAGTCCTTTATTGTTATCAGTCATGTACGGGGTTGTATCGTTTGCCCATTGACAATGAATATACGGATCCCATTAAAGTTGAATATGTATTCTTGAGTAACATATGGCGGTCCAAGAATATATCTATCTAATATATTTATAGACTAACAATAATTTAGACCGACATGCTAAATAAATATATTCGATTATTGTCTTAAAGAAGTCCAAATTAAAAGTATTCGAGTTAATTATTCAATTAACTAAATTGGACCTATGGGTAAAAAGGTGTTATGGGCTCAAGTGTGGTAACCGGGTTGAATTTGGGCACTATGATGAAGATGGCCCAAATCTCAACACTTAAGCCTGAATTAACAAATCAGGGACATAAATTGAATTATCAATTTATCGGGTTATGGTCTCGGACACAAGGAATTAATAAAGTATGGGCTTTACAATGTTGGGCTTCACATTGTAAAGTCTATAAATAAAGGGCTAAGTTTATGTATTTCATCACTCGAAACTCTAATCAGAAATACGGCCGCTTCCTTGAGTGTCTGGAAACTTTTTCCTTCTTCTCTAATTTGATTATGCAGGTTTCTCAATTTCATAAACGGGATCGTTGTGGAACGTGGAATCGCTGAAGATTACAAAGGAACAAAAGAGTATACTAGATGGAGAGAAGCAGGCAAACCCGTAAGTGTTCTTGATTTTCAGTTTATTCATTAAGTGAATCTACCAAAGGGTTTAATTATTTTTTCGCTATTTGTTATATATTATTTGATGCGGTATTGAATAATATATAACAATTGGTATCAGAGCCAAGTTAACCTTTTTTGGATTCGGTAGAATAATCGATTTATGTATTGATAGATAAAAATGCATGTTTTTCTTAATCGTAAAGAATCCATGTCATTGGGATTATGTGTGAAATGAATTGGTAGGGCATAGATTTAGGGATTGTATGAAAATCATGTTATGTGATTTATTTTTATTAAAACACATGTTTTATAATAAGTAAATTGCAATTTTGATACTTTGGGGATTTTTTTTTCCGAGTAAAATTAGGGTTTATTGATGTATGGAATATTTTCTCCTAAAATTAGCATCAAAACAACCCTAGAATAATGAATAAAATCAGAACTATTGGGACAATGGCTCATCGACGACTTAACGTCTGATGTTAACGCTGATAAAAAACTGTCCGGTGATGAACACCGTAACCTACCCAAACGATAATAACAACATGATGACTGCAGGCTGGACCCGCCCAGGACCTGCAGCACTACTGTAAAGTGCAGCAGACAGGTAAGCTGCTGCAAGTTGCAGCAGGTGCGTAACTGCATATTTGCACGAGGGAGACCAAGAAGCTGCAACATGGCCACGTCAATGACATCCAAGAACATAACTTAAAATCTTTGTACAAGATCGAAGACCATAACCAAAAATTATAAATATGTGAGACGTTTCTTCCTTGAATGGTTTTGTATTTTCATGTCATTTATTTACGTCAAACTCTCCACTTGGTCAATCCTAACAAGGTTCTTTAGTTTTCTCAACTGGAATAATATAGGCTAAAAACCTTCTTTGGGTTCCATTAATGTAGCAAACAAATATTCAATATTAGGCTCCTCTTCTATAGTGTGAAACTGATACCATCCATCTAGTCTAAGTTTTCTATATATTATCAATTAGGTGGTCTCGAAAGTGGTAGACCAGGATTTAATGGAAAATCTAACTTTTAATCTGCTAGAACACTACATTTTTCGTCTACTATACCATACAACTCCTTCTTTTTTCTTAAACCACATTTATAAGCAGCATCAACCAAAATTTGACCATTTTATATCTTAGAAATTGAAACAAAAGGGGGTTATCATTGTTTACCTTATCGAAATAAAGAGAAAAGATTTCTTGGTTTTGGTGAATCATCATCCGCAGCTTCAAAACCTTTACTTTGGTTAACATCATATTCGTCATAGACTAGATTCAAATACTGGTCCATATACAGCTTTGTAGATATTCTTATCATAGAATACCTCTTAATGATTTTTTATATAATTGAATGGTAAAAACACATGTCCTAAATTGTTTAACAAATTTAACTATGTTGGATACTTTTGATTTACCTTGTCTCAAGTGCGTCTCTTTGAATTATTGCCACCATGATACAATCCTTCCGCTGCGGAACTTAGTTGCAGCTAATGTGAATATTTTTTTATCATCGGGACATCTTTGAAATCTAAGATTTCACTTATTTGAAATGGCTCATTTTATACTAGAAAAATCCATGTACGAAGAATGATTGATTTTAGTTCCCCACCTAACTACTTTAGGCCGGAGGATAGGTCATTGGCCAGAAGTTATAGACTCATTTTAATACTTTGTATATGGAATCGCTCCGTTCAGATGATAAATAATAGGTATGAATGAAAATTTCTCCCTTCAGATGATAAACAATAAGTATGAACGACAAGATTTGCACCTTTGACATTTTGTACCCAAAATTAAGGCACTACCAAGTTGCGCTACATCCTTTTCAATTTATCTATAATGTCATTCTATAGAATCCCAACCTTGTTTTCCACATTTATTTTACTCCTCTGTCAATAACCTTTTTTGTTTGCTATTTATTCTTTTTCGGCTTTCTTGATTCGAATATTCATGCTCATTACATCGTTTCCATGAACGCGTATTTATGAGAATGAATTTTAATAATTAGCCTATTAACTTAAATAAGCGAGGCTTGCCTAATATAAATAGTTACATGCAAAAAAATGAAATCTCAATTCCGGCTAAGCAAGCCCCGTCGCTAGTTTCCACCTATACAAAACAAAATGAGCACCTGGCGCCAACGGTCGAATCAAAATAATGGGACTAATATTTTTTTTATAAAATTCATTTTACATTATTCTTTAGTCGTAAAATGGTTTCATTATCAATTTCGAATTATCATTTAATATAATTTTTTTCTCTTATTGTATACAACTTTAACATATTTTTAATATATTATTTATTACATATAAAAATAATATTTAAAAATAAACCTTAATATTTCTTAATATATTATTTTAAAATATATTTAAAAATAAAATATAACAAAATCAAATTTATTAAATAAATATATATTTTTGAAAATATATCGGATAAAATCAAATTTTTATATGTAAAAGATAATTTTTAAAAATATATGGAAATAAAATAAATTTTGTATCAAACATAATTTATAATATAAATAAATTGTTATTGAAAAAAATTAAAAAATATTTTAATATATATTGTTTAACAAACATGTGTGACATATAAAAAAATAAATTAATTATTTTATAAATGCTAATCATAAGATATCGCTACTTAAAAAATATATATGAATAAAATAAAAAAATGTTATTTACAATATACTTTAAATAATATTTTAAAAGATATGATTGAAGTAAATAAAAATTTGCTAACTAAAAAATAAGTAAATGTATTTACTTTTATTTATATATATATATATATATATATATATATATATATATAACTTTTGAATTTAGGTTATCAATGTTATTTATTTATTTATTTAAGGTCGTGTTTTTCCTCTCAGTTTAATTTATTTAATTAAAATATTCATATTCTATAGTTTATCTATTTATTTTTTCGTCTTGTTTGATTTATTTAATTAAATATTTATCTTCTTTAAGCTATCTAATTAAAATTTTCATCTTATTTCATGTTCTTCTTTTTCTACTTTTTTCTAATTTATTTAATTAAAATCTCTAATTGACAAATGATCATTCATTAATTATTAAATCAAATCAGTAAGGTAAATCAATAGAAGAATATAAAAATAAAGAAAAAATCAATTTTGGGAGAGAAAGATTAAACCAAATAAAATGGGAACAAATTATTAAAAAAAATCAGTAAAAAACACTTACAAATTCAACCGAGTTTTATCTGTGGTTCTAATCTTGAAGAGATTCATTTTCCAATTTATAAATATTTTAACCTAAAATTTACCTTACAAATCACTCTTATCCAAGATTTTAATTTAAGTTTTTCCTTTAAAATAGCCACAATTTCATATTTTTAAATTAAATTTTTCATTAAAAATAATCATTATATCAGATTTTTAAATTATTTTTTCTTTGAAAATACTACTATCTCAAAATAAATTATATAAATTAGCGCATACTTTATGGTAAACGTTATATCTTGATTCATTTACTTTATGATGTTCTTCGGAAAAAACTTGTTCTTCAGAAGCTAGTATTGTCAACTGTGTTAAGCCTCATTTCAAGAAATCCTTTGTGGATTCTGTTAGGCCTCAAGTGGAATTATTGAATGATGTTTTTCAACCGGAATTTGGTCACGAGAAACTGGACCACGTTTCCATCCAATTCACTCAAGAAACGAAAGATTCGCTGATGGAAAAAGCAAAAACAACTCTTATCGGAAAGTTTACAAATGGGTTACCTAAAATGGTTGTTATTGATCAGTTCTTTACCTCTTTCAAATTCAGTGGTTTTTTATAGTTGGAAAATGTGGGAATCTTACCATGTTCTTATTGAATTCGAATTAAAAGAGGAAGTTATCAAGCTGTGGCATAAAAATATATGGAATGTAAATGGTTCCGTCATGCGGATACTAAGATGGTGCCCCAAGTTCAACGACAAAAAAGAGAGCCCTCTAGCTTTGGTTTGGATAAGAATTCAAAAGCTCCATGAATTCATGTACAACGAAGCTATGATGCACAGTATAGCGGCATATCTTGGCATTCTATATAAAATTGATTGTCCTCATATGAACTCTACTTTTGTTTTAGTTGAGTTGGATACTTTAAGAAAGCTACACAACAAACTTTGGGTGGGTTTTGGTATGAATGAAGGGTGTCGGCTCAATTTGAGTTACAAAAATTTACATTCATACTGCCTCCATTGTCATCACATTGGACATGGTCCTTTAGACTGTAAAATATTCAAAAGAATGCATAAATGAATGAAAAGATTGGCAAAGATGTACAAAAGATTGATAGATTAGAAATTACTAAAAACACTCTGTTTCAAAACTTATGTGAAGAACAGACACCTATTACAACTTTTCAAGTTAACCTTTCTAAAAACATCAACATTACTACTGATTTTTCTCCTGAACCTGGAGATATTGTTGAAGCCATTCAATAGTTGAAACAGACTCACAACCAAAACAATCTTGAAGGAAACAAAATGCTTGAATCTATATCTCCTGACCAAGACAAGGTGGGAAGTAATCCTATTACTTCTTCCAGAAATGCTCCTGATGCTGACTTAAAAATTAAATAAGGTCATCATAAAGTCTTTGAAGTATTCATGTACTAAAAACAAATATAAATCATTATCTGATAATGATAAGGATGTGTAATTGGAATGTTTGGGGCATCGGCAACAATCTAACAGTTGGTAGACTGATCTCAATCATTAAGAATGAGCACATTGAGATTCCTGCAATACATGAGCCTCTGACCTCTTCGAATAAGATAAGTAATTTTGCTATTAAACTTGGGTTTTATTACTACTCTTTTAATTGTTCAAATAAAATTTGTATTTTCTGGACTCATGGACTCTTGTATTAGTATCATTTCTAATCAGGATCAGTGTATTCACATGAAAGTTACTCATACTAACTTTAAAATTCCTTTTTTCCTATCTGTGGTGTATGTGAAATGCCAGAGGAATCTAAGGCTAAGCCTTTAGGAGATGCTGAGGAAAGAGGCTATCACTGATAGTTGCTGGATTACTATGGGAGACTACAATATAATAGCTAATTCCGAGGAGCAATTGGGGTGTTCTACTACCTGTCACAATGGAATGGAGGACTTTTTGGACATGATGAGTGAGTGAAACTTGGAGGATGCAGGGTATATTGGTCACAAATTCACTTGGAACAGAGGTTCAAGATGGAAAAGGCTGGATAGGGTTATGTTCAAATGGAGTATAGGCATATAATTTCTCTAAGACTCAGGTTCATCACATGGTCAGAACTTGTTCTGACCATACTCCCCTGCTTATTACTGCCGTTCAAAATAACTTAAATACTTTTCAAAGCAATAAAAAGAGTTTCAAATTCATGAACACGTGGACCAACCATGATTCATTTCTTACTCTTGTGAGAAAGAATTGGAATCTTTGAATGAATGGTGGTCCAAATAAAGTGTTTTGGTTTAAGTTAAAAAAATTAAAAATTTCTTAAGAGACTGGAACACTAACCATTTTGGGAACATCTTTAGTAAATTGAAAGAGTCTGAAAAAAATGTTGATTTCATGGAGAAGCTTCATTTGCTGAATAACAACAACATTTCCAAGTGTAATCTCAATAAAGCTATTAGTCGTTATCTTAAAGCTCTCTGGAACGAGGAGGAGTTTTGGAAGCAGAAATGTTATACCTCTTGGCTTAAGGATAGCAACCGCAATACTAAGGCTTTCCATGCTTTTGCTGCAAAGAAGAGAAGAAGAAATGTTATTCACAGTATCAAGGTTGATAATAAGTGGATAAATGATGCTGAAAGTATTGGCATTTCTGTTGAAGATTACTTCAATAAGGTGTTAACTTCCAATCCTTATAATGATTTGAATGATGAGCACACCAAAATGCATGATAGTATTTTTAATGTTATTCCTAATCTTATTTCTGAGGAGGATAATAGAAAGCTTCTCAGGTTTGCTAGTGAGGAGGAGGTTTGGAACACCATCAATACCATGAGCAAAGATAGTGCTGCTGGTATTGATGGATATAACATAACCTTTTATATTAGTTGCTGGTCTATCATCAAGGTGGATCTGTGCAATGCTATTAATTTTTACCTTAATGGCCATAATATTCATGCTGGCATTTTTGCCACAGGAATTTGCCTGATTCCTAAAGTTGCTAACCCGGTGAGTTGGAGCAACTATAGGCCTATCAGCCTGTGCTCATTGCTTAACATAATATTCTCCAGACTTATGAATACTAGACTTGCTGACCTCCTTTCTAAAATCATTTCAAACAACCAATCAGCTTTTGTTAAAAACAGAAATATCCATGAAAATGTTTTAATTGCTAGAGAAATGCTTCATGACATTAACTAGAAAACCAAAAAAAAAATGTAGCATTCTTATTCAATTGGACATGTCAAAGGTATTTGATAATATGTATTTTCCTTTCATTGTAAAAGTTCTTATTTCTTTTGGTTTCGAAGTGGTGGTGATCGGAATCAGAATCAATTTGGGGATGTTTGCTCTTCTCCTAGCTCCTCGAGCTCAATTTTGGTTTTTGATGGCTGAATTTGTTTGATGCTGTAATTGGCTATTTGCCCTTCCTATTTGGCTTAGGTGTTAATTAGAGCCTTAAGTTTAGTAAAACTTTCAATCTAGTAATATATGTTGGTTTTGACTAAAAAAATAATAATAATTTTCTCGATAAAAAAAACTTTATGCTAAGCGTCCTCGCCCCCTGCATTACCTAACGCAAAAGATTATATAAGGCGCGTTGGCATTTTAATTTTCAATAGATCGCAGATAAGAAATAATAAGAAAGTGGCAGCCCATTACATTTTTCAGGCCCTTTTGCTTTATTTTATTAGTAAAGTATTAGTGCCCCTCTAGAGTAAGAGTCTTCCACTATTAAAAACTGTAAGACATAAATATGTTCGGTGCATTTTTTTTTGTTTGGAGGGAACCCGCAGCTGCTACTCAGAGTGCAATGAGTGCACACAAGGTAAACCCTCAGTCTGACGCGATAGCATGCAAACCAACGCCAGAAGGTAAACCACACAAAGTGACAGGTTCAGCCGAGAAAGCGTATATAGAGGGACTTGAACTCATGACCTTTGGTCACAAGCATGTCATACTCAACCAACTCGGCTACCCCCTTGGGAGATGCCCGGTGCATTTTGTGTAGATAGAGACTTGTAGATTGATTTTTTACTCATTCCATATTAGGCAGAATGGCAGGAAATATTTGATAACATTTCTTCATATTTATTAGCGGGATCCGACGATCAAGACAGTTCTCGTGAAACTCTTTCATATAAGCGAATTTTTATTGTTATAAAGCAAATAACATTTTTTATTGATTTGCCCCATCGACGATGTATTTTGATTCTAAATTAAACGTTGCTACGTTGTTCTCAACGACTATACAAATTTAAAAAGTGAAAATATCGGATCATATCAATGGTTTTGTAAACGACAAGTTTCTTGGATCATCATAGCATACTTCGACATACCCACTAAAAAAAGGTTTTTCATAATGAATGATTTTCGAAACTATAATTTATTGATCTACGGCGTGAATCCGGATGATTATGAAAGAAACGCCAAGCGTATTCCAAACGTCTTTGCTGAAAAGCCCCTCTCTCTCAACCAGACTACCCATTACCTATTGCCCTCCCTCTCTTAGCTTTCCCATCTATAGCCCCCAGCCAAAATCTGTCATGCCAGGTTCCAATTCTTATCACACACTCAACCTACCCTTTCCAATCACCCTTAGCTCAATGACCAAACACAGACCCCCTCACTCTATTTCGGCAAGAATCAGTCACCCTTTCTACCTCAATCCTCCTTTTAACCAGAAGCATCAAAAATCCCTTAGGCTAAAAGTTAGCCACCACCTAAACACAGACAGCACCCTCTCTACTATATCTAGCTTGTTACCTCAAAACCCTACCCCTTCACGATTTAAACTACTGCCCATTCTATCCTATAAGACTCAACACCACCAAAAACATCAATTCCATCCCAATAAATCTTTCTCTACAAAATCTACAAAAAAATTACCTGATTCCAGAATGAATCCTTCCGACTCCCCGAACTTCTCCAGTCCCTTGGTGCAAGCTGGCTCCTTCTCCCCCCTGAGAACTTTGGGCTTCTCATCGTCCCTGGTCTCTTTCCCCGATTCCTTGGAAACTAATCCATCCCCTTCTCCGGTAATCAGCATGTACCCACATTCTGTAACCAACCTATACCCTCGACCTCCTCCGATATCAGAATCTCACGAGCGCTTTGTCAAACAGACTCTGGCCCTGGCAAGACGCCACATGGAATCTGGCCATGGCCAGATTCTATTCCAGGCTGACCCGCTGCTTGAAGTAGAAAAATTCCTTCCTCCGGTGGATTCGATCGTCACGGAACCTATGGTCATCTTCTCTCTTGCCCCACCAGCGATCTGTCTCCCTCCTCAGGCTTCTAGCCCCCTTTTCCGACTGTCCAACCAACACCGGATTGACGCTGGGTTCTATGAGAACCTGGTAGTGGCAATCGATGAAGTGCAGAACTCCAGTTTGCCGGTGACCTCTTCGGTGGCAGTTTCAATGGCCGTATCTAGAGCAGTCCAATCTGGATTACCTCCCTCTGCCTCCGGCGTTGACAGACCCTCTGGCAGCTCGCCGTTTCAAGCCTCGGCCTCCCCGGCGACTTCTAAGTCCCTCGATTCTTCAAGCTCAGGTGGGTTCATTCTCTCATCGGATAACCACCATGCCTCTGGAAGAGACAGCCGCTCATCGGCAGTCAATTCGGCCACCGGACTTCGTCAGAATAACCTGGATCCATCCCTTTCGGTTACGCTCCACCCCATCTCGCCGGCGAGCTCTTCGAAGGCCGTCTCCCTTGCTGATCTCCCTTCGATCGACAACGGAAAAGTCAGAGCCACAGTCGGTCAGACGATAAGAGAGGTCGCCATCGCCGCTCCGTCGTCTCCAAGGGATATCTATTCTTCCCGTTCCGGAGGCGTCAGTCGATCGCCAGCCAATCGTAAGTCGTCCCAGTCCTTGCAGGCGTCCGATCAGAAGGTCGATTCCTCCGATGACTTCAATCCGACCGCCACCGGATTTGATGGAGCTTCTATCTGGTCGCCGATAAGAGCCTTTGCCGCTCCGTCGTCCTCTAAGGATTCCGATTCTGATCGATTACGAAGTGCAAGTCGATCGAAATCGGACACAGCCATATCCTCTCCTCAGATGGCCGATTCCAATCTCCACTTGGGGAATCACTCTCTCTCTAGGGTTATACCCTCTTTTTTGCAGGTGAATCGTGAAGTCTGTATTGGCAGAGAAGCTACTGGTATCAACTCGGGTTCTCTTGCCAGTGGGTCTATATCCGGTTTGGGCCCAGTAAATCTCACGGTGCAGAGAGTGGATCCAGAGAATGGGCTCAATCCAGTTTCTATGGAAAACGGTTCTTTGCTTCGAATGGGCCAAGAAGTCCCCCTAAAGCCCAATTCGATTTTTAAAAAGGACCCGATTGGTGCTAATAGATCCTTTATTCCTTCGTCTTCGGGCCGGTCCTCTAAAAGCATTGGGCAGACCAAAATTTTAACTATTGAGAAGCCCATGAAAAATAAAGGGAAAGGTCTTTTAGGAGGAGGATCCTTTACTGGTCAACATACGCTCATCCGAAATTTTGGAAATACGGGTAAAGGCCCAAAAGGAAGAAAGTACAAAATGGCCCATGCCATCCCTCCTTCCTTTCAATCCTCAAAGAATTTATCAAGAGGTCTCTCTAGCTCAAACTCACTTCCCATCTCTTCGCACCACCCCACTTTTGCAAGTGTTGTATCGGGCCACAGCGATAATCGATCCCCTTTAGAGATCAGAATCAGTCATATGGAAAAAGAGGGTAACGATTTCATAATGAACGACTCGGCGTTAGACTCCCCGGATTCTTGGAAGGCTTGCCTTTCGGGATATTTTCTCAACCAACCGACTAATCTAGTCTTCCTAAAGGCAAATGTGGAATCACTTTGGAAAAGATTTGGTCTTTTGGATTTCAAACCCCTCCCTGAGGGCTACTTTCTATTCAAATTCGGCTCAGAGGCAATGGCTAAAAGAGTGCTGGAGGAAGCACCTTGGCATTTGGGTGGAAATTTAATGATCTTAAAGCTATGGGAGCCCCTTACCTCCCTTATCAAAGATCCTCATACGGAAATTCCGATTTGGGTCAAAGTATTCAACCTCCCATACGAGCTCTGGACCGCGGAGGGTTTCAGCAATATTGGATCGGTCATTGGTACCCCCCCTTTTTGTGGACCGTCAGACAGAGAGAAAGGAGAAGTTACGCTTTGCCCGTATTTGTATTTCGATTAAGACGGGTCCTCCTATTCGTAATGATCTTACTTTCAAGATCCGTGGCAAATCCATTACGGTTTTATTTGAGTATCAAGGCCTCCCCCCGCAGTGTGAAAACTGTAAAATATTCGGCCATCCCACCCGCCAATGTAAAAGAGGTCCAGTCAAGCATTCTCCCTGCCCTATCTTGACCTCGTCTTCTGAGGAAGACCCTTCTGAGATTGATCCTGAGCTCGATTCGGGCTCTCGGCTTCCATCCATTTCTGAAGACAAGGAGGTGGAGCTCGGGGAAGAGGTGGACTCTCCCCCCAAAAGGGCTTGCACGGACGAAGCGAAAGAAAGGGGTAATCAGGTATTCTCCTCCGACAGGAGCATCGGCTGACTCACTGTAAGTTTTCTTTTATGAATATTGCTGCTTGGAATGTGAGGGGTCTAAATGACCCTATTAGGCAAAAAGATGTCACTGACTTCATTATTAGGAACCATATCTCCTTAATAGTACTTCTAGAAACTAAAGTCCAAAGTCATAATGTCGACCCTATCATTCGGTGAATGGTCCCCTTTTGGCAAGTCTTAACCAACCACTCGTCTCATCACTTGGGTAGAATCTGGATCACTTGGAACCCTAGTGTTATCTCAATTTCTAGGGTCTCTCAATCCTCTCAATATATCCACTGAATAGCTAAATATCATAATTATAGGGCTACTTTCAAGCTCACTGCGGTCTATGCTTTCAACGAAGCACAAGATCGCATTCCCCTTTGGAATGACCTAATTGATTTGTCCAAACTTGACTCCCAACTCCCTTGGGTCTCCATGGGTGACTTTAATGCTATTCGTCATCCGAATGAGAGGGTTGGATCCTTTGAAACCTGGACCCAAGCTATAGATGACTTTAATAACTGTTGTTATCAAAGTGCTCTTAGCGACCTCAGAGCTTCCGGCTACCCCTTCACTTGGATTAATAAACAACCCTATCATCCCATCCTTTCCAAGCTAGATCGTGTTCTTGTCAATCCGGACTGGGATGACCTCTTCCATATGTCCCATGTCCATTTTGGATACTTTCGCACTTCTGACCATGCCACAATCACGCTCAATCTGGGGTTCCCTCGACCCAAGCGGAAAAAACCTTTTCGTTATTTTAACATGTGGAAAACTCACCCTCATTATAAGGATATCGTCTCCAATTGTTGGAACAAGCCTTCCTCCTCTACCGGGATGAACCTAGTGTCTGAAAAACTAACTCGCTTACAAAGTGAGCTAGCTCTTCTCAACCGTAAGGAATTTAGTGACATTTCCTCCAGAGTTATCAATGCCCAAAAAAGTCTGTTCGACATCCAAGACGAACTAGCCTCTGACCCCCTCAACCCTCGTTTAGTTAAAAACGAAAATGAGGCCTCTGATCTCTTTATTTTCCTAAGTCGTGCAGAAGAATCTTTTCTAAAGCAAAAGTCCAGAGAAAACTGGATTAAGCTGGGGGATAAGAATTCAAAAAAATTTCATAAAAGCATTAAAGCCCGTCTTTTCCGAAATAAAATTATCTCAATTTCTAATGAATTTGGTATTCCTACCTCATCTCCGTCCTCTGTCTCAAAAGTCTTTGTGAAGTTTTTTGAAACTTCCTTGGGTTCTAAGCATCCTGCAAATTACCCTGGATTGGAAAAAGTCTCATCTCTGATTTCCTCTAAAGTCACTAATACTGATAGAGAGTTAATGATCCGTGAGATCACTTGCGCTGAAATAAAATCAGCTCTCTTCAGTATTGACTGTGATAAATCTCCGGGTCCTGACGGCTATAACTCCGATTTCTTCAAATCATCTTGGAGTATAGTGGGTCAGGACATCTGTAAGGGAGTCCAAGATTTTTTCCTCTCTGGAAATCTGATCTCTTCGTGGAATGCTACTTCTATTGCTCTTATTCCCAAATCTGAATCGCCATCTGTGCCAGCTGATTACAGACCCATTGCCCTGTGCAATGTTGTATATAAAATTATCTCAAAAATCCTGGCCAATAGAATTAAAAACTCCTTCTCGTACCTTATTGACTCTTCCCAATCGGGCTTTGTCCCTGGAAGGAATATTTCTGATAATATTCTTTTGTCCCAAGAGTTGCTTAGGGGATATCAATCGAAAGGCAGAGGCAAAAGGATTACTCTTAAAATCGATATTATGAAAGCCTTCGATAATGTCCGATGGCACCTCATCCTCGACATTCTTGTGGCGATGAACTTCCCTGAGAAAATGATTTCCTGGATTATATCCTGCATTTCTACACCTTCCTACTCCGTCCTTATAAATGGAGATCTTTATGGATCTTTCAAAGGGAAAAAAGGTCTTAGACAAGGTGATCCTCTTTCCCCTCTTCTCTTTGTTCTTGTTATGCAAGTGCTGTCTAGCATTCTCAGAAATAAAAGTAGTGATGAAAATTTTCAATTCCATTGGAAATGCCACAAGCAAAAAATCATTAATCTCTGCTTTGCCGATGACTTAATGATCTTTTGCCACGACGATCATCCTTCTCTTAACCTCATCAAATAAGCTCTTGATGAGTTCTTTCTCTTCTCTGGCCTTAAAGTCAACCCTTTGAAAAGTCACATATTTTTCTCCGGAATTGATGATATTCTTAAGTCGTCTCTGATGCCAATTCTGAATTTCCCGGAAGGATCTCTTCCCGTGAAATACCTTGGTGTCCCTCTCCTTACGGGAAGACTCTCTTACACGGACTGTCGCCCTCTCCTCCACAAAATTACCTCCCGTATTGACTCCTGGACCTCTAAGCATCTCTCTTACGCGGGAAGACTCCAATTAATTAAATCGGTCCTATTTGCGGGACAGGTTTACTGGTCCTCAATTTTTATTCTTCCTTCTAGAATCATTAAAGAATTGAGTCAATACCTAAGAAGATTTCTTTGGTCCGGATCTGCAATGAAAATCCATGGGGCCAAAGTGGCCTGGTCCACAATTGTCACTCCTTATGATGAGGGCGGCCTTGGGATCCTAGATTTAAAAATCTGGAATCAGGCGGCCGTCCTAAAGCATCTTTGGTCTATCGTGAGTCATAAGCATAAGTCTATATGGTGTGAATGGATTAAAACTGAAAAGCTCAAAAACAAAAGTTTCTGGAATGTTCCAATTGGATCATCTCCTTCTTGGATTTGGAGGAAAATCCTTCGTCTTCGCCCAATGGCGATTAATTTGTATCGAATGGCTATTGGAAATGGACAAAACACTTCGTTCTGGCACGACCCGTGGCTTATCTCACCGTCTCTGGCAAACCACTACGGTCCTGATCTCATCAGTGATTCCCGGATGGGGAATGATCTAATGGTCTCAGACATCATCAAAAATGGAGAATGGAACTGGCCGGCCAATCTAAGACCGGCGCCTGCTCGTAGTCGCGCAAATCTCGAAGAAATTAACAGGCTGATTCTCTCTCTTCCCCGCCCAAACATTCTCTACAACGATGTTCCATTCTGGTTTACAAAGGAAGGTCACTCCAAATTCTCAATCAAAGACACTTACAACACCATTCGTGTGTCTAACCCTAAGAAGGGTTGGGCAGGTTTAGTTTGGAACAAATTCAATATCCCGCGTCACTCTTTCATATCCTGGTTAGCAATTAAGGGAAAGCTTGCCACCAGAGACAAGCTACTCAGTTGGGGTCTTAACACCCCGACTGAGTGCCCTTTCTGTAACTCTGAGCCGGAAACCACAGATCATATCCTCTTTGATTGTAGTTTCGCTCAGAGTATATGGTCCCTCTTAAGCCGTAAACTTGGCTTTACTATCCATTCCTCTAACTGGAAATCTTGGATTATTGAGGCTTCCAGTTGGTCTAAATCACCAGACAACTGCATTCGGCGATCCTGCTTCAACGCAGTCGTTTACTTCGCCTGGAAAGAGCGGAATTCAAGAATTTTTGGGTCCGCCCCAGCTCTAGCCTCCTCAATAACCTTTCAAATTTTATCAGATCTTCGATATAGATTTAAGGATACCAAGATTGTCTGGCCTCCATAGTCTATCTTAACTTAATTCTAACTAATCTAAATTTTATTTCCCAGGTATCTATCGTATGGACTGGAGCGGGATTCAGGACTGGTCGGATGTGACGTTAGCTCACTATCATCTAGACGACGACGTTTCTTCTCGTTCCATGTCTGACAGTGGTCTCCCTGTGATCTGATCCAGTAGGAAGATCGCGTTCTATCTATTTCGGATCCTCTATTCAAGTAGTACATGACTCTTATATTTATGCAGTTTTCTCTATCCTTTGCTGTTGCGGATCTTAGTCGCTTATTGATTTACCTTACTAAATTGTATCTCCTCGGGGAATGCCCCAGGTCTCTTGTATGAACTATTTACTTTTATTTCAGAGCTTTCTTTTCACCAAAAAAAAAGGATGGAGTTAGTACGAAAAGACAGCAGACTAAGTCCAAAAATGAATATATTAGTATGATGGGTAGGTTAGGTTGTCAATTTCTTATGTCCGACAGGAATCCGATATTGGAGCAATAACATTTGCAGAAGATGCAGCATTCAATGCAATTTGATAAAAAAAAATCATAAGGATAGAGTTTAATATTACAATTATATTTATTAATAAACAAAATTTAAAGTTTAAATATAAAATTAAAATAAAATTAAAATTGAAAACTATTATAGAGTTACTAAACATCTATTAACAATTTATAATGTATTTTTATATAATCAACTGAACCTAACTTTTACAATTATTCTTCAAAGTCATGTTCTCTTTTAGAGTGTTGTGATCATCTCTCGATCTCACAAAACTCGTATTCTTGATGGTTGGTTATATCTCTAGTCCTCTACCTCTTACAATTAGGTCATAAATTCTAAGAACCTAGTTCGGCCTTCAGTGGTTATAAGCTTAGTAAACTACTCATTTGATCCAATGGTTTTGATATAGTTCAGAAATAGATACCACCTCTTAGTTTCAACATAAATCTATGATCAATCAATAAATTCCATAAGAAATTGAATGACAATGGTTTAATAACTCTAAAAAACTGATTAGCTCTAGTGAGTATAACTTTAATAACAAAAACAAAATTCAGTACGCTATTGACCTGGATCCTCCTTATTTTATGTGTTAGGGTTTTTATTTATATGTTTGAATTAAGAGCTTTTAATTTAACCTAATTTCCTAAAAATAAAACACAAGAGAGTATAAATATAATATCTATTAAATAAGATAAAATAATTAATTTTCTTTTAAATTAAATTATAGATATTCTAATTAATTATAGAGACCAAATATTTCTTATCAAATAAAATAAAAGAATTTTATTATTATTCTAAATTAAATAATAAAAATATTATAATTTATTCTTAGAAAACTAAACTATCAAGACTCTCATCATCAATTAATTTCTTATCTTTTGTATGTCTTTTCTTTATTTTATTTTTACTTATCTTCAAGTCTTGGTTTTTATCTTCTTTCTTTAATTATAGCTTCCATTCAAAATTTTAACTCTTTTTTATTCTTTTTTTCTCATTTGCTACAATTTCACTAATAAATCATAAATAACCAAATGATAGTATTTTCATTCATAATTAATTAAAACTAACAATTAAATTAGTATAAAAATAATATAAAATCAAAGATAAATATTATTTGATCATGGTTAAATTATTATACTAATTTGTCATCCTAGTTCATATGATATGAGTATTCAATCTTAGTATATATGTGTTTTTAATTAGTAATCTTATTAAATCATAATTATATTTTCTAAATTATTTGTTCATAGAGTATCTTAGAAAGAATTGTTAGAATATTCAGTATATTAAGTATTCTTGTATAGGCCTCTAAGTTCTCTATATATATTAAGAGCCTTACTTGGGTTTACATTATAAAAAAAATAGTTCAATACAAAAAGAAACATTTTCTAATAAACACAAAACTCTAGCCGCTTCCTGGCGGCTACTTCTCTCTTTATTTTTTAACATGGTATCGAAGCACATGTGATTCTAGGAATTCTGAACATCCTCAACAAAGATGGCTAGCAATGAAGTCGTGGTCAGTCAAATCCCTGATGAATTAACAATGCAGATTGCTGCCATTCTGAGAAATGGTCTCGGAACACAACAACAAACAACTAACCCCGAGAATTTATCCCTAGGGATTAAACTCGGTGGTGACAACTATGCCCTATGGGCAAACCTGATGAAGAAAGCAATTGGGGGAAGGGGGAGAGGTTCTCACATTACAGGGGAGCCGATACCTCCATCCAAAACTGACAACACATATACAAGGTGGGAACAAGATGATCATGTGTTTTCACATGGATTATCCAGAATCTTAAATCCAGCTTGGTGAATAATGTCTCGCAATATCCCATTGCAAAAGCCATCTGGGATGGGTTAGCCACCAGATACGGTTCTAGTACAGATTTGTTACAGGTGTTTGAGCTTCATAAGAGGGCTAATTCATTAAGGCAAGGGTCTGATACACTAGAAGACTTGTGGATCAAATTGCAGAACATCTGGATGTTTATAAATAGGCGAGATCTGAACCCTATGAAAGACCCAGAAGACATTCAGATCTACAATAAGAAGACTCAAGAACAAAGACTCTATCAACTGCTAATGGCGATTAATGACAAGCTGGAACAAGTCAAGAGAGGTATCCTGAAAAAAGATCATCTTCCTTCCGTGGAAACAGCATATGCTACAATACGAAGGGAAGTGGCCATGCTTAATATACTAAAATCAAGTTCTTCTGATAGTGACTCAATTGAAATTGTAATGGGTTTGGCTGCTAAAGATTCTGCACAGAGGTTTAAATTCTGATCCAAAGAGACAAAAGATAAATCTAAGTTGTATTGCACTCATTGTGGGATAAAGAAACACACTAAAGAGACATGTTTCCAGCTAGTTGGCTATCCAGAATGGTGGGAGGACGGTCATAAGGAGAAAAATAACCAACGTTTCAGATCTAATGTCAAACGGGCTTCGTCTACAAGTGGCGGTGAAGATCCGACTAAAAATGAGCAAGGAAGTGGCACTGGTTTTGGAGGAATGGCGACGAACTCCTATGAAAAACTTAGAGGTAAAGGGTTTGAGAAATCAAGGAATTGGATCTTTGATTGCGGGGCTACGGACACCATGTCTTATGATCCTAAAGAGTTTGGTGACATGTCATCTCCAAAGAAGTCCCATATTGACACTGATAGTGGAGAAATTTGTGAAGGTAAAGGGGGAGTTTCAATTATTTTTTCGGAAAAAATGGAAATTAAAAACTGCCTCTACATTCCTTCACTATCCTTAAAGTTATTATCTGTTAGTCAAGTGACAAAACAACTCAACTGTGTGGTTCTTATGTATCCATTTTTTTGCATTTTACAGGACATTCGTACGAAGGAGATCATTGGGCGTGGTACTGAACAATGAGGTCTCTATTATGTTGATGAGGTAGTTCATAAGGGACATGCCATGCTTGTTCACGGAACAACCGAAAGGCAACTTTGGTTATGGCACCGGTGACTTGGTCATCCTTCTTTTAGTTATCTTAAAAGTTTGCTTCCTAGTCTTTTTTGAATAATTCCATTCATGAGAAATGTAAAACCTGCATTCTTGCAAAACATCGTAGGGTCTCATTTAATCAAAGTAATACTAGAGTTGATTATACTTTTTCGCTTGGGTCCAGCACCAAATTCCACTAACAATCAAATCATATACTATTTTTATTTGTGGATGATTTCTCAAGAATGACTTGGATATACTTCATGAAACATAAACCGGAAGTACCAGAAATATTTGTTTGTTTTTACAAAATGATTTTGACTCAATTTGAAAACAAATACAGATTCTCCGTTCTGATAATGGAATAGAGTTTATCAACCAAACAATGCATAATTTCTTCAAAGTAAATGGTCTTATCCATCAAACCACTTGTCCAAACACACCTCAATAAAACGGTACTTCAGAACGAAAAAATCGTACTTTACTTGAAAAAACTCGTGCTATTATGATTGAATCTAGAGTTCCTCATTCTCTTTGGCCAGAAGCTCTTGCTACAGCCACGTATCTTGCAAATCATCTACCAACCCGATATCTAGGAAATAAAACTCCATTACAAGTGCTTGCCACCCAAGTTACAATTCCATCTGTTATGACTTTACCACCTCTTGTCTTTGGTTGTTCGGTGTTTGTTCATATCCCTAACACTAGTCGAAACAAACTTAATCTGTGTGCTGAAAAGTGTGTATTCGTTGGGTACAGTGTCCATCAAATGGGCTACCGGTGTTATAATCGAGTTACTCGTCGAATCCATGTCACCATGGACTGTGACTTCTTAGAATCCGATTATTGTTTTGACCACCAATCTCGTGCTCAAGGGGAGAAAGTAAGTGAATCACTCAACTGGTTGCTATATGAAAGTTACTTTGAGGATGTGCTGACAGAGTTGATAGATGGCGCCACCGCACACGCCTCTTCCAACATAAAGGAGACCGACGAGGCAGTTCTTAGCACCAATGATTCTCCCGAAGACAATGTCCAACAAGAAATAAATGCCATGGATACTACCAGCAAATCAGCCAAAGAAGATGTCCATCAAGAGGTAAATAATTTACAATGTCATAATTCACAAAATGCTACTGACCATGACATTTCAGGAAGTTCATTTATTGAAACTAAAACTCTGGTTCTTCCCCCAAGAAAAAATAGAGGGGTTCCTCCTGACCGGTATTCACCGGAAAACGTTCCTCGTGCTTCTACATATCCGGTAAAAACGGGTACGAAAGGAATGACGAAGATTGTAAAGGTGTTTTCAGCTACTATTCTCTCTGAACAAATCCCTAAAACAACTCAAGAAGCTAAGAAGATGATTGAATGGCATGAGGCAATGAATACCAAAATGGAAGCTCTAAAAAGGAATGGTACATGGGAGAATTGTGTGTTACCACAAGGGAAGAAAGCAATCGGGTGTAGATGGGTGTTTAATATAAAATATAAATCTGATGGCACCATTGAGCGACACAAGGCAAGATTGGTTGCCAAAGGATATACACAAACATATGGTATAGACTACTCTGAAACGTTCTCTCCGGTTGCAAAGATTGACACTATCAGAGTTTTACTTTTAATAGCCACGAATAAAGATAGGCCTCTTCATCAATTTGATGTAAAGAATGCTTTCTTACATGGAGAATTGGAAGAAGAGGTATATATGGAACCCCTACCAGGGTTCTCTGATGGTTTTCAAGAAAATGAGGTATGTAAACTGAAAAAGGCATTATATGGGCTCAAACAGTCTCCTCGTGCCTGGTTTGGGAGATTTACATTTGCAATGAAGCAGTATAGCTACAAACAGAGTAATAGGGATCATACCTTGTTTTACAAAAGGAGAGGAGAACTAGTCACTTGGCTTATAATATATGTCGACGATATGATTATAACGGGGAATGAAAAAGAAGAAATTAGCTCTCTTAGGAAAAACCTCTTCAAGGAGTTCGAAATGAAAGACCTTGGGGGATTGAAGTATTTCCTAGGAATCGAGGTTCTTAGGTCAAGAGGAGGGATTTATATCTCCCAACGGAAATATATATTGGATTTATTAGCTGAAGTTGGCATGGTGGATTGCAAACCAAATGACACTCCTATGGTTGTGAATCACAAACTAAAGATAATTGAAGGGGCCAGACCAGCGAGTAAAGAAATGTACCAAAGGTTGGTGGGAAAATTGATTTACCTGGCTCACACTCGACCCGACATTGCATACGCGGTGGGAGTAGTTAGCTAGTTCATGCATCATCCTCAGGAACACCATATGGAGGAAGTAATGAGGATTATTCGATATCTCAAAGGCACACCAGGAAGAGGCATAATTTTTAAGAAAAATGGACACCTTGATGTTGAAGTATTCACAGATGCTGATTGGGGAGGGAATCCTAACGACAAGCGATCAACTGTTGGCTACTTTACTCTTCTTAGAGGTAACTTGGTGACTTGGAGGAGTAAGAAACAGAAAGTAGTATCACTGTCAAGTGCTGAATCAGAATTTAGAGGAATCGTTAAGGGGATTACCGAGATACTTTGGTTAAAGAAGATAATGAAAGAAATCGGATCCCCTCTAAAGTATCCAACTCAGTTAATGTGCGATAATAAAGCTGCGATTAAGATTTCAGAGAACCCGGTACAACACGATAGAATAAATCACATTAAAATAGATAGGCACTTCATAAAAGAAAATATTGAAGATGGGACAATCGAATTTCCGTTTGTTAGATCCGAAGACCAACTGGCAGACATCCTGACAAAAGCGATTGCTGCAAGAACATTCAAATCAGTTTTATCCAAGTTGGATATTGGTGATCCCAATACACAACTTAAGGGGGAGTGTTAGAATATTCAATGTATTAAGTTTCCTTGTATATGCCTATAAGTTCTCTATATATTGAGAGCCTTACTTGGGTTTGCATTATAAAAAAATAGTTCAATACAAAAAGGAACATTTTCTAATAAACACAAAACCCTAGCCGCTTCCTAGCGGCTACTTCTCTCTTTGTTTTTTAACAAGAATGATTTCCAGTTTTTGTATAATTTGTATTGATTTTCAGCAAAATAACGTATATATTTTTAAACCTATATAAACTTCCCTTCCAAAATACTAGTGTCAATAAATTAAAACATATTTATTTCACATATTTCTTAGGTGTTTGCTTCCTCTTATTTTAGAGGGATTAGAAGTGGAGGAGAGCGTGGAAGTGTATTACGAGATACATGGTTATCGGTGATCATGCGGCTCCAACAGATCGAAAATTCTTGCAGTGCTTGGATATGAGGCATAATAGAAAAATATAATGGGAAGTCCATGATCTAGCGAGCTGAAACTCTTTCTAACATAATGAACCTAGGAAGTTAAGCATCTTCACAAAACATTCTCCGATAGCAAAGCAGTGCAAGAAGATCAAGCGGAAGAGAACATATATTTATATTCTTGTTAGAAATTGAAGATCTACATCTTATCGAATCGTTTTTGAAACTATTGTTCTTGAATAACAACAACAAGATGTTGATTTCAAGCTTTAAAATTCTTCTACATGTCAATTAACAACTTGGCAAAATAAAATTTCACATGCCCAGTAAAAAATTAAAACAAATAATTTTATCTACCATAAGAAAGTAATACAAGAAATGTAAAATAAATTATTACTTACCAGATAAAAACTTTAAACAAATAATTCCACAAATTGACTTTCTTATGGTATGTGAATTTTATTTTATTTATATTAGCTTGTCGGATGAAATTTTTATATAACCTTCCTTGTATTACTTTCTTTTGGTAGGTGATTTTATTTGATTAGAATTTCTACTCAACATGCAACATTTTTATATTACCTTATTTATATTATTATCTTATGGTAGGTGAAATTATTTATTTAGAATTTATACTTGTTAGATCAAATTTTTATTTTACCTTCATTATATTACCTTTTTATGGTAGGTGATATAATTTCTTTAAAATTTATACTTGACAGGAGAAATTTTTATTTTATCTTCATTTTATTAGTCTCTTATGGTACTTGATATTATTATTTTAATATTTCTACTTAAAGTGTTATTTTTTCAAATATAAGAAATAATTAAAGTAAATATTATTTACAGAAGACCCAAGGGGTCTTAACCATTACAAAGGGAAAACTAAAGTTGTAGACTTACAGGCGGCAAAGATTTCCCTTAAAAAATAAGGAAAAAAAAATTGATCTTAAAAGACGATCAAGAAGGATGAGAAAGCTGAAAAAGACTATTGGGATTTGAGATTCAAACTCGAGCAAAAGATGAGCGCAACAAGTTGACAAAAAGAGACGAGGAGCTCAAGAGGAGAATGATCTAATCTTTGACAGAAGAACAATGTTAAAATTGATGTCTGGTGAGGAGTATTTAAAGAGACAACCTGTTGGGAATTTATTTGAAGTTGTGGGGAGGATAAAAGACATGCAAGCCAGAGAGGAACGGAGATGAGATGAGGAGAGAAATGAGGAAACCTGAAAAAGATAAAGTCAGAATATGCTTTTATGCTTGAAAGAGGGTTAGATAAACTCCACATATTAATTATAATATCATAAACAAATAATTGCATTAGAGAAAATGATATATGACTGAACATTTAGTGGTTGACTAGATCTATAATGGAATCAAACTTCAGGCTATCTAGAGAAGGGATAACTTTAAGATAGCTAGGGATGTTAGAAGGGGAAATATCCAATCTTTTTTTTTATATTTTGAGGTCCATCTTGCTAACCGGTCCGCAGCTTTGTTTTGCTCCCTATAAATGTGACTTATAGTAGAAAAAGAAGTAATTAAGCTCCTGCAACATTCTAACAAAGCAGATAGAAACTAGGGGGATTTACATTTGATAAGCATCACATATAGAATTTTAGAGTCTATTTTAATTTTGATAGTTAAGATATGCATTTTAAAACAAAGAATGAAACCGTCAAGGAGAGCTCTGCATTCTGTAGTGAGGGTAGTCTACTTTCCATAGGGTCTACCAATGGCAGCAAGAATCTCTCCTTTTTTGTTTCTAATGATTGCACCTCCAGTAGATTCTTCATTAGGGAGGCATCTAGCATCTGTTTATAGCTTGTGTCTGCCTTCATATGGGGGAGTCCAACTAGTTTTAATAAGATTTCTATGGTAGTTTAAATGATTGAAACAACTAAGATCAAAAGCAATATCATTATTGTTAGTCCAGTGGATTCTTTTGATGAGACTAGATTCGTCTAATCTTATAAGAGTTCTTTCAATATAAGAGATAATGTTAATAGTAATAGAACTTTCATTACTGAATTTTGTATAGTTTCTAGCTTTCCAGATACTCCAAATGATGATTGGAGATAAAATATATCGTAAATAAATTTTATAAGGAGATGATTTAAACCAGTAGGTCTCCAATGGAATCAAACTCCAGGCTATCTAGAATAGCTTTAAGATAGCTAGGGATGTTAGAAGGGGAAATATCCAATCTTTTTTTATATTTTGAGGTCTATCTTGCTAACCAGTCCACAGCTTTGTTTTGATCCCTATAAATGTGACTTATAGTAGAAAAATAAGTTATTAGGCTCTTGTAACATTCTAACAGAGCAGATAGAAACCAGAGGGATTTACAGTTGATAAGCATCACATATAGAATCTTAGAGTCTATTTTAATTTCGATAGTTAAGATATGCATTTTAAAACAAAGAATTAAACCGTCAAGGAGAGCTCTACATTCTGCAGTGAGGGTAGTCTACTTTCCATAGGGTCTACCAATGGCAACAAGAATCTCTCTTTTTTTGTTTCTAATTATTTCACCTCCAGTAGATTCTCCATTAGGGAGGAATCTAACATCTGTTTATAGCTTGTGTATGCCTTCATATGCGGGAGTCCAACTAGTTTTAATAAGCTTTCTATGGTAGTTTAAATGTTTGAAACAACTAAGATCAAAAGAAATATCATTATTGTTAGTTTAGTGGATTCTTTTGATGAGACTAGATTATTCTAAGCTTATAAGAGTTCTTTCAATATAAGAGATAATGTTAATAGCAATAGAACTTTCATTGCTGAATTTTGTATAGTTTCTAGCTTTCCAGATACTCCAAATGATGATTGGAGATAAAATAGATCGTAATTTTTTTTATAAGGAGATGATTTAAACCAGTAGGTGAGCATATGGTGAATTGTCATATGTTGGCCAATTCTGAGGGTGAAAAGGTTTCCAAAGTGTTTCCAAACCTGCCAAGCTAGATTGTAATTAATAAAAACATGTTTTAGAGTTTCAATAAACTTACATTATTGACATTTTGATGCTAGAGAGATATATTTGTGTTGCATGATATCATCTGTAGGAGTCCAGTGATGTAGAATTCTCCAAACTAAGCAAGAATATTTTTTTGGAATAATGTTATTCCTAAGTCTTTTGTAGTTGGTAGAGCTGTAACCTTTGTTTTTTACTTTTACCCAAGTAGTATTAGTGTTGAAGGTATCATCTTTAGAGAGAGTCCAGTGAGGCTTGTCATCAATGTTGTCTTTTATATATAATCTTTTGACCTTGTATATATCAGCAAAAAGAATCATATCCTGAAACTTATTAGTATTCAATGAGCCATTAGTATAAAAATCCTTAACCAGATCTTGATTGTACCAAGAGTTGTTTTCAGCTAAGTTAAGTTTAATGAATGGTCTATGGTTGCACCAACTGTCCAACCAAAATTCCACATTACCTTTACCAGGCTTCCAAAATATATATTTTTCAGCAATAGGCCTAATATTGATGAGTCTTTTCCAAGTGAGAGAGTTGTTAGGATTATGACTAACTTGCATATGGTGCTTGTTTTTACTATATTTATTATGGATATAGGTAGCCCAAATGAAGTTTTTCTCTATAAATTTAAGCCAAATATTACAATAGAAGACAAGGTCCATTTCTTCAAGATTTCTAATACTCAAACCTCATTCATCATATGGAAAAAAAAATAGTATTCCAATTAGCCTTGTGGTCAGTATTGGATCCCCAAAGGAAATTACTACAAATGCTGTCAATTTTATTTATAACTGCTTTAGGAATAGAAAGACTGAGCATGTGGAAAGGAGTGACATTGAGGACAGTTCGAATTAGGATCAGCCTGCGACCATAGGAAAATAGAAGCTTGTTCCATTATGCATTTTTCTACCTAAGCTTATTGATAAGATATTCAAATTTATTCACTTTGATTCTATTGCTGATGTTGATACAAGATAGTTGATGGAGGCAGCCTTTTCATATTAAAACCAATGTTGTACTTGAGGTAGTTGATTCTAGAGGGCATGATTATTTTAGCAGGAATGGAAGAAGACTATTCTTTATTAATGATCTGACTATAAGACTTCTAACTACTTCAGGTTATTATTGAGGTTACGGAGGCTGGATGTGGTACTATTGGTGAAGATTTTAATATCATCAGCAAAAGCAAGGAAAGAAATCCAGGTAGGTCCAGAGCTGTTAAATCTAATACTATAATCAATATTTTGAGGAGATTTACACTTCTTATTACAACTTCTTCCACTATAAAAAAGAGACCTGGGGATAAGGAATCCTCATGTCTCAAGCCATTTGTAGAAACAAAGAAGCCTTTAGGATTGCCATTACTAATAACAGAGAAGGTAGCTTTTGTAGAGAGGCTTCTGATTATGTTGATGAAAGATTGATTGAAACCAAAGGCTTTAAAGACCTGGAATAAGATGGGGATGGAGATCTTGTCAAAAGCTTTTGTCATATCAACCTTTAGGATTAGGTTTCCACCTCTGTTTTTTGTTAAGACCGTGTATTATTTCCTGCATAAGTAGAATGTTGTCTTGAATATGTCTTCCCTTAACAAAGCCGCTTTACTCTTTAGAAATAATATTTGGGAGGATAATGGAAAACTTGTTGTTGATAACTCTATAAATAATTTTGCTAAAGACCATACAAAGGCTTATCGGTCTGAGATCACTCCAAGATTGAGGATTCTCTTTCTTGGGTACGAGGAAAATGGCAGTAGTAAAATTTCATTTAGGAGCATAATCACCTTTGAAAAAATCCCTCACAGAATTATAAAGATCGTGAGCTATGATTTTCCAATGACTTTGAATATTTTTGCCAATAAATCCATCCACCCTAACCGTACCAGAAGGGTTAAGGCCTTAGATGGAGTTAAAAATATTGGTATCAGTAGGGGTAGACATCAGTGGAGAGTTATCTTCTAAATTAATGATGTTTGGGATTATGTTTTTCATGCTGGGGAAAGTACTGAAGTCATTAACACTGGAAAGAAGGGATTTGAAATGATTACTAGCTGAAGCACACATATGAGAAGGATCATTAATCCATGTATCATTAACTTTAATCTTGTGGATAATTTTTTTTATTTTTCTTTGCTTGACATAACTGTGGAAAGTAGAAGTGTTACGATCATCATTAAGAGTCCAGTTGATGTATGCTTTTTGTTGCCAATAGCATTCTCCCCTTTGTAATAGTTACATATGATGAGTTGTAGCCTTGTTTACATTGAGTTTATCTTCATCGTTTTTAGAATCTGCAAAAATACTTTCATAATAGCAAACATCACCCTCAGATTGGGTTAGGGCATAATAGATATTCCCAAAAGTATTCTTATTCCAGTCCTTATGAAATAGTTTTAGCCTTTTGAATTTATGCAAAAATAATAATAATGAAATGTTGTTCTATTTTCTCTTTCGAGTTACTCCCGATAGTTTCAAAATAAGTAGGATGAAGCATCCACATGTTTAAAAGTTTGAATGAGGGTCTATAACAAGTAAGGTTATTAGAGATAGAAATAAAAAGATGAGAATCATATGATCATGTTCTTACAACGTACTTGATTTTAGTAGTATCAAAGGTATTCTCCCACTTGTTGTTGTATAAAAATGGTCCAGCCTCTTCCACTTGTGAAAGGTAGTCCATGTATAGGTGGAACCAACGAGTTGACAACCATAAGATAACAGTCTGCTATCGTTTCCTTGAATTCTTCCATGCTATGAGCATAAATGTTTACAAGAGACTTGTTCATTTGGACTGGAGATGGTGCTGAAATATCCCATGACAATACAAGATTGAGAATTATCCATTACACTTCTAAGATTATTCCATAGCTTAGTTCTAAGTTGTCTATTATATTTAGCATAAACAATTGAAGTTAGAAAAATAGTATTTTGAGATAAGTAAGTGACCAGTAGGTTTATGAGTTGGTCAAGATTGGCTAAAATATTAACTTTAAGGTCATTACTCCGCATAATTAAAATTTTGTTAGATACATTAGAGGTAGCATGGTGAAAGCCAAGAAGATTGGCAGTCTTTTGGAGGTTTTTAACATCAACAAGAGGCTCTTGAATAGCTAAAAATTAATCTGATAGATTATACATATATTTGATTATTCTACTAGTTAGCTTATTTCCAACATCACGGGTATTCCAACACAATATTTTTCAGAAATTAAATAGAGCCAGTTGATGGTCTGGAAGACCTTGAATATGTTAGATCTTTTGAAACTTTACGCTTGATGAAAGGCTCATAGTCTTTGATAATTATTTTGAAAGAGTAGATAAAATAGTAGGCAAGCTATAATATAATCTGGATTTTTGAAGTGGTGAATCTGAGAGGGGAGAGTTGATGGAGGTTGAGATCTGAAGACCAGTATCAAGAAGTTGAATTTCTTCATTGATTGAAGATTCCTCAAGAGATACACGTAAGTATTTTTTGGTAGGATGATTGCAGGGTAGATAAGAGTTTGGTAAGATAGAAGAAATTAGGGTAGTTGGGCTTTCTTTTGGCGTATGGAGATGAGGGGTGAGGTGATGATTTTGAGAAGTTGGGTTGATTGAAGAAGGGGATTTCAAAATTATAGATTTTGATCTTAGAGGACGGTTAGGATGAGGGACATTCGATGAAGGATTATGGATAGACTATGTGGCTTCAATAGTTGATTAGGGTTTTATTTGATAATTTTTCTGTAATCAGTAGATTGGTGATCAATATACCAATAAGCCTTACAACAGTGATGCCTAAAACCATAGCTAATAGGTTGTCAAAAGCCACAATTAGCCTCAAAACTGATCTTTATCAAAGTCATACAATAGTTATACATTTCCTTGTTATTCTTAGGGATCCAAATTTGGAGGGGATTCAAAATATTCTTGGCTAAGGCTTTGATAGTCTCTTCATGATAGAGAAATATTGGTATTTTTTGGAATGTTATCTAGGTGGGGGAGATGGGAGATCTCTCATTGGAGTAAAATTAGGAGTAAATTTTAAGAATTTCATGGTGAATTGGCATATAGTCCAGACACTTCTCCTCTAGAGTCTTTTGAGGTCATCTTGGAGATCCATCTCAATCATGAGGTGCATGGGGTGAAAAAATAATAAGGTGTATTAATCTTTAAATCCAATTTAATCAAAAAACTTTTGTATGCGAGCCATTCTCGTTATTTCCAAAGCAAACTTTCGAATAAGAGTATATGTGTCCAGAGATTCCAGACTAAGTTTGTGCTTCGCTAAGAATTCAATAAATGGGAGATGATCCTTAATGAATAAAATGGTGTCTTCATATGAATTTTCTTAGGATTGGTTGCTTCAGCATAAGATTTTCTAAGATTGTTGAGTTCAATCTTTACAGGATTTTAAACAAACGTTGGATTATTATGGATCATACGATATGGTAGGAGACTTTTTTTATTATTAGAGGTGGTCTGGTATACTTGAGATAAAGTTGGGTCATTTTTGTTGTTGGTTGGATCGTGATATTGATGTTGATGGTAGACTGTTTTTATTTTATTTTATCTTTCTTGTGTTACTTTTTAACGATACGTGAAATTATTTGTTTAGAATTTCTACTTGATAGGTGACTTCGGTATACCGTGACTCTGCACGCCGTGAAAGGTTATTATCATGTCACATTTAATATTTTTTCAATTTTTTAAATACGTTTATTAAAAATTAATTTGTATGCGTAAATTTACTCGAAATAAATAAATTAAAATATGTATATCATAAATGTAATTTTTTTTCTTTTTTTTCGGAGGGAACCCACAGGGTAAACCCTACGTCTAACGCAGTAGACTGCAAACTAACGCCAGAAGGTAAACCACACAAGGTGACAGGCTCAGCTGAGAAAGTGTATGTAGAAAGACTCGAACTCATGACATTTGGTCACAAGCATGCCCTACTCAACCAACTCGGCTACCCCCTCTAGGGCTATCATAAACGTAATTATTGAGATTATTATTTGATTTTTTTATTTTTAATTAGATATTTAAATAGTTTATTACAATTAGTTTATCATATTTTAAAACGATATCTTTAACCTTGTAGAAATTTTGAAATGTTTTCAACCATTACATATTATAAACAGTCTATTAGATTTTTCAACTATACGAAATATTTAAAATATATGTTCAGAATATTTAGAAAATAAGTTTCCAATCTTTATATATTTATACTTTTCAAATATTAAATCTTTAAAATGGTTTATTGGATACTTAAATTAATAGTTTAAATCTTGCAACTAATAAGTTTATTATTAGATATTTAAAATATATCTTTTAAATTATTAGAATCTTTAAATATTTACATATTTTCAAATATAATATATTTTTAAAATTTTATTGGATTTCTCAAGTAATATCTTTACATATTTTAAAAAAATCAATTAAGTTAACAAAAAGTAGAAAACATAATAATATATTGAAATGAAAATAAATTTACAAACTAATAATGATGTTTGATACAATAAAATAAAAATATAACAAATTTAAATTTAAATTGTTTAATTAGATCAAGTTCAAATTTAAATGCAAAAATAAAAAATAAATCAATCTTCATCATCTCGTTGATGAGGCTCTGCGTACGGTTACAAATTCATCCTCGTTAGCATTAGTTGTATGTCATTTTGTTTGCCATTTGGGTGGTAAGTTATTAAGTCATTCGATTGTTAACGTCCTCCCAATGCTTCTTATTTCGAACCCAACGCTCTTTATTCCTTTTTTACATGGTCATATGTTCAAAATGCATCCATTCCATATATTATTGGTCGGACATCCTTTGTTGTTGATGAAAAGAACTATCCGTATTGGAAGTGTTCGGTTGAGGCTGCATCATAGTGTGGGTGACCCGCATCTCAAAACTAGTAGGCGGAGCACGTAGGTTAGTAGCACTATTATCTCTTTAGATTTATCGCAACACATCCATGTATCCGCCATGTACCTCCCATTTTGACCAAATCATTCATTACCAAGAATATATCTTATGTAATCTCAATGAGTTCTTTCATATATTTGCACTAGTCAAAATAGTATGTGGAGTCAACCCAAAAATATATACCTCTTTTCACATAAGCAATCGAGTAAAAACCATCCCATAAGGTTGCCTCATACCACGAAATTTATTATTCATATGCCCAATTATCAAACTAGGTAAATTAATTTGAGATTGTTGTATGATAACAGTAGTTACATATGTTTGAAGACTCTTTGAGCCAATAAAGTTCCTTATAAAGCCGACATACTTCATCTATTTGAATGTTTTTTAGAGAATCCTCGTAGAGCCTCCATATGTACCTCTTCTTTCAATTCTCAGTGGAGAAATGAGTTTTTTTACATCAAGTTGGTGAAATAGTTAATTTTTATTTGCTACAAATGAGAATAAAAATTGAAATGTGTCTATTTTTTCCACCAAATCAGAATAATTAATTCCCTTAAGTTTTTAGTTGAGCCTTGTATCGTTCTTTGGTTCCATCATCTTTGGTGAATTTTCTTTGTTAGAGTTTGGATTTTTTGAAAACATATTCTTAAAAAATATGTAAGGAATATAATATTGTCCGTTTTAGACCAAAAGGTTCGTACGACTTTGGTTTTGGTACACTCCCAAAAAGCCAGATGACCGAAAACGCGTTAAAAATATTTTTCAAGGAATTTGTTTTGTTAATTATTTATGTATACAAGGAAAATATTTTATAAAGTACATTAAAGGGAAATAATAATAATAATGACATTAATTATTTGTTGAATCTTTTAGTCTTCATAATTAATGTTTTATTGATATCATAGTCTTCATATTTATTATATTGGGTTTCTCAATTAATCTCAAAATAATATATTGATCTTCTTATGATTATTATCTTCAAAAACATTAATGATGGTAATCTTCAACACTCCCTCTCAAGTTGAATAGTCGGTTTCCAATACTCAACTTGATCAAAATTGTAGTGAATATTCGTCTTGTTACATCTTTAGTGAGAATATCTGCTAGTTGATCCTCTGATCTTACAAAAAGAAGTTCAACTTAACCATCTTCAATATTTTCTTTTATAAAGTGTTGATCTACTTCCACATGCTTAATTATGATATATAAGATTTTCTAAGATACTTATTGCTATTATATTATCACACTTGCGTTGACTCATAAAAGATTATGGAAATCCAATTTTACCCATTAATTTCTTGATCCAAGAGATTTATGTTACTCTAGAAGTTCACTAGAATTCTGCCTCAACACTCGAAAGTACCACCACTTTCTGCTTCTTGCTTCTATATATCATCAAGTTTCCCCAACTAGCGAAAAGTAACCTGATGTAGACATGCGATCATCTGGGTTACCATCCCAATCTCCCTAAATATAGGCTTCAATATTTAGATACCCATTTATTTGAACATAATTTCATTCACTGACGTACTTTTCAAATATCGTACTATCTTCGTGAATGCTTCTATATGATCCAATTGTGGTTGGTTCATGAAATTACTTACAACCTCAACCGCTTAGGCTATATCTGTCAGTATGTGACAATAAATTATTTTCCCAACTAGTCGTTGATATCTTTCATTTTTGCAAGGCCAGCACCTTCAACCATTCTGAGCTCATGATTAACATGCATTGATGTCTCAACGGGTTTACAATAAACCATTCTTATTTCCGCAAGTAAATTAAGAATATACTTTGTGTGAGATATAAAAACCCATTTGCTGGAACGTAAAACTTGATTTCTAAGAAGTATTTTAATCCTCCTGGATCATTCATCTCAAATTCTATGAACAAGATCTTTTTGAAGCCTTGTAATTTCTTCATTTTCGTTACATATGATGATCATGTCATCTACGTAGATTATTAAGTAAGTTATCATGTTATCTTTTTTTAGAAATAAACTATTACGAGATTAACTATGTTTGTACTCGTACTGCTTCATTACCATAGTAGATCTTCCAAACCGTGCTTGATGAGTACAGATTCTGTCACCACCTCGGACAGGGTCAATTCGGACAATGTCCACCTAACCGGACAGGGGCAGTTCGGACACCATCATCCATTGGACTGTTCGAACATAACTAAAGTACTTAAAACCTAATCACTTTTTGACTAAGTTGCATGCTCCCCTACTTAGAACTAATGGGTCCTTAAACTCGACTCGAGTCCACTAAACACGACCCGAAAGCCCATGTGGCCCAAATATAAGGGTATAAATACCCAACCGCCAACATTAAATGAGGGTAATGAAAATTAAATACAACCAGGCAGCTTAATTCTCCCTTTACACTCTACCCAAACATTAAATTCTCACAAAACTCTACAAAACTCTAAACAAAAATTACATACTTACCCTCAGACGAAAATAAACCACACCAAATTGGCAACCACAGTGGGAGTGCGACGGTGCCTGAATCTAGCATTCAAAACCATCAGGAAAATCAGTCTGAATGAATCCGGACGCACCAGAAGTGCCACCAGCTTTGCTTGAAGTGGTGGGTGAAAATGATGAATACACCATCGAGGAGCGTGATAGATTAAATGGTGAGATAGAAACTCTGAGGGCAGAGAAGGAAAAGATGGACATAAAAGAGAATTCAAAGGCATCAGTTGCTCATCATACTGACAACCCTAGGGAGCAAGACCCATGTGAGTACCAAGAAGACTCATGCTAGCTCCAAAAAGTCTCAACGGTCCAAACCAGTGGAGAGTTCTGATTCAGACTCAGAATCTTCTTGTAGCTCCTCGGGCGAGGATGGAGTTGAAGAGTCCTTATCCTCCAGTAGTGATGAGGTCCGATCTAAAAAAAACAAAAGTTGATTAAAAAGTATTCAAGAAAAAAGGATAGACATGGGAAGTTAAAGAGTAATATAGGCAAAGGGTCATCTCATAGCCGGAGACACGTAGACCGGATGCTGGTGGATCCTTTTGCCTTCCATGATGAACCAGGTATCTTTGCAACTCCCAATGAGGATACCGTTTTCAGTCGTGGCCGGAATTGGAGACAATCTCCATTGTCTTCCAAGATCCTGTCCGGAAACCTCCCTAAGAGGTTTGATAGTACGAAAATGGAGAAATACGATGGCAGTAAAGATCCGGACAACCACTTGGAACAATTCAAAAACTTCATGATGAATTTCGATGATGACGACAAGTTGCTTTGTAGAGCATTCTCCCAATCCTTTACGGGGAGTGCTCTGAAGTGGTATAACAGCCGAACGAATCACTGAAAGAATACATAAGTCGTTTTGTAAACACCAAAAACGGATTGGCTGATTTCTTTGAGCAAGTAGCAATAACATCTTTGAGGCAGGGCTTAAACCCTGGAAATTTAGTTGATTCAGTAACTAGGAAAAAAGCCATAACTTGGGGAGTTCTACTGAATCAGGTTAGGGTGCACAGGCAGGTGAGGTCTGCTCCGGCTGCACCAAACCCCAACCAAAATCAGTCCGGGAATAAGGCAAGGGAGGCCGGGCAGGGTCATAACAAAGCTAAAGCTCAGTCTCAGCAGTTGCGCCTGCCCAGAGTCAGCAATCTAAAAATAAGAGAGGGCCTTGGGTTCAACCGGAGTGGTTTGCTGAGTTAAAAGAAAGTGTAGCCACCATTTATGACACAACTAAGGAAGAAGTTCACTATAGAAGGTCGGCTGCACTACAATCCCCTATGGAGCATCGTAACAATTCCTTCTGTCAGTACCATAATGATACTGGCCATACCGCTAATGATTGTATTGCTTTAAAACAAGAAGTCCAGAATTTGATTGAAAGAGGAAAGTTGGGAGCATATGTTAAAAGAAGAGGACGAAATAGGCCTGATAATGCTCATCGGCCTGGTCCAAACAATGCAAGCACATCCGCACCGGAGGGAGCTATGGTGATAGTTGAGAGGTTCGATGTAGAGTCAGAATATTTGGACCCCGATCCAACTCGAAACAGAGTGGGTGCCATTGAGGAACATTGTAAAACAGTGTCCGAGCTCATTAACTTTTTTGAGTCACTCACAATTTTCGGATGGGATACAATGACAGCACCCACTGTTTCTTCAAGGAAGAGGCACGTTCATACATTAGCTACCCAAATGGAGGGAGGCATGACTTCCTATCAATCACAGATTCCATTTCCCTTCATTGTGTTCGATGAAGATGACTTGAGGGATATAGCAGGTCCTCATGAAGATGTTGTTGTCATAGGAGCATCCATTGGGGACAATGACATAAGACGAATTTTGGTGGATACTGGGAGTTCGACTAATATCCTCTTTTTAACTTCCTACAAAAAGATGAAAAATCCTGCGGTAATTCAGCGTTCGAACAGGTCAATTGTGGGATTCACTGGAAGCTCAGCAGATGTGATCGGGGAGTTCGAAGAGGAAGTTTTGTTGGGCAAGGGCCCTTTTAAGAAGATGGTTAGAATACTGTTTATCGTGGTGGATTGTCCCACTTGTTATAATGCTATTCTAGGGAGGTCTTGGCTCTCTAGGATGCATGCAGTGGCCTCAACAGTCCACCAATATTTGAAATATGTTGTGCAAGGACAAGTGGGAGTTGTTCGGAGCAGCCAAAATATTGCAAGAGAGTGTTATGCAACAACACTGGCTCCTCGGACGTTGGGAGCAGTTCATACCAATGAGGAATAGCAGTTTGAGGGGCTTTCTGGGGGTGAGGGTGAAATTAATGACCCTAGAGAGACCCCTGGAGTTTTAATATCGGTTGAAGAAGTTGAAACACATTCTTTGGAAGAGGGAAAAAATGTTAAGATAGGGTCCAAAATGGCATCCGAACTGAAGGGTAAAATGTTGAAGTTCCTAAAAGACCATCAGTTTTTTTTTTTTGCTTGGTGCAATGCTGATGTTACCGGGATGCCAGCAAATATTATATCACACCACTTGTCCATCCGAAGAGACATAGCACCTGTGGTACAAAAAAGAAGAGCTTTTTCCAAGGAAAAGGTTGATGTCATCGTTCAAGAGGTCGACAGGCTTACTAAAATGGGGCACATAAAGGAGTCTCAATATCCTTTCTGGACAGCCAATCCGGTCTTGGTGAAAAAAAAAATGACAAGTGGCGCATGTGTACCAGATTCAGGTAGATCCGGAGGATCAGGAGCATACTACGTTTGTCAATGATAGGGGCCTCCATTGTTACAGGGTGATGTCATTTGGGTTAAAAAATGTTGGGGCTACCTATCAGCGGTTAGTAAACAAAGCATTTGCTGATCAAATTGGAAGAAATATGGAAGTATACATCGATGACATGATGGTTAAAAGTGTGGATGAAGAGCTACACTTGGCAGATCTCCAAGAAACTTTTACCAACTTAGTAAAAGTAAATTTGAAACTAAATCCAGAAAAGTGTGTGTTCGGAGTACAGTCCGGAAAATTCCTAGGCTACATAATAAGTGAGCGAGGGATTCAGCCCGATTCGGACCAGCTTAATGCTTTGTTCCAAATGGAGCCTCCTCGAAATATCAAAGAAGTACAGAGATTGACTGGGAGGTTGGCTGCGTTAAATCGATTCATTTCAAGGTCTTCGGACATGTGTGCCCCGTTTTTTCAACCTTTAAAAGGTGCAAAGGGATTTGACTGGACTTCACAATGTGATGAAGCCTTCAATGAGATTAAAAAACATCTGTCCTCCCCCAAGACTTTATTTAAACCTGTTGACGGAGATACACTCTTCGTATACTTTGCAGTTTCCAGTTGTGCCATAAGTGCTGTGTTGGTAAGAGAGGTGGATAATTATCCCCGTCCAGTGTATTACATCAGCAAGAGCTTGTTAGATGCAGAGAAACGCTATCTAAAGCTTGAAAAGTTAGCGTTAGCCTTAGTGATTGCTGCTAGGAAGATGAGGCCTTATTTTCAGGCTCATCCTATTATTGTCCGGACGTCCTATCCCCTAAAAAACGTTCTTCAAAAGGCAGATATTTTGAGTAGAATGACTAAGTGGTCAGTAGAACTGGGGGATTTCGACATTGATTTTGCTCCTGGAACAGCAATCAAAGCCCAAGTTGTGGTTGATTTCTTAGTTGAGTTCCATTCAGATAGGGATACAGAGCAAGCAACTGAGATGAAAGATAAAAAGGTATGGGTTATCCGGACTGATGGTGGATCGAGTACTATGGGATGTGGTGCAGGGGTATGCTTGACCTCTCCGTATGGTGACTAAATGTACCAGGCTATATGTTTTGCTTTTAGGGCTTCTAACAACGAGTCCGAATATGAAACTGCTATAGCTGGTTTAAAGTTAGCTCTTATTTGTGGAGCTAAAAGGGTCAAGTTGATGAGTGATTCCCAGCTTCTTATCCATCATGCGCAAGGTCAATCTGAAGCCAAAAAAGGAGCAACTGATAAAGTACTTACTTCTTCTAAAAAATGTGGCACTTAAGTTCAAGAGTATTGTTTATGAGCACATACCCCGAACAGAAAATGAACTAGCAGACTCCTTGGCGGCCATAGCCTATACTGAATCATACCCTTGGATCCATATGCTGGAGTGCCCTTCTATTCAACTCAATATGGGTAAGGAGGAAGAAAGCTTCGATATACAGATGGGACAACCCCAGGATTGGAGGTTTCCTCTTCTTCAATATCTCTATGATGGCATCTTGCCTCCAGATAAGTCAATAGCAAGAAACGTTAAGTACAAGGCTCGTGGTTTTATCATACTAAGAGATGTTCTTTATAAGAAGTCTTACAGTAAACCCCTCTTATGATGTTTGGGGGTTGATGAATCTCAAATGGTGCTCTCCGAATTACATGATGGTGAGGGATCAGCTCACTGTGGATTCAGGGCTCTAACAAGGAGAGTTTTATTGGGTGGTTATTATTGGCCCTCTATAATGCAAGATGCTAAGGAGTTGGTGAGGAGGTGTGACCCATTCCAGAGATATAGAAATGAAATACATATCCCAGCCGTCCCTTTAGAGTCAATTTCTGAGCCTATACCCTTTTCTCGATGGAGGTTGGATTTGGTGGGACCTCTACCTATGGCATCAGGGGGACGCAGGACAATAATTGTTGCTATTGATTATTTTTCGAAGTGGATCGAGGCAGCCCCGTTGGCAGGTACAACATCAAAAGCTGTCATAAAATTCATTTTATCCAATATCTGTTGCAGATTTGGCATTCCACAGAAGATAACAACAGACAATGGGCCACAGTTCGACAACAAGGAAATGGAGAGTTTATGTGCCTCTAGATGTATACAGCATTGTTTCTCTTCACCTTTCTACCCACAAGCAAATGGTCAGGTTGAAGTGGCTAACCGAATTATACTGTCCGGTTTGAAGAAGAATTTAGAAGTGGCTGCTGGAAATGGCCTAGTTATTTCCAAGAGGTCTTGTAGGCCTACCAGACTACACCTGGGGCTGCAACACAAGAGTCACCTTTTGCCTTAGTCTATGGGATGGATGCCATAACTCCCATAGAAACAACTCTCCCTTCATTTCGAGTTCACAATTTCTCTGAACACGCTAATAAAGTGGCAGTCAGAGGTCAGCTTGACATAATAGAAGAAAGAAGAGTTAAGGCTCACCTTAGAGCTGCACACTATCAGGTTTTGATGAGAAGCAGGTTTGCTTCCAGTATTAAAAGAAGAGATTTTCAGCCGGGGGATAGGGTGTTAAGGAAAGTCTTCTTACACACTAAAGAGAAACTGCTCGGCACACTAGCCCCAACTTGTGAAGGGCCCTATATGGTCATTGAAAGGCTTAAACCTGGAACATACTAGGTTAGAAGACAATGATGGAAAGGTTTTGAATCACCCTTGGAATATTGAGCACCTCCGTTGTACTTGGAGTAGAAACTATGTAAATATTTACTTGTTTAAAAATCTATGTAAATATTTGGGGGCATACTCTTTCCTACCCTGGTGACGCGGGGAGGTTTTAATGAGGTGCCCGGACTCTTTTATAAAATTTGATGCCTTCTTAAAAATTCAGAGTGTTCTTACTTTGTTTCTTGTCAAAATTTTTGTTTAAACACCGGCCGTATTGAATTAAAGGAACGGTGACTGCTTAAACATTTGTCATCGGAGAATTTAAACACTCTCACTTTAGAATACTTATGAAATAACTAAGGGTTGTTTAAACACTAGCCACCAAAATTGAAACAAACTATAAAAGAATGCAAGAGCTGTGCAAAATAAAGACATCCATTAAAATAATCGAAGTGCCTTGGCCATCCAAGGACTTTAAGTTTTCAAAACAAACAGATCTGTCCGAACAAACACCCGACACAGTTACAAAAATGCATTGGCCTTCCAAGGACTTTAGTTCAATTAAAACAAAAGGTAAAAGATAATTGGTATTCTAAGACTGAGCCTTTGAAGACGGCTCAGCCTCACTTGTTTTCTTCTTCTTGGGGTCGTCGTTCTCCTCACCTGGACTCTCCCCGGTGTTTTCTTCTTCATCGGATGATGATGCACTGGAGAAGTCAAACCTATCACCCTCAGACATTGTATGAAAGGGAAGGTCTGGATACTCTACAAAAGTCCATAAGTCTCCCAGATTCCTCTTCAGAAACTGCTCGTGAAAAAGCAAGACCATGTCCGACTTCACCTTGGCATACATCTCTTCTTGACTGTCTATCACATTGTTGGCATAAGCATCAATCTTGGCCTGAATTGTTTCCTCTTGCTCCCTTAGCAGATCAGCTTTTTCGTCCATAGCCTTGGAAACCAAGTCCTCGAGTGCGATCTTGTCGTTGGTTAAAGTAAGAATGACTTGATCTTTGGTCTTCATCTCCCCTTTCGAAGAGGTGAGATCTTTATCTAACCCGGACAGCTGTTCCCGGAGACCTTTGATGGTATCTTCTAAGGTAGCAACCTTTATGGTCCAACCCTCCTGGTTCTTCTTAAACTCCTCATTTTCTTTCTTCAAAACATCAGCGTTTTGGTTGGCAATAAAGAGGTCTCCGGACAATCTCTCCTTGTCAGAATTAAGGGAAGTAATGATTGTTGCCTGACCTCGCACTTGCTTCTCCAGGACCAACACTGGTTGAATGGTACTCAGTATAGAGTGAGTTATAGCCTCTCTATCACTTGAAACGGTGAAAGTTTTACCATTGAAGGTAACGGTGTTTGAAGTGCTTGGAGGGAGATAGGGCCCAGCAAAGTCATCCCTGGGGAGATTTTCAAAGTAGTCACCAAGCCCCTCAAGCCCTGTAATGTCGATGCCGTCAATACTGAGGTCTCCTCCTCCAACCTCATCAGTTTGAAAGTCACCAGGGATCTCTTATGCTCTTGTTGGATCAGTAGGGTCAATAGGAGGGAGAGGCTCCGAAGGCCGGAGAGAAAGTTCATCACCCCTGGAGGTCTTTTTCTTCTTGGCCTCCCTCTCCTTGCTTTCAGCTCTCCATTTTCGGTCTCTCTTAGGAACCCTTGGGGGTTTTGGAGATCATGCCTCTTCCCTAGCACTCTCATGCTCTACTACTTCTAGCAAAGCAGCATCGATCTGGCTTGGAGCTAGCCCTCTGGGTTTGTTGGAGCGGTCTCCTCCACTTTGGCAGGGTTAGCCTCAACCGCACTCTTCTTGCCTTTCCCTTTTTTCCTTTCATCTTACTTGGGGCCTTGGCTCGACCTGGAAAATACAGTGACCCGTCCGGTGCATGTGTTCTTTTAAGGACTACATCCGGAGGGGGTGGAGTGGTAAGTTCCTCCCACGTCAAGTCTCTATGGCCAGTAGTGTTCCAGAGATGGGACCTTGCGAGATTGCCTCCGATAAAGGCGTCATGAAAATGGTTTCCCCACTTTTCAGCAGCCCAAGTGTTGATCTTGGTACAAGTGGTCTGCTCGGCCTTCAAATAATCGTTGAAGTATTTGGGCAGCTCTGTCAAGAAAAGAGACAAGACCAGTCAGTTAAACAAATTTGATAAAAATAAAAATGAGAATGTAAGGTGGGATTCTTACGATCACTTCGCCATCTGCTGGTGAGGAGACTCGGGTTGACTCCGGCTTTGATATTCCTCTCATTCTCTCAAGTGCCACTCACGAACAAGAATTGAGTCCTCCAATTTCTCTCCAAATCAAGCAGGTCATCCACTGCTTTATAATTATCATCCATGTTGAAGTGATAGAAGGGAATGTGGTGGTTTCTGCAGAGGCTGGCCACAGCTGCGAATTCCTCCATTGGTAAAGGAATTCCGGAGAGCCTAGAGGCCATGATACAGGCCATAAGAGTGTACCAGGCGTTGGGGCTCAGTTGACTAGGTCAAAGCTTGATGAGGTGGACGTACCTAACTATCTCCGGATCTAAGGGAAACCTTAGTCCCCTGTTAAACAGCTCAGTGAAGATAACTATTTCGGCTTTGAACAGTACATCGTCCCTCGACTATCGCGTTTGGTGACAAATAGTCCTTTGACTTTCAAATGTCCGTTGGCAGTCCCTGGACTATCACGTTTGGATAAAGTTAGTCCACCAGATCCTCTGATCCATGAGAGGATGCCACCTGTCACCATAGTCCCCAGATTTTTGTATCACCACTAGTCCCTTGAGTTTAGTTTTCAGTAATATTCTACATTTTGGGTTTGACCTAAACTCAAGGGACTAGTGGTGATACAAAAATCTGGGGACTATGGTGACAGGTGGCAGCCTCTCATGGATCAGAGGATCTGGTGGACTAACTTTATCCAAACGCGATAATCCAGGGACTGTCAACGGACATTTGAAAGTCAAGGGACTATCTGCCACCAAACGCGATAGTCAAGGGACGATTCACTGTTCAATGCCTAACTATTTCACTAAGCTTGTAGTCTATTGGGGTTTCAGGGTCTATGGGGATTCTTATTTTCACGTTCTCCGAAATCCCCCACTTTGTACGCATCCGGCCTAATTCGGCTGTATGGATGAAAGCATAAGTAATTTTTTGTAAGGCATAAAGATATTTAACACTAACCTTGTGGAAACAAGGTCTCACTTTTCCTTCAAGGATTTCTGGTAGATCTGAGTGCCTAAGGTATAGTTTTTCTTTGCCTTTATCCTTATTGGCAGCAACAGCATCACTAGTTTGTCCGGAGGATTCAGGCTCGAACGAAGCCTCTTCGATAGAATCCTCCATTACTTCCTCCATTACTGAGGAGGGGTTTTCAGTTGTTTTTGGAAGGGGGGAGTTAGAGGTTGGTTCAGTCTGACCTCCGGACTGTTGAGCTTCAATGCTTTCCTAGACTCTGGCCTCCGGCTGGGGCTCAGATGTGGTGGTTTCTCTTCGGAGGCTTGAGCTAGTGGCCTCCGGTCCGGACAGCTTGTCCTTGGGAACTTTTATGGGTGCCTCTGACCCTGTGTTGCCGTCTTTGGCCCCTGATATTGAAGGAGTACCTTTTGAAGCCTGCCCTTTTACCAGGCGACCTCTTCTTCGATCGACTAATTTGTTGGGAGAGACATCTGCATCTGACCCCATGGCGATAAATGGGGAAGGCTTTTTGAAGCTGGTAACTACTTGCCCTGGTTCAACAGTGGGATCTGATTCTTGAACCGATGAGCCTGAAACAATAGGAGAAAGGTTGGTTTGAAACAATCTCCTCGGGTTAACACTTCTGGTTGAGGAGGAGCCCTGGTCTGGCTCTGTGTTTGAGGTTACTGGTTTGTCGATAGGGGAAGTAGGTAGGCTTGCAGCAATGCGCCTTTACCGTTCAACTTTTTTTTCCTTTTCTAGCTCCGATAGATTAAGCCACCCGCCTTTAATTAAAGCGTTCCTAGCTGTGAACATAAACTCACAACCAAAAAGAAGGATTTGTGTTTGAGAGAGAAAGCTCTAAAATTTTGCAAAGTAAGTATGAAGATAATGGTAAAACAGTGTAGGAGTGATTAATTTATAGCAAACACACTTTGATACCTAGGAGAATTCGAAAAGATTTGAAATGATTAGGGAACGACGCTGATGTCATCTTCATTAAATGAATAGGTTGCTTTTCAGAGAAGGTGGGAGCGAAATTCTAGGTGAAATAACGAACCAGAGAGAGACACGTGTCCCACGAACTCTGGAAAGAAACCGTTTAAATTCGAAGAACCTTTTTCAATCCGGAGAAAGCTATAACACAATTCGAAAGACCTGTCCGGATGTAACTGTCACCAGCAATAGACTGTTTTTTAGGTCTTGCCAAAAGTTTTTGAACACCACCTAAAAAAGGGGCTACTGATGAGTCCGGATTCTGTCACCACCTTGGACAGGGTCAATTTGGAAAATGTCCACCTAACCGGAGAGGGGCAGTTCGGACACCATCATCCATTGGACTGTTCGAACAGAACTAAAGTACTTAAAACCTAATCACTTTTTGACTAAGCTGCCTGCTCCCCTACTTAGAACTAATGGGTCCTTAAACTCGACCCGAGTCCATTAAACACGACCCGAAAGCCAATGTGGCCCAAATATAAGGGTATAAATACCCAACCACCAACATTAAATGAGGGTAATGAAAATTAAATACAACCACACAGCTTAATTCTCCCTCTACACTCTACCCAAACATTAAATTCTCACAAAACTCTACAAAACTCTAAACAAAAATTACATACTTACCCTCAGACGGAAATAAACCACACCAGTGCTAGTGGGGACTATTTGAGCCCATAAAGTATATTCTGAAGCCGACATACTTCATCTTTTCAAAATTCATCAGCGAATCCTAGTGGATCCTCCATATATACTTCTTCTTTTAAGTCTCTATGGGGAATAAAAAAAATTTACATCGAATTGGTGAAATGACTAATTTTTGTTTGTTATAACTAAGAATAAAACTCGAATTGTGTCTATCTTTACCACGAGAGAAAAAGTTTCATAATAATCAATTACATAAGTTTATGTATCCCATTTTCCCATAACTCGAGCCTTGTATCGCTCTATGGTTCCATCAGCTTTGTGATTGATAGTGATGACCCATCTAGATCCAAATTTTTATTTTATACTAGAAGTTTGCATTTCTCTCAAGTATCATTCTTTGCAAGAGAATCCATTTCGACATTCATAGCCAATCTTCACTTCTTATTTTGTATTACTTATTGGATAATTATTAGAATTTCATGGGTGCGGAGAATTGTAGTAAATACCTTGGTTTAATCTGACTTGCTCCATCTAACCAAGTTTCTCATAGGATATATTATGGCTCCACGAGTATTCCTACAAGGTAAAACATATCTACTTTCTTCATTAACTTTTACACTAGTGACAACATTTACATAATCATCAATTATATGGGAAGCAATTGTACTGAGTGGTTCACTTTATTCGGGTACTTATAGACTAGTGACAACATTTACATACTCATCAATTATATATGAAGCAATTGGACTGAGGGGTTCACTTACCTCTTGCTGGATATTATTTGAAGGTTGATCCGTCATTATTCTTTCTTTGTTGATGATTGTCTCTATGGATATAATATCTTGAAGGATCGAGGAACTTAACCAACCTACTGAGTCACTTATCTTCTTTCCCTGAACACAAGGTTGGGTAAGGTAGTAGAAATATGTATCAAGAAAATTGCAATCCATGGTGACATAGATCCAATGGTTGAATAGATTATAGACCAATACCATTTTTGATGAAGTGCATAGCCCACAAAAATATATTTTATGGAACAATGATCAAATTTAGATTTATCATCCTTTGGAACATGATCAATTATGGAACAACCAAAGATATGAGGTGGGGGAGTTAGAGTATGTGGTATATCTGTTTGAGTTTCCAAGATTTGAGGTGGGGTTTTATGGCAAAAAATATTTGCTGGTAAACGATTAACTAGATAGGATGGTGTGTCGGTGAGTTTAGGCCAAAAAATTTTGGGAACATTAGACTCAAACATCATAGCTCTTGTCATTTCAAAATTAATATAATTTTTTATTTTTTCAACTCTATTTTTTTATGTATTTAGGTAAGAGGTTTGATGAATAAGGTCTTTTGTTTTGAAAAAATGTTCTCATATAATGGTTAACATATTCCCTTCAATTATAAACCAAAGAATTTTTGTTTTCTTGTTGAATCACGTTTGGAGCATTTTTTAAAAAATACCAATACATCATACACTTTATATTTATGTTTTATAAAGTATACTCAAGTCATGTGAGAGAAATCATCAATAAATAACAGAAAATATTAAAAAACATTCTTATAAATGTACGGTGCAGGCCCATTGAAAACATAATGAGCACCATTATTATGAAAAAGCATGAAATAAAATACAAAGATAACTAAAATATGGGTACCTAAACGTCTAAGCCACAATCAAATTTGTCTATTCGATGTCTCATGGAAATTAAGGTTGTTCCCCGGTGAACCAACTTCATCAACATTATAGAGACATCCGCGTTTAGTACCACGCCCAAATTAAAGTATATTTATAACTTTGTAAAAATATTTCTTAGACATAAAATCAAAATTAGGGACGAAATCTTTTCACGTCTAGAATGTTATTGGTTTTGGTTTTATTGACACAAACAAAACTTGATTTATAAATAATTATTTTTAAATATTATATAATAAATAACGTTCGATTACAATAAGAAAACTTGTGAGTCATATTTAGACAAATCGTTTTACATTTTATATTTTTGTTGTAAATCTTGTTCCAAATTACCATTTAGCCGATCCATTTTTTAACTTTGAGTTCCAAAATCGAACTAAAATATCATTTACTCATAACATCACTAAGGTAGACAATCATCATTGGTATACGTTTGGGAAAAAAAAACGAAAATTAACTTCATCCAAACCAATCCATAACACGTGCCCTTTGAAACCTTATATTTGTACGTATCAAAACCTCCCACTAACCACATATCTTCCACTGTATATTTTTTGAACTCACAATTTAGAACAAATTTAGTAATGGAAATCTCTAATTGGCATAGGTTTGATAATCTCAATCGAACAAGATTCTTGTTAGAGTAGGGAAGAAGGAGAAATACATTTTGAAATATAAAATGAAATGAATTTCGGTTTGGTGTTCATCTAATTGAAGGAAAAAAAAAAGCAGAAGAGTGGGCATTTGGTGTTAGTGAGATAAAGTTGGGATTTGTTTGGTAAAAATATATTGAATTCAGATTAAACATTTAAAATATTAAAAAAACGGTTATTAAAAAATAAGTGACAAAATTATTTGAATGTTATATGGTAAAAGATATAAAAGATAGTAAATATAGAATAGATTTGATATTTCTAAATTACTGGAAAATCAATATCAAATAAATATAAAAGTATTGTGAATTTATAGATTTTTTTTTTAGAAATAACGAAACCATAAAAAAAATCAATATCATAATATAAGATTTTGAAAAATACGTTTATTTTAGGTAGTAACATATTTAAAAAAAATTAAAAAAATGAGATAATTAAAATAATAGCAATTTTTAAAATGGTTGTAAAGTCGGTTTTTTTATTGATAAATTAAAATTTATATTTTATTAATCAACATTCGATGAAATTTTTTTTAAAAAAAGAATTATTTTTATGTTGAAATTTTGTTTTAATGTTATATTTTATTTTTAGAAAACTAACCAATTTTTTAATCAAATCTAATTAAAATGGTACAGTAACGTGCACGAAAATATTTATTTAATTTTTAAAAGTTTATTTATTTTAGTCAAAGCTTTCAGTCGTCTTAAATTTATAGTTTTAATTTTTTTCTAAAACGTCCAAGTTTATTTATTTTAGTCAAAGCTTTCAGTCCGTCTTAAATTTATAGTTTTAATTTTTTTCTAAAACGTCCTTCAAATATATTTTACTATATATACGTAAGCTTTTTGGATGAAAATATTGGGAGAACAATATTCATCGTTACTCTTCTTTCGATTATAAAAGAAAGCTAAAAAAATGATGAAAAGTAATACAATTTGTATTGTATTTGCTTTTATTTTGTTTGCAAATCTTATATATTCGAATGAAAGTGAGTATACGTATTATTTTTGTTGAGTTTATATATATGTTAGTCATGTTTTTTTTATTTTATAAAAAATTAATATTTACGTATTTATTATCTTTTATAAATGTTAATATTGACTTTGTTTATATTATATTTATCAAAATCTATTAACATTCTTATAAAAAAATTGTTGCTTTACGAAATTTTAGATTTTGTAATTTTGTTTCGTAGTTTATATATATTTGGTAAATTCTTTTTTTCTTATGGTTTATATATGTATAAACAAGTCTATATTGTGTCTTAACAAATTTGGTAATTATACAATTAGTATACAAATTTTGAAATTTAGTTTTATGTATTTTTCAGTATTTTAAATATTCGTCTCGTCGCTATATTTTAAATTAGGTCTTCCAAAAACAGCATGGAGGAGATTGACAAAGGACAAAGTAAATTAAACTTTTGCTACAAGACTAGTTGCCCAGAAGTAGCTGATTGACAAAGGACAAAGTAAATTAAACTTTTGCTACAAGACTAGTTGCCCAGAAGTAGCTGAATGTTGGTGTTGATCTGTTCATGAAACAATCTGTTACCTTAATGAACCAGCTTGTCAACATCATTGTGGTAATTGATTGTATTTAGTAAATTCAATGTATTGAATTTGTTAAAAATAGATTTATAATAAATAAAAATAAATTATATATTATTTTTATTTTATTTTTTAATTATGTTTTAAAAATAATATTCTATCCAAAGTACAGACGGGAAGCATAAGATATTGTCATTTTAAATTTCTCGTTATACAATGATAACAATAAAACAATTCAATAAAACAATTTAATGGTCCGATATGTCCAATTGTTCAAACCATTTAAAGAAAATAGTTTAAACATAACAAAGCTAAAATATATTCAAACATCATTTTCTTGAAAATTATGGTTAACATTGAGAAGACAAAACATTATAAGCTAATCTTATAAAACTATTCACGAAAGATCAATTTTTTAAATTAAAACTTCTAAAAAATTCAAGTCTACTATCCAAATAATAACACATTCAAGTGTCGCATCGCATTCAAGTGTTTTAAATATATTATCATCGATGTTGCTGAAATCAGTTTTTGATTAACAGTGAGGTAGCGTCTTGTGCTTTGTTACGTGGAATTTACATTGAAGCATTGATATCTACTTCCCACTTAAGTTCAGTTAGGACCAAGTTGTCGTATGTAAAATGTTTTCCTATCCATGTTTGAAATGATAATTGTCCTTCTTCCCCATGTTGAGCCTCGCGAACGTACCTTTTCTTCCTCCCAGAGTGGCAGTGGCAAAGAAGCCTCCCTCTTTGTCGTACGCAGGAAACACCCGTTCTGCTCGTCGTCCCAAATTCTCGATGCAGCGCGTAGAGCCGCATTTGAGTTTTGCAAGTCCTGCTGGTATTGATTTATGTTTTTATATATATAATTTGTTCTAATTTGGTGTTAAGGTTGAGTTTTGATTGCAGAGTTGGAGAAAATCCATACCTCTATTGAAAGCGAGGAGAATCCTCCTGGGATTAAGTCCGTGGAAAAAAAAATCAGTACGATATACTTTATCTTTTGATTTATGGAAAAGAAAATTTGGCGTTTATAGATTTTGAAGATGTCATTTTGAAAATTTATTTTGTATCGATCCCTTATCTTTTTGCAGCGTTGAGTTCTTCTGAACGGAACACGAATTTTCTTGGGTTTAAGTCCAGGACAGAAAGCAGAACTTACTCGAGTTCAATCATCCAAGTAACAGAGACCGAAACTCAATCTCTTAGCCAGAAAACAGGTACTATGATTTTTTTTTTATTAATTAATTAACTTTTAGTTTAGATAATTCTCCCTATCGTATTTTTTGACAGAATTCGAGGAAAATTAACTTATAATTAACTTATATGTTAATGTTGGATGAATAGATATAAAGGATTTTAAGAAGTACTAATAATTTGTTGTTACTCTACAAATCAATACATGTTTGATTGTTTTTTTCCTGATGTTGAAACTTAAAGATTAGATATTATTTAGGATGACAATATGGTTTTATTAGCTTTTTTGCGTGTGTACGTGTCTTCTTTAATATAGCATTCCAGGCCCGTAAAAGCAAATGAAAAGCTTCGGCTTTTTCAGGAAAAAAAGGCCGCTAACACACGGAGGATTAAGGGTGTTAGCGGCTTTTTTTCCTCAAAAAGCCGAAGCTTTTCATTTGTTTTTACGGGCCTGGAAGCTATTAACGAAGACATGAGTGAAGCTATTAAAGAAGACAAAGCTATTAAAGTATAGTACACACGAGGTGAACTTGTATTTTGAGCTTATCTGTCCGTAGTTGGTAGCTATATCAAGTAATTCTTAATATTGCTCGTCACTGAAGTATAGAGAGAATCATTAATATTGCTTGTTATTGAAGTATAGAGAGAATTATTTCTAAGCTTATGCTGTTTGCGATTTTTTGTCTTTTGGCTAAAAGTCTCATGTTGAAATGGCAAAGGACACATTTTTGTTCCATTAATAAAATGACACTTTTTGGTTGTTTGTTGTGGAATTACTTAGTAGTAGTTTTGAGTTTTGTCATTAATAAAATGACACTTTTCGGTCAATAAATTATATAGCTACAAGACAAAACTCAAAACTACTACTTAAGTAATTCCACAACAAACAACCGAAAAGTGTCATTTTATTAATGGAACAAAAATGTGTCCTTTGCCATTTCAACATGAGACTTTTAGCCAAAAGACAAAAAATCGCGCAAACAGCATAACCTTAGAAATAATTCTCTCTATACTTCAATAACAAGCAATATTAATGATTCTCTCTATACTTCAGTGACGAGCAATATTAAGAATTACTTGATATAGCTACCAACTACGGACAGATAAGCTCAAAATACAAGTTCACCTCGATTGCAACATCAAATTGCAGAAGAGGGGCAAAAAGCTAATAAAACTACAGCAATTTTGTCATCCTAAATAATCATTCAATACAAACAAGAATTCCAATCTTTAAGGCGAGAAAAAATCACTAACAATACTGGTTTATACTAAAACTCAATTTTCCAGAAAAAATAACTAACAATACTGGTTTATAGTAAAACTCTTCTTGAACGATTAAGAACATTCAATTAGGAAATCCAAGCGCGAGAGCGAGAGCGAGAGAGGTGCCTTGTTCACTTTGCTCATGAAGAGCCGCTTCAGTATCACAGCATTGAACTTGCTCCCAGTTCTCCTCACCAAAAACCGATACAACTGAAGCAAAGCAGATCGAAACAACTTATAAATCTGATACCATTAAGAAATCAATACCCTGAAACCACCGAAACCAATCAAGAAATCAAATCGGCGAACAAATTAAGAGTAATTGTTTAAGTGTTATGAAAAAAAGATGTAAATCTGATACCATTGGTGCTTGTGCTCTTAGGACTGCTGCAGAGGAAACGGCAAAGCGATTGACTAGGGTTTAGAGTTTGAGGTTTGTTTATGTATGGTGGTGTGTCGTGATTTAGGGTACTATTCCAAAATGGGACAATTGTGGGCCGATCCATAATAAGTGAAAGATTGTAAGTTAGATCATTACTAAATATTTTATTCAAATTAGTATCATGACTAGACACGAAATAATTATGTTCATGTTTTTTTTTTGTTTTTTTTCCGTGGGAACCCGCAGCCGCTACTCAGGGTGCAATGAGTGCGCACAGGGTAAACCCTCAGTCTGACGCGATAGCTTGAAAACCAACGCCAGAAGTTAAACCACACAAGGTGACAGGCTCAGCCGAGAAAGCGTATGTAGAGGGACTCGAACTCATGACCTTTGGTCACAAGCATACCTTACTCAACCAACTCGGCTACCCCCTTGGGGGCAATTATGTTCATGTTATATTTTGTTTTCTTTGAAAATTCCTAGATCCAATGAATAGCGGTCAAACTTAACCACGATTTTGAGGCCACATGATATCATCCTCAAAGTAATTACAAGTCCACGATTTTGTTTATTGATGGAGGCCACATGATATCATCCTCAAAGTAATTACAAGTCCACGATTTTGTTTATTGATGGAGGCCACATGATATCATCCTCAAAGTAATTACAAGTAATCATTACAAGTTCTACATTTGTAAGATTTAATATGAAAAAAGCTCATACTATTTCATGACAAACGATTAACTAAATACTCTACACGTAAACTAATAAAAAATTAAATTTTACGGATTTATATAATAAACTTAAACTTAATAACCACTTACAAAAATTATGAGAACTAGAAGCAAGGTACAAGGAGAAGAAAAGGTTTTACAAGAGAATGGAGGAAGAGAATGACCAGTGGAGCTGTGTGACTCCACTGTGAAAAGAGAATGGAGGAAGAGAATGACAAGTGGAGCTGTGTGACTCCACTATGAAGGTTTGAGAAGAAGCGGGTCTGAGTGTTTCAAACAAAGGGTGAAGTACTTAGGGTTTAGTCCCTAAGTAACTTATACATTGGGCCAACTAACAACGACCCGAGCCCAACAGCGAGTCCAACAAACCAGAAATAATTCACAAGACATAACAAAACCCAAATTGAATTAAAAGGCCAGTAAAGCCCAAGTAATATTACAGCCCTGGTTCTAACTCTCCTCTCACCTCTGAGCTCACAGCTCTCTCTCTCTGTTACAACAAACAATAATAGTACAACCATTGCTAACAGAAGAATATTCCCAAGAAGTGCTTCCCAATGTAACAACCTACATTGGATACCTCCACCATAGCTTTGTATATATATACCTGCAAGTAGAGAATGTAAAGTGTGAGAAAAATTAGAAATAAAAGCTTTCTTACTCTCTGAAAATACACTCTCTAAATCACTTAATATCTCACTTGGTATCAGAGCAGGCTTTCACTTCCTGAAGAATGGAAAATAATGACTCACCATCATCCACTGAAACCTTTGTCACAGCTCCCTACTCTGGTGATATCCTCAATGATGGAGGCAACCACCTGAAAATGAACAAAATTGCATCTTTTAATTATACCAGGTTAGATAGAAACAATTTTATGTTATGGAAGAATATGGTATTACCAGTGATAAGAGGAAATGACCTAGGAGAGTTTATCATTGGTGAGGAACCATGTCCTCCCAAAAATATTACTGATATAGATGGCAATGTCACCAGAAATCCAGCATACAAGATCTGGATAAACAAAGACCAACTCCTTATGGGTTGGCTGTTCAACACCATGACCCCAAAAGTTTCCTCTCATCTGATAGAAGAGGAAACTTCAAAGGGTCTATGAGATGTTGTTGTGATACTAACTGGCTCACAAACAAGATCAAGAATAATGCTTCTCAGATCTGAGTTTCAAAAGACTCGAAAGGAAGGAAGCTCTATAGAGGATTACCTGAACAAGATGAAGAATCTGACTGATAATCTTGCTTTAGCAGGATCTCCCCTTCTCATTGATCATCTTGTATCTCACATACTGGCTGGATTAGATTCAGAGTACACTCCCATTGTTGTCAGTCTAGCAGAGAGGGAGGTGTATAACTGGTTGGATTTGTAGTCTACTCTCTTAACTTTTGAGAACAGACTGATCCAACTGAACAAGACCACTTAGAGTCTAGCAAACCTAAATGTAGCAACAACAAATTTCAGAGGTGAAACTAAACTAACAACTAAAATAGAAACTCTAATAACTATAGAGGCCAAGGCAGGTCAAAAAGAGGAAGATACAACTATCAAAGTGGTAGATTTACCTACATGGGAGGCAGAAGTGGCAGATACACCACTCCAAACAGACCAACATGTCAAATATGTGGTCGTTATGAACATACAGGTTCATATTGCTACTATAGAGATGAACGCAGTGTTGTGGGGACTATACCTACACCTCAGGATAAGAAAACTCAAGAACAATGAGCCTACTTAACAATTCAAGACTCAACTGAAGAGAATGCATGGTTCCTGGACAGTGGAGCAAGCCATCATGTAACAGGGTCTCCACATCTAATGGCTCATAAAACTAAGTACTCTGGTAAGAAGTCTATTGTTGTTAGCAGTGGAGAAAGACTTAGTATATATCACATAGGTAGAACAGACCTAAAAACATCTAACAATAGCCTAATTTCTCTACAAAACATACTACATGTGCCAAAAATTAAGAAAACCCTTTTATATGTTCATCATCCTACTCTATATAATCTGGTTTATGTTGAATTTCACAAAAAAAATATTGTTGTATTAAGGACAAGAGAACAGGGATGGTGCTGATTACAGGGACAACTAATCAAGGTCTCTATCAACTGGACACACTCACCAGGAATAACAAGTTTAGTGTCAAAGGTCTCTGTCAGTTTCCAAAAGTTTTTAATGTTTCTAGTCTAAAGCAGGGTCAGTCTGAGTCTAATATGTATGTCTCCCTAAAAGAAAGATGGCACAGGAGGTTAGGCCATCCTTCAGATAGAAATCTAGGTATTATTTTGAAACAATGTAATTTGTCTACCATTCAAAATAAAATGAAAACTTGTTTTGTGATTCTTGTCAACTTGGGAAATCCCACTCTTTACCTTTTAATAGATCTGAATCTCACTCTAAACAGGTCCTAGACCTAATTCATTCAGACCTATGGGGACCATATCCCACTATTTCTAAAAATGGTTTCAAGTACTATATTGTTTTTGTAGATGATTATTCAAAGTTTAGTTGGGTATATCCACTCAGACAGAAAAGAGAAGCTCTCACTGTTTTCAAAACTTTCAAAACATTTGTTGAAAATCAGTTCAGTAGGAAAATCAAAGCTTTTCAATTTGACTGGGGTGGAGAGTTTAGGTCTTTTGTACCTATTGCAAAAGAATGTAGTATTCTTCTTAGGACTATCTGTCCCCACACCTCTGTCCAAAATGGCAGAACTGAGAGGAAGCACATGCATATGGTTGAGACAGCGCTAATCTTGTTGGCTCTGTCTAAAGTTCCTTTTTCATACTGGCCAAAGGCTTTCCTCACTATTGTGTACCTAATCAACAGATTACCTACACCTATCCTAGGAGATGTATCACAGTTTGAAAAACCTTTTCACACAAAACCAGACTACTCCTTCCTAAAAGTTTTTGGTTGCGCTTGCTTTACATGTCTAAGACCCTATCAAACTCACAAATTTGCTTTCCACTTATCTAAGTGTGTCTTCCTTGGTTACAGTGACTCGCATAAAGGGTACAAGTTCCTTAGCTCAACTGGAAGAGTCTACATATCTAGACATGTAGTGTTTAATGAACTTTAATTTCATTTTAACATTGGTTTTCTACATCTTAAACAATCAGAGTCACAGTGTGTAACTAGTTTTAACCCTAGCCTTGCTATGTCTGGTCAGTCTACCCTAGCTCATATTCCTAAATTGTTACCCTTAAGCTATCCTATCTCTACCAACTCACTACCAAACACACTACATACACCAACCATCTCACAGTCACCAACTCACACAAATACAAACACACTACCCAACTCTCCTAACATTATTGGAGACACTGTATCTACCTTACCTTCTCTCAAAACTACCACTCACCATCCCACACAAGTCATCCTCTCTTATAATAAAACACTCACAACATCACCTAATAGACCACCAACTCTAGAATCTCTACCTAAACCACACATCCCAGAGCCTACACCATCACAACCCTCAAACATACATCCCATGACAACAAGATCCAAAAATAGAATCAGTAAACCTAATTGTATATTTCTAGGTCTTCTCACTGCTACTTCAAGGAATCCTACAGAGCCAACTAAGTTTTATGATGCTATCACTAATCCTATTCAGTATAAGGCTATGAAGGATTAATACAATGCCCTAATTCACAATAGGACCTGGTATCTGGTTCCCTGGACTCCTACCATGAACCTAGTTGGGAACAAGTGGATCTACAAGGCAAAACATAATATTGATGAGACAGTTCAACATTATAAAGCCAGACTTGTGGCAAAGGGGTTTCATCAAACCCCTGGTGTCGACTTCACTAAGACATTCGTCCCAATGATTAAGACATCCACCGCCAGGCTTGTTCTAACTATAGCAGTATCAAACAACTTGACGTTAATAACGCATTTCTAAATGGTGAGCTTACAGAGACTGTCTTTATGAAGCAGCCAGAAGGCTTTGAAGACACTAATAGACCCTCTTATGTCTGTCAACTTGATAAGGCTTTATATGGACTCAAACAAGCCCCAAGGGTTTGGTACTCTAAAAGACCTAGGTGATCTACACTATTTTCTAGGGATAGAAGTGGTCAAGGACTCTACGGGCTTTTACCTATCTCAATAACAATACATTGTGAATCTACTACATACAATGGGACTTACCAGTGCGAATGTATGCTCCACTCTAATGCGTGTCACTCCTCCTCTTTCTCTCGATGATGTAACTCGACTACAACACCCTACACAATACAGAAGTATCTTAGGCACTCTGCAATATCTACTTCACACAAGAGCAGACATTGCCTATGCAGTCAATAAACTAAGTCAATTTCAACAGAACCCTATAATTACTCATCTACATGCTGTTAAGCGAGTGTGTCGGTACTTATCTGGAATTTTCTCACTAGGGCTTCACATAAAACCCAGCCCTGAGTTGCAATTGAGAGGATTTACAGATGCGGACTAGGCTTCAATGCATGGTAGACACTTGGTGGGTGGCTACTGTGTCTTCTTTGGGGACAAATTTGTCTCTTGGTCCTCCATGAAACAGCATGTTGTGGCAAGATCCAGTACAGAATCCGAATACCGAGCACTTGCAAACCTATTTACTGAACTGATTTGGCTGGTATCAGTCTTGAAAGAGCTCAACTTCCCAATTTCTTGGTCACCGGTGATTTGGTACGAAAACTTGGGAGCTAGCTCTCTTGCATGCAACCTTGTCTTTCATGCCCGGACGAAGCATATCGAACTCGACGTTCACTTTATTGGGGATCAAGTTCTTCGAGGGGACCTTGACATCCGATGTGTCCCGTCTCATGACCATATTGCTAATCTGCTCACGAAACCTCTTCCTTAGAGCCGATCTCTGTTCTTCGTGACAAACTCGGATTGATCGAATCAATCCTTCGTTTGAGGGGGAATATGAGAACCAGAAGCAAGGTACAAGGAGAAGAAAATGTTTTAAAAGAGAATGGAGGAAGAGAATAACTAGTGGAGCTGTGTGGCTCCATTGTGAAGGTTTGAGAAGAAACGGGTCTAAGTGTTTCAAACAAAGGGTGAAGTACTTAGGGTTTAGTCCCTAAGTAACTTATACCTTGGGCCAACTAACAAAGACCCGATCCCAACAACGAGTCCAACAAACCAGAAACAATTCACAAGACATAACAAAACCCAAATTGAATTAAAAGGTTAGTAAAGCCCAAGTAATATTAAAGACCTAGTTCTAACTCTCTCTCTCTCTCTCTCTCTCTCTCTCTCTCTCTCTCTCTCTCTCTCTCTCTCTCTCTCTCTCTCTCTCTCTCTCTCTCTCTCTCTCTCTCTCTCTCTCTCTCTCTCTCTCTCTCTCTCTCTCTCTCTCTCTCTCTCTCTCTCTCTCTCTCTCTCTCTCTCTGTTACTACAAACAGAGAATAGTACAGCCATTACTAATAGAAGAATATTCCCAAAAAGTGCTTCAAAATGTAACAACCTACATTGGATACCTTCACCATAGCTTTGTATATATATAATTGCAAGCAGAGAATGTGAAGTGTGAGAAAAATTAGAAATAAAAGCTTTCTTACTCTCTGAAAATACACTCTCTAAATCATTCAATATCTCACTAAAATAATAAAACACATTAGTAAGATGTTACATGATTAATTTTTTCATTCTCTTTAAAATTGTTCAAGGTGTTTTCAAAGGCATCGTCATTAACCTTCAGTTAGTCTTTCAAAAATATAAGTTATTTCATTTTTTATATGATTAAATATGGTTGTTGGTATCGATTAGACTATGTTTTGTTAATTTTGGGGTTTTTATTTAGTGATTTTTGGTGAATTGTGGTGCTGAAAGATGAAAACATGTTACACATTACTCTGCTTTCTTTTAATTGTTTATTGTATATTTGAGGACCTTATATATTAATTCAAACTTATGAAGTGGTTTTTAAGGCATCGCAATCTTAGACAGCCTAGACGCAAAAATGTACGACATCAAAATGAACCAAATGTTCAGACTTTCTTGACTTGGGCATAAGTTCACCAACTCGAAGTACTAAATTATTGCAGGGTTTAGTGAAAATATTGGACTTCGTGGCAGTTTGGGTCTTCACATACCTTTTCTCATTCGATCAAGGATATTTTTTTCTCTTTGGAGCATCATTTTTTGATTTATCTATTTTTTTATTGTTACCCCTTGGAAGATAAGTAGTCTTTGGGACCACTTTGTTCAAAGTGTTAAGGGATTTACTTGTACCCATTCCAATTTACCAGACTCGATGATTCTGATATTGTTATTTATTGCCACCGACCTTGATCTTCTGAGAAGGGTTTAAGTGTGACATGCTCATAGCCGATCAACTTGGTATCTCTAAGGATTCATCCAACAATGGTTATGATGATAGTGATAAAGGGGATTCTTAAAGTGGGAGCTCGGAAGAAGAGGAGAAATAAGAGACCGATGGGAAAAAGCCTATATGTTAAAATATTCAAATGTTTTTGTACTGCGTAGTGGGTCGGAAGTTCTTAAATGTCTTTGGTTATGTATTATAATTATACCCTATTTACATCTAATTGTAACCAAAACTTTTATGATGAAGTACATAGCCCACAAAAATGTATTTTATGGAACAATGATCAAGTTTAGATCTATCATCGTTTGGAACATGATCAGATACGGAACAACCAAAGATATGGTGGGGGAGTTACGGTATGTGGTATATCTGTTTGAGTTTCCAACATTTGAGGTGGGGTTTTATGGCCAAGAATATTTGCTGGTAAACGGTTAATTATATAGGATGATGTAGCAGTGACTTTAGGCCAAAATTGTTTGGGAACATTAGACTCAAACATCATAGCTCTCGTTATTTCAAGAACAATTTAATTTTTTCTTTCCGTAAATCCGTTTTTGTTGTATTTGGGTAAGAGGTTTGATGAATAAGGCCTTTTGTTTTGAAAAAAAAGGTTCTCATATAATGGTTAACATATTCCCTTCAATTACGGATCAAAGAATTTCTATTTTCTTGTTGAATTGGGTTTGGATCATTTCAAAAAAATTACTAATACCTCATACACTTCACATTTATGTTTTATAAAGTACACTCAAATCATGCGAGAGAAATCAACAATAAATAACATAAAATATTACAAAAAACATTCTTATTAGAATACGGTGCATGCCCCACAAATCTGAATGTACCAATGAAAACATAATGAGCATCATTATTATGAAAAAAGACATGAAATAAAACACAAAGATAACTAAAAGATGGGTAACCTAAGTGTCTAAGTCACAACCAAATTTATCTATTAGATGTCTTGTGAGAAATTAAGGTTGTTCCCGATGAACCAACTTCAGCAACATAATAGAGACATCCGCGCTTAATACCACGCCTAACATGGTGGTAAACCAGACATTCTACGTCAGATGTTTGGTGTGCGACTTAGGCATCCCACCCCAGATGTTTGGTGTGCGACTTATCTCTCACACCAAACACCTGGGGTGGGATGCCTAGTTTCTACCCGTGTTTGATGAAAACATAGTCACTCCCTGCAGCAATGACAAAGAACACAATATTTACTATAACAGTTCTTAATTTAATTTAAAAATTCCAAAATGAACACTTATATTAGATTTGTTTGATTCCAATCTTGGTTGTTCATCTCTTTTTATTGTTTGATTCATTCCAAAATAAAGTTCAAAATCTGTTTTGTTTTCTTCTGTTTTGGCGTGTCTTTTGTATTTGAAATTTGTTCATTCAATTATTACTAGAATATCAGACTTTGACAATTTACAAATTACATGTGAAACTTGTGTATAAAATATTTGTGTATAAAATAATATAGTGTACATTAATTGTTGAAAATTGCAACAATTTGAAGATACAGCTTAATTTGAGAGAAATGTATAATTTTGCCTGTTTTTTTTAGCAATTTCCCTTTTGGTAGCATGTTTAATTAGTGGCAGCGAGAAATTTGACTTTGCCTATGATCTATGTTGTTATTGTTGATTTATGGCTTTTCTAAGTACCCAATACCAATATGCATGTTGTTTTAAAGATACAGCTCATAAGGCCATGTATTTTTAGTGTTCTCTTTGGTTTTTACAATGAATTTTAGCCTAGGTTGGAAGTCCTTCTTCATCCACATTCATTTAGAATATAAATAAGATATTCAAATCGTGTTAATATAAATGGTCGAAAACACTAATGTATTTAAATTTTAATATAATAGTAACTAATACCTTTGTAAATAATTAAAAATATTAATTAATATATACGTATATATACGTATATATATACACATGTATATTAGTAATGAGTTGTTAATAAAAAAAATAAAAAATACGAAAAATATAAAATTCAATTACCAAAATAAATTTATACATCATTTTATATGATGTGATCTAATCATAATTAATTACATAATAATATATTGAATAATTTAATAAATTTTATAACTTTTTATCACTAACGCTAATTGTGGTAAAAGAACCATAATAATTATAAATCACGGCGGTATAAAATTGAGAGGTATAAGTGATATTGTTATTAAAGTTTTAATTTGAGTTTATATTCTACAAAACTTGCACAAATATTCGTCTCTTTTTTATTTAGATTTTCGTATATGTTTTCATGTTTTTATTAAAAAAAATTATGTATCTAGAAAATTTGGTTTGAGAAAGGTTTTATCGTGTAATTGAAGAAGATGCTTTAAATTTATAAACGGTTAGATGTGAATCCTATTATTTTCCGGTAGATGCAAAATTAATTTCTGTAACAAAGAAGACGACTATTACGGAGATGTGAAATATTTTTTGCTTGATGCGAAACCTTTTCAATTCTTGTTGCTAGATGTGAAACCTTTTTAATTTTTGTTGCTAGATGTGAAACCAGACCAACTATGATAGATGCTTAGATGTGAAACCAGTCATAGGATAGATATAAAGACATATAATGAAAAAACCAGTTTAAAATATAATTTAAAAAAAAATCAAAACATATCATCAATAGATCTAGTTTTTTTTTTTCTTAAAATAACAAAATCAATGGTATTTTCCTTTTCCGAGTTTTAGTTTTTTAATTTTACAGTGTAAACGAAAATATTAAAAAAATAGATTATATTAATGATAAAGATCTTTTTTTAATTTAGGATCTAAAGATATGTATAAAAAAATTCTTTTCATTTAAGAAAATGTACAAAGTCCAAACCTCCAAATGGTATAAATTGATTAGTTTTGATTTGTTAATTAATTTGTCTAATTAAAAATTTATTTGTTTGAATTCATTTTATTGATTTGTTCATTTTATTGAATTTATTTAATTATTTTTAATAAATTTGTTTAATTGTTTTTAATTCATGTGTTTTAATTGAATAGATTCGTTTAACTAAGTTGTTTTGCTTGTTTGAATTGTTTTGTTTGATTTTTATAAATTGTTTGAATTTATTTAATTGATTTGTTTGAAAAATATTATATTGATTCGTTTGAATTTATTTACTTGGTTTTTTTAATTTTTTCATTTGATTTTTAAAAAAAATCATTTGAATTATTTGAATTTATGTTGAATTATTTGAATTTATTTAATTGATTTGTTTGGTTTATTTGAATTTTTGAATGGATTAGTATGAATTGATTTAATTGATTTGTTTGTATTTGTTTAGTTTATTTGTTTAAATTGTTTGAATTTGTTTAAATTTATTTAATTTATTTATTTCTCTGATTTATTTGAATTTTTTAATTGATTTGTTTGAATTTGTTTAACTGACTTGCTTAACTTTAATGATTTATTTTATTCGTTTGAATTTATTAAATTGATTTTTTTATTTGTTCAATTTATTTGTTTAATATATCTCTCGCCATAGATTTTCGAAGTATAATAGTTATACTAAAAAGAATGAATCATCAATTGGCTATCCAATTCTCAATTCGACTACAAAATAATCAACAATCAAGCTCTCTAATTCTCTCAACTAAGAGACCGAAACTCTCAAATTCATTCAACTAAGAGTTCAAAAAATCTTACTTTATTATTTCAAACTCATCTAAGATCTTCGAAGAAGATATCTATTTTTGAATTTTTTTATTGTTAATTTTTTTCGTGTATAATAATTTTAGCATACCTTTGAAGAAGATATCTATTTTTAAATTTTTTTATTGTTAAATTTTTTTCGTGCATAATAATTTTAGCATACCCTGAATTTTAATCATGGATCCGCCTCTGATTACGAATAAGATGCGAAATTGTTTTTTGCTATATGCAAAACCTTTTCTGTTTTTATAATGCTAGATGCAAAACCAAACAACTATCATAGATGATAGATGCAAAACCAGACGAACAATGATAGATACTAAACCACGCTAACTATGCTAGATGATATATGTGAAACCAGATATATAATATAGATGTGAAATCATATAATGAGAAACCAATGTAAAATATAATTATTTAAAAAAAATCAAAACATATCATAAATGGATCTAGTTTTGCTTGTCCTAAAAAATAAAGATATAAAATTTTAAAATTTTAAATTAGAAAAGGGCACGGCTATATTGAGAGCCTTTTTGCTATATTGAGAGCCTTTTTGCTATAATGAGACCTCATTTGGCTATAATGAGAGCTCATTTGGCTATAATGAGACCCCGAAAGTGACTGAAATACCCTTGATATAAAGATCTATTTAAGCCAAAACTATCTCGTTTCTCTCTTCTCTAACCTAAAATCTCTCAAATTTGTCAAACAATAAACCCAAGATTTCTCAAATCCAAACTTGCAAACACGTTAAGGTATGAATTCTGTACTTATTGGTGTAATTATTTTGCAATTTAGTAAGGTATGTTTAGTAATATTTAGAGTTATAATGTCTGCCCAAAAACTCAAATTTTCATATAATTGTTGTTTTTTGGAAAATTACTTGTAGGTATATGTTAGTTAAGCCATTGTCGACGTTTTGGTATGTTTTTTAGTGATTATGGTTTAGTTTTGAACGATTAGGGTTTGTGGGTTTTGTAGATCTACGAGTTTTGTCTCGAGAAGATTTGTGAACACAATGTCCCCAGTCTTGGGAAATCGTTAAGACCGCATCCACGATTTACATAAGACTGGGCACATTGTGTTCGTAATTTTGCTCCATTTTGTGCCCCAAAATTGCGAACAGAGTGTTCGCCATTTCATCAATATTGGGCATATTGTATTCGATATTGAACATATTTTAATAAATTAAGAATGTTAGACCCCAAATTGACTTCCTATTCATTGCGCAAGTTTATGTCTTCCATCTAAATATATAAAAGGGTGTTTGGTAATTGTTTTGGTTTTGTTTTGATATATAACAATGTGTTGTTTTCATTTTCAGCATGCCTCGTAGACATTGTGCTCATGTTCGTCAATCGGGATCAGACTCCGATGGCACGGATACCGAGCAACATCAGCCTACTTCACGGTCCGTTAGGCATCGACGTCGCATCGACACTCCTGCGCCTGTAGTTTCCTTTACGCGTGGGACTCTAAATCAGCAATTCCGTAGAGTGAATCCCCACATGCCAGATATTTATCCGGACTACAGACTTCAAGAGGCATATAACGTATTTAAGGGTGAGGTAAGTTAAGATTGGTTTAATGTGTAGTAAATGTTATTTTATATATTGTTTAACTTACTTCAATATTGTGTAGGTTTGTCGACCCGCGCGGTGCTACGCGATGTACGGTACCCATCGTGCATGAGATCCGACCGGTTAGAGCAACGTAAGAGAGCAGCTTATAATGTTTTGTTTTTATCCCCTCATCGACTGCTTTGAGCATTGGTCTACTAACGTGCACCTGGTTGATGTGTTTATCGAGAGATGGCATTCGGAGACTAACAGCTTCCACTTATCATTTAGTGAGATGACGGCCACATTAGATGACGTCCACGCTATCACTCGTCTCCCGGTTACAGGTGAGGGTTTCGAACTTTAGACTTTTCCTAGTGACGGATAGAGTTTAGCTTGTGATGTAGCCCAGAAAAAGTCCAAACAAAAACCTTTTTAATTTTATTTTATTTTATTCAAATATCTTATATTATTTAAATTAAATATAATTGTATTAAGATTTTATTTTATTTTATTTCCTTGTATTCTAATTTAGGGTTTTGAGTAGCTATTATATAAGGCCTCGTATGCCTTATTTTTGGAATATTATATTTTTATCTCTGAAAAATTTCAGTCTTTGTTATCCTTCGATTATGGTTTCATCATCTTATCCTTGAATTATGGTTTTATCAACTGGGTGACTTCAATGTGACTTCAAATAAGGAACACTCGAGAAGAATTTATTTTATTCCGATAAGATCAACAATTATAATTCCCAAGGTAACAATTGAATAAAATAAAATAAATAATTTTGGTTGTTGATGGTGATGGTGCTGTGAATTCGAAGACGAATTCTTATCAACCAGAAGAGGATGATGTAGCCCAGAAAGTCCAAACAAAAACCTTTTTTAATTTAAGTTTTTGGAATAATATATTTTTATCTTTGAAAATTTCATTCTTTGTTACCCTTCGATTAGGGTTTCATCATGTTACCCTTGAATTAGGGTTTCATCTATCGTTGAATCTTCTTCTATTTACCCTGCGTTATCAGCTTGGTATGCTAGTTCACTAGGTATACCCGTCGATGTTCTTAAGACGGAGTTAGAGAAAAACAATTTGGTAGTTCTAGATTTGTTAGGCTACAGTTTTTGTGAGAGGTGTATATCCAAGAATTTTTGTTAGATGAGTCTATTTTTTATGTTATGGTGATGTGTGTCACAAGGGGTTATTTTCTTAACATGCTAGATTGTTGTGTTGTGACCAACAAGACGGGAAATAATATATCTTTAGATTACTTGCACTTTGTAGAGCACTATAGGACATTAGTTAGATATAATTAGAGCCAGTATTTATTAGCTCAGTTGTATCACCATCTACGCAAATCGTCCATACACACCATGTTAGGGTTTATTGGTTTTGTTGCTCTGTTGGAGACGTGGATATATGATCACTTCTCCCGCTTTGCGACTACGGTCAACAGTCTCTACGAGCCTTTTATGCCTATTATATGCAGATATGCACCTCCACCTTTTCGCGTCGATGACGAGACTCGTATCAATACCCGCCATACACTGTCTTCATTGAGAAAGTATAATGTAAGTTACCAGGTCTTTATTTTTATTTGTTGATCAATCATTCTTTTATTATTACTTAGTGTTGATCGATCATTCTTTCATTATGTTGTACTTCTGGTTCATGCCGTACGAGCATATCCGCTAGCATTTTCTTTTCTGTGATATGGCCTGGATAAACCATACGCTGAAGGCAGCAGACATAGTTGAGGCGTATTATCCACTACGGATCGCTCGACAGCTTGGTCATATTCAGGATATACAACCTACACTGTGACTAGTTTTACCACAAGTCAAGATGAGGCGTGTTAGCACGCGCTATTTGTGGGATGAGGATACATAGAGAGCATGACAGCCGCACATTGTTGATCCTAAGATTCGTAGTGCATATGTTTTATGTCTTTCGAATATGACCTCTCTATACGGTGTATGGGTCCAGGATCACCTATGGTATACCCTGATTAATCTTGAGTGTGAGTCATCTGGGCCATATGTTCCAGAGAACCCGAGAGCGATGACTTACCAGGCACGATTATATGACTTGGTTAATCGTGTTATTGATGGATATTCGAGATTTCATACGATGAGTATGAAGGAGATGCGTCCATCGATGGAGGAGTGTTCGTTGGTGGTGCGCAACTACCGCGAGAGTAATTGAGTGAGTTGTATTATATGACTATTTTGCGGATTTCTCTTGACTATCTTATGCCCCTACTTTATGACTATCTGGATTAAATTTTATATTCACATCCTATGTTATTATATCATTATATATTGTTATGTATCTTATGTTATTATATCATTATTATGTTGTTACATATCCTATGTGTATTGATTTCTTCTATCAAACTTGAGTATATCATTTTGAAGAAACTTAGTCTTATTATAAGGAAAAAGGGTCTCAATATAGCGGGCCTCGGTATTTATTTTTCCCACCAACCAAAGACTCCCACCGTAATCAATTTCACCATATATCAATTTTGCGCTAAAAAATCAGTTCCTGCTAAAAAGTAATTACCCTCCCCCTCAAACATTCACGTCCTTTAAAATGGAAATGAATCTCAGTCTAATAGTTGATCCACCAAATGTTCGGAAACAACTACAAAACAAAACACAAGATACTAGTGGTGGATTTTAGTGTGGTTGAAGACTACCATTTGCTTCAGGTGGTGAAGGTTGTCCGTCGAGAGATGTGTGAAGAATCGAGTGATGATTTCATCAATCGTGTCTTATATATGATGTATTTCAATTACGGTGTATCTGGAGTAACTAATCGTATAACGCGCAGCCGTGACGAAGTGAAAAACAGGTATTTGACTGTCCAACCGCTCGAGCGTTTGATGTTCCTCCCATTTAAAATTAAGAAAGAAGCGATGAGTGTGTAGAACATGACGATCGTTGATTACATTACTAGGGAGATGGTATTGTCTCTTGAGGATATGATTGCATAGGGAGGATGATATTGCCAACGACGTCGATGTTAAAGACAACATGGGATACGATTTCGACTACTAAAGTATTTGTTGGCTTTGGTTGTTGTTTTAGTTTTTATGTTTTCCTCAAAAAAATTTCTTATTAATGTTATTGTCAGTTGTTGTTTGAATTAGGTTATTAGAACACAACAAAAACATGTCGTTGTTTTTATGTTTTCCTATGTTATTGTTTTTTTGTTTTAATGTTGGCTTGATTGATCGGGTTATTGACGCATATCCTATGTTATTATATCATTTTATGTTGTTACGTATCTTGAGTTATTAGAACACAACAAAAATGATAACTAAATTTTGACTTCAAATAGGTGCGTACATAGTAGGATAGTTGAACGCAAACAACATAGGACCCAAAGAATAACTTAGAAAAACATAAAACTAAAACAACATGTAAGAAAATCACATATTCAAACAACAACCTATCGAAACATGAAAACTCAAAACACAACCGAAGAAAGCAGAATTCTCATTATTCGAAGTCATATCCCATGTTGTCTTCAACATCATCCACCTCCTCCCTTGCTGCAATCATATCCTCCAGGTACGCTACCATATCCCTAGTGATGTAGTCTACCACTGTCATGTTCCAAAAGGAAGTTGTTTCTTGCTTAGTTTTGAATAGCAAGAACAACAATCACTGGATCAGTTTCACGAAAAGGTACATGCGTTTGATTTCATCATGACTGCGCGTAACAAGGTTGTTGTTCCTGAAGGGCCGTAATTGAAATACATCATACATAGGACACTTTCGAAAAATGCATCACTCATATCTACAGACATCTCTCGGCGGGCAACCTTACCTGCTTGAAGCAACTAATAGTCTTCATCGACATTGAACTCCATCTCTAACAGTCTTTGTGTTTTTTTGGTTTTGTAAATATTTGGTGGATGTCTTATTGGAATATATTCCATGTCATTTTTATAGGCCGCAGACAATTTAGGCGGGAGTTGTTATTTTGGCGATAATTATTTGTTAAGCGGGAGTTGATTTTTGGCGGGAGTTTATATTGGGTCTCATTACAACGAGGTTTAGCCTATTTTAAAAGGAAATGAATCCTACACTTTAATGAGACCCTTGTTAATGCTTAACGGGATGTATGTGCTTTTACACGTCGAGAGACGCATCTTTGATGCTAGAAATAAACTCATGCAAATAGTTGGGAAACCAACTCTCGTAGCCGCTAAAATCTTTACACTTCAATGATTTTTTTGATCGAGTCACTCTCTCCTTCTAGGGTTGAGCCTTGGTTTTTGCTTTCGCTTTTGCTTTGTTTTTTGGTACTAAAAATCCTTGATTAGCTACCAAGGCAGACTTGCTAAATATCGTACCATGAGTGCTAGCGCCTAAACTACCATCGTATTCCCACTCAGATGGGTTCCGTTTAGTTGATTTGTCCCGACCGACTTTTTTCCTACCTTTAGTGACAACTGGCTCCATAGGTTCACAAACATGACTTCTAGCGGGATCTAGGATTTGCATCACCTTATTTATGATGTGATCTTGGACGTGTGCACCGTCACTGCGGATGGTGCTATCTATTAAGGAGATTTTTCTCGTAAGCTCATCTTCAGTACCAACCTCATCCTTAGCTTTGATCGTTAAAGTACTCCAATAAACATCACACTCATCCTTTTGAATCTCCCTACCTTATTTATAAATCAAAGCTAACTCGCATGCACATGGTAAATTATGTGTTTCCAACTAACACAACCACACATTCCGGGAGTGAACCATATTCCCAAGGTCGTTTAAGAATTACCTCTATTATTTCTATAGTCGTACATGAAAGTTTACCTTTAATTTCCTTATAAATAGCCACATTAATCCCTCTAGTTGAGTTTCTTGGACGAAACGTACTACGCTCAAACGATTCAAAAATGTTAAAGTATTGAGCGGTAAACAATGCATGAACATTTCTCCAAAATTGCTCAAATGTGCATAGACTATTGTCGATTGCCCGCTTGAGGCTCAAATGAGCACTATCCGCCTTATAACGTAAGATAAAATATATTAGAATCCTAACACTTAATATTAAATACTAATGTATGGATATGGTAATATAACTCTCCGATTGCTAGTATGGTTTCCCAAATGTTTAAACTTGTTCGTATGGATTTTAAGAAATTTGTGTCCATAATTTTCTATATATTGCTTAATCACGTAATTGACAACCATTGGAGACAAAGCGTATGTATGGTGTAACTCAGCAAGGTTTTTGTTATAATCTTCGAGCGTGGCCAAATAGGAAACATTTTGATCAAATTCGATGAACTCATCGATCATGTCCAAATTTGGAAAAACTTTCCTCACGTAGGAGCAAACGTTCCTACTAATATGCCAAGTGCATAGCATATGAGTGGCATTTGGTTCGTGCCCGCTTTATCGACCAAATTGTGTTTTTGACTCATGTTGTAGATCGTGCGCATGCTAGATACATTTTCGAGTCTTTAAGCTTCAAACCGTGGTATATCTCTCTTGGTCGAGAACCGACTTCTGTTTGACTACGAATAAATGATTCTTCTTCTACTTTTAGTCTAACGGATCGTGAGTGACCATCCAAGTGCAAAAATGGTTTGTGGTTATGTTTTCCTACCTTTATCAATTTCCAATAACCGGGTAGATCTAACACCATTTCCCCCTTAAATGGAACGAACACCGGTTTGGGGTTAGGTTTGTAAACCCTGGGCCTCTCGCACCTCAAATACATCAAAGGAGTTTTCCCACTTTTGTTACCGTCTTCGTTTTTACTATGTAACACAATGAATCCGAGTTTTTTTCTTTTGGATTCGACCCAAAAGACCAAATCGGGTTTGATGTATAAGGTATCCGTAGTAAACATTTTCGTGTAATCAGTCGTCGAATTTGGCGGTTGGTCCGGTCTCTACAAATGGTATGTGCTAATTATATAAAAACATCTTGAATTTTAACTAAACCGGACACCCAATTTGTGCCCAATTCGTGCCCAATCAAAATCGCAAAATGGGTCCTCATAAATTTAAAAAAATTGCGAAGAGTGTGTTCGCGATCTCGTCAAAATCACAAGGACCCATTTCACGATTTTGACAAAACAAAACATGCCATTTTACGAATTATGTGTTCGCAATTCGTCACTTTTTGGCGTAATGAGTTCAAGAATCGCACTAAAAGTAGAAAAAACTCAAAAAATACCTCAGCTTGGGTTTCGAAATGGTCCATCAAAGGCTCCTCCTCCGACGCAAAATCATCAATATTACAGCTAAAATCATCATTCAAATCGCTCAAATGGATTCGAATGCTTTTTAGGTTTTTAGGTTAGTTAGAGAGATTAATTTATAGGGAGAAGAAGAAGAAGAAGAAGAAGAAGAAGAAAAGGTTGATTTTTTTGTTCAAAAATTGGTTTTATATATGAAGAGTATATTGATCATTTTACATAAACAGAAAAATAAAGTTTAATTTTGGGATCATTATAGCCAAAATGGGTCTCAATACAGTCTTGTTCTTAAAATATAAAGAAAAAAAAATCTGTATACCACTCTATATATAAATTATTTTAGATGAAGAGTTTGTTAATTTTGTTGGACCTTTATCCGTAATAAATTTTTGGGTTGGATCTTAAACAAAAGCTCTCCCTTCTTTATGAAACAAATATCAAAATTCATAAAAAGAAATAGTAACTATTAAAATATATAACGACGAAAAAATGTTTAAAAAATAAATTTATACAAATATATTTGCTAAAAAATAAATTTATACAAATAATTTTGCTAAACAAATTAATATAAATATTCTTAATTTAATTATTATTTAGTGTACGTGGATGCAGCTTTTGAACTCCTTTCAAAATTTGATGCAGTTCTATGATATAAATACGTATAGTTTATGTTCAAACTACAAAGTTATGAAAATTATGGCAGGTGATTTTGTTTATCGTCTAATACACTAGCAGATGTTTTAGCATTTTATTCTCTAGTTTATGTTAGAGAAGTGGCGAAAATAGATTATTAAACTATTATTAATATAATAGATAAATTATTAATAACTTTTTTAATAATTAAAATTATCAACAACTATTTGAATTTCAAAATTTATAAAAAGAATCAGCCGTAACATAAATGTTCCAAACAATCTTTTTTACTGAACAAAATAAAAAAGCTTCACAAATTAATTATTTTTAATCTTAATTTTTTTATATTTTTTTAAATTCTAACTATATATATATATATATATATATGTTTTTTAAAATATACAAAACTAAATCCACAAGCGATATTTTTAAAGAATTTATTTCTACCGGCTTTCACAACCAAATTATATGTGATTAAGCAACTTGTGCGAATGTTTTTAGTAACAAATTACACGTAATTCCACAACTCAATTATTTTTTCAAACATATTTCGCAACCGAAATTCTATTTACGCAATTCATTTTCACGTAATTCTGAAACTTGACACAGTTTGCTTTTCGTAACTAATATCCTATTTACGCAACTATTTTATTCTTACTTACTCAACTCATTTGCACATAATTCCAAAAACTGGAACACAATTGTTTTTCAAATTTATTTCACAACACAATTACACATAATTATGCAACTAAAAAAATCATGAATTTTTGTGTTTGTCTTAGAAAAACAAAACCAATAATAATTTCAGATATTTTTTTAGAGCTATGGTTATAAAATATGACATTTAAAAAAACAAAAAACAAAAGAGAAAAAACGACTAACCAATATTTGACTATCTGATGATTATTAATACTTAATAAATAAATTTTATGATGAATAATTATTGATATATTTTCTCTAATATATGTTTATGAAATATATGCATAATAGAGAAATGTGAAGTTATTACACATCAACGTATAAAAGAGTTTACAATTTATCAACTCTAGAATTACATATAATCATTATAAATTAACAAAATAAGAAAAATAGAAAAAATACGACGTTTTAGTGTTCGAAATTTGAGTAATGGATCATGATGCCACCTATTGGTTTAATTAAATTTTGAGTCGCTGGTCAGTCGACATACTTCATCTTTTTGAAACCATCAGAGAATCCTTGTGAAGCTTTCATATATACTTGTTTTTCAAGTCTCTATGGAGAAATGCATTTTTTACATCGAATTGGTGAAGTGGCCTATTTTTGTTTGCTACAACTAAGAATAAAACTTTAAGTGTCTCTCTCGCTATATTGTTCCAACAGCTTTGTGTTCGATAGTGACTGATAATGAAAAATATCAAGAACGGAAAGATAATTGAAAAATATCAATAACGAAAAGATAATTGTTGGGAAAAGGATAAAGAATGGAAAAGTTTAGAGAAAGATCCACAAGAAAATACACCGTACTGAAACCCTAGAAAAAATGTTTTCTCTCTCTTTTAAGAAAAGATCAGTTAGCTTATATATCAATTGTTGTGGGCCTTTCGGCCTATTGAGCCATTGGACTTAGACAATTGGTCCATTAGAGGCTAATTCATCCCACAAACTTACTAAGTAAAAACATATTTACTTTTTATTACAAAGTACATATATTGGTTAAATATTCCAAAAGTCCGACTTGCGAATCGAATAAATCTTACCCTCATCAGTAGCCCCCCTAGTCAATGCGAAGAATTCTAAGGAAGGACTAGTTTTGCCACTACTTCGGATTTTACATGTTCCTTACTTTACATGCAAAATAACACCATAATAAAAATGAAAAAAAATAGAACAAAACATAAAATTCCCTCGAGTACCATTTTGTGTTCATATTCGAATTTTATCAATGTTAAGTGCTTTGTAGCCCCCCAGTCATTGCGAATAATTCTGAGAGATGACTAATTTTGGGCCTGCTTGAAATGTTACCTGTGAATGACTTTACATGCAATATTAATATTATGATAAAAAGATACTAACATTGATAAAGTGAGGAACATAACATAAAATATCCTGGCCAACAAATGTAGACTAATAGATGTAGGAAATGTAGACCAACAAATGTTAGAAGATCCATCAGATCCAAAATAATAAATTTTGAGTGTTGGCCAACTAATGTTGGAAGATCCTTCGGTTCCAAAATAACGAATCTCATATGTTGACCAACTAATAGTTGGAAGATCATTTGGATCTAAAATAATAAACTTTGAATGTTGACCAATTAAAATTGGAATAATAATAAATTTCAAATGTTTCCCAACTAGAGTTGCAAGATCTCTTGGATCTAAAATAATAATGAATTTTTAAATGTCGAGAAACTAGTGTTGGAAGATCCCTTGGATCCAAAATAATAATGAATTTCAAGTGTTGACCAACTAGTGTTGGAAGATCCCTCGGATCCAAAATAATAATGAATTTCAAGTGTTGACCAACTAGAGTTGGAACGTTTTTCTTGTATCATCACAATCACGTAATTCTTGCCCATAGAATTACCATACTGCCAACTGCAGATGCAAGCTGCTATTTTCCATAAAGAAAACTTTGGGAGAATTTTCGGCTTGGAATTCCTGCTGCTAAAATTCTGCATAGTGGTGTAACATGAAGAGGGAGGGCTAAAGTCTCCATTTGAGAAAGTAGAATCAACTTCATCGTTATATGTCGACTGATCACAAGTTTGAAATAACTCAAGTTGGTCTGTGTTTACAATATCTTTCTCAAATCTTTTATAAGATCCAGAGTAACGCAAAGGCCCTCTGGCTTGCAAAATTATGTTTGAATAAAATATAACAAAATAGTTTTGATTTGATTACATTAAACTGCAAGCACGGAGCATGTAAATGTAGACATTAAATAAATAGTTAGAATATTTTCTTTAAAGTAGTTCAGGTTTTTAATTTAGACTGTCAGCGGTGATAGTAACATTTGATCCGAATTCTAGGGACGCTTATCCTGGATGCCATATCAGCAAAATCCCAACGAAATAGAAATAGTATAGACTGCAAACTTACATGGGAACCGTTTTTTCACCCAAAGAGTAATCATCGAAAGACATCAAATTATCTAACATATATAAAGAACCGATCATACTTCTATATTTGTAATCGACTGCAGACTTACCATGGGAACCATGTTTTCACCTATAGACTAATCACCGAAAGACATCAAATCAACTAACATATATAAATAATCGATCATATTTCTATATTTGTAATCGCCTGCAGCCTTATATAGTCAGGTAGCTCCTCACTGACCTTATTTTAACATTATAATTTCGAGAATTTGGTCTATTAATTCTGATTGAAAAAATGAAATTCGAAATATGGGCAGATTAATCGACAATAGAACACCCTCATAATTCAAGCAGAAGTACAACTCTAGCATAACCTGACAAGGAATCCGATTTGCAACATAACATGGAAAGTTTGAACAGACTATACAGTAAATAAAATTGGATTAAAGAAACTGGTAATGATGAACATGTCTGCAGCGAAGTATTTTAAAAAAGTTATAAAACTTTGTTTCAACAATGGACGGTAAGTCTACCCAAAAGATAAACAATACAAGTTACATATGTATGCAACTGCAGCCAAGATCCTGATTTTTTACATGAACTTGCATACTCAATTTCGCAGAACAGGTAACATCGATTGCTACTAATAGCAACAAAAAAATAATAAACTGTGATGTTTCAGAATCAGCTACACTGATACAACCACCACCATGATGTAAAACATTCACACATCTCTCACATAACCTTGTTATTTTGTCTGTACGGAAAAATAAAAACAAGCATGCATAATAAAGCAAATGGCCTATGTTTTACATGATGGTTGTGGTTGAACGATGTCAAGTTTGAACAACGACAAGCTATTAAGATCTTTTAATCAGTGTAGAGATGTCTGATACGATATACATAATTCTGGTGAAATTCAAGGAAGTAATTCAGAATCTGGTAAATTTAGCAAAGTGCGATGGAAATTTAATTCGATTCGTGTGAATTTCAGTGTCACAGAATTCATGAATTCTAGTTAAAGTGCAAGAAATCACACACATAACTACAATTAGGATTCAGAAGGCATGAAATGTAACACAGCGGTAGAACTAAAAGCAAAGCATGAAAAGTAATAATAGTGACTTTGATTAGAGCTTTACTAGAATGAAACAAAGCACTTGGTGGAGAGATGATCAGCGATGTCCGTTCTCTGGTTTGGCGTCCGATGAGTAATAGCACCTCTCTCTTGAACAGTATTCAACGGGTGTTATCCTGCCTATCAGCACAAGTGTCCAACTAAATCAGGGAAAGCAAATGGTAGCCTGCAAATGCTTCGTTGAGACGTACGGACACCAGGTCCTTGCGCTGTCTCACAAACAGTAACAGACAATCCAGTCCCGGCTAAAGTGGATGCACGGAACTCTCTTTGGTTACCTTCTAAATACATGAACAAAAAGAACCTCAAAACACCAACACCAGAGTACCTACACCTTGACACAGAAAACGTTTTGTTGCACAATTGTCATGGGAAATAAAAAAAAAGAATAAAAATAAAGAGCATATGATTTAAAAGAAGGAAATCCTTCACACCACAAAACTCTATACTAAAACAGAAAGGATGACAATACACAAAGGTGTGATGGGGGAATTCCATCTCGAGTTGGGTTCTTTCAAACCATTGGGTTTGAGTACATAGCAGCGAGTCAGAGGGTAATAATTTAAGGATTCGATAGATAAAAACGTTAGGGTTTCGATGCAGAATAGCCTATTTTATATGCTCGTAACGGTTTTGGATATGTTATCCGGGTACCGGTCATTTTCCCACAGACGGTGCCATTTGATAATGAAAAATATCAAGAACGGAAAGATAATTGTTGGGAAAGGGATAAAGAATGGAAAGGTTTAGAGGAAGATCCACAAGAAAATACACCGTACTGAAACCCTAGCAAAAATGTTTTCTCTCTCTTTTAAGAAAAGATCATTTAGCTTATATAGCATTTGTTGTGGGCCTTTCGTCCTATTGAGCCATTGGACTTAGACAATTGGTCCATTAGAGGCTAATTCATCCAACAAACTTACTAAGTAAAAACATATTTACTTCTTATTACAAAGTACATATATTGGTTAAATATTCCAAAAGTCCGACTTACGAATCGAATAAATCCTACCTTCATCAGTGACAACCCATCTACATTGGACAGGTTTTTCCTGCTGGAAGTTTGTATTAATTTCAAGTACCATTCATTGCAAGGGAAACCATTTCGACATTCATGGCCAACCTTTACTCCTTCTTTATGTTGCTTCTTAGGCAGTATTTGGAATTTTATGGGCATAGATGTCGAGTTAATATGTCCCTTATAGGAAATATCATTCATTGAATAATCTAAAAGCACAAAGAAAATATTTCAAACAAAGAGTGGGACACAAGAGACTTTTGAGTGAATGTGTCTCTCATATATTCACCATTTTAACACGTAAACCAAATTAACTTATTTAGGCATATCACAGTTAAAGTGAATATATATATATATAGCATAAAGTAAACCCTAACACATATACATTTGATTCTAATTCTGATATTCTAACACTCCCCTTATGAAGATTACGAATGCCCAACTTGCCACGACAAAACTTAAATATTTGCTTGCCTAGTGCTTTGGTAAAGATGTATGCACGCTGAGACTGAATGGGCATGTGAGATACGTAAATAACCCCATCAAGTACCGCATCCCATAAAAAATGACAATCTACTTCAATATGCTTTGAACACTCATGGAACACATGATTGTGGTCAAGATGTAAAACTGACTGACTATCACAAAAATCTTGTATATCCCCTGAGTGTGAGACCCTAAAATCCTTGACGAAACCATGCAACCATTTCAAAAAGTCAATCATGCCATATGTCGGTACTCTGCTTCAGCAGAAGCCGATGCAACAACACCATGTTTCTTAGTCTTCCAAGAAACAAAGGAATTACCTAAGAACGCCATCAAACCACTCACACTGCGCTGAGTTTTTAGACATCCAGCTCAATCAGAATCACACCAACTTATCAGAGTGAGATTCCAACTACTCGGCAAAAGAACTCCCTGACTCAGTCTTCTTTTCAGATAACAAACAACTCGTAATGCAGCATTCCAATGATCATCTTGTGGTTTCTGCAGAAACTGAGATAAAATATGTACAAAAAAATAGATATATGTTGTCTATACGCCAGATAAATCAGTCTCTCCACCAACCTGCGGTTTGAGGACCCGTCATTGAGTAGCATCGACTCGCTCTTGTCAAGCTGGTAGTTTTGCTCCATGGGAAATGGTGGAGGCTTGCTGCCAAGTAAACCTGTCTCAGAAATAATGTCCAGAGTATGTTTATGTTGGCAGAGAAATATACCCGCAGGACTCCGTGTTACTTAAACTCCAAGAAAATATTTGATATCATTTAAGTCCTTCATATGAAAGCAAGTGCTCAAGTATTTCTTAAAATCCACCAATGCACCAGGGTCATTCCCAGATAGAATAAGATCATCAACGTACACAAAAATATGTATACGAAACCACTCATGGAATAAGAGAATAAATATTTCTTCCCTTGAGAAAGATGCGCTAAGGTCCAAGTATGATTATCCTCTAGTGTCTGAATCATGTTCTGTTTCCTCTCTCCAACCAGGGTGTCGCATAGCCTCTCGGAATGACTTAGGCTCATCTCTAGAGGTAATACATGCAAGAAAAGAGTTGTGTGCCAATGAGAAATGAGAACTATCTATATAATGAGTGAGATAATAAAGTATATCGTGATCATTAGATAGACTAGAATCGGGACCAGATGGTGCAGATTGTGCTGAATGTTCTACTGCAAGAGGAACAGATGGTACTGAAGGTACTACTGTATTCATCACAAAATCCTCCAAACGAGTGGAAGGAATTTTACTATGCTTGCTCCGTCCAAAATCTAAATAAATGCCCGGAGTATCTGAAACAAAATCCAAAACTAATGGCGAATCTTAGACACCACTTCCACCAACCTGAGGCGGAGATTGTGCATCACCAACCTCATAAATATCTGCGAGTGGCACTTTCACAGGGACGACGTCATCCAAAAACTCTACATCTTCAATTGACGACGACTTCTCAACTTCCTCCCAAAACTTCGGAGTAGTAGGAGGGGGTGCAGTGACCCCAGTCTCAGGACAAGTATGTTAAAACAAATCACATCACGGAAAATAAAACAATCTTGACTCTCAAAATCATATATTTTCCAGCCTTTCTTGCCATACATGTAGCCCACAAAAACACATCGATGACTACAACTTGAAAACTTGTCACCCTTAGACCTCTGATCATGCACATAACACAGAGACCCAAACATACGAAGCTTAAAGAATGCAAAAAGCACACCAAAAAGCATCTCAAAGGGAGTTTTGGAACCCAAACATTGAGAGGGAGTTCTACTAATCAAATACCCGACAATTAAAATACATACCCCTTAAAATTTAACATGTAAGTTACCTTGAAACCTGAGAGAACTGGAAACATTCAAAATATGTCTATGTTTATGTTTGATCCTATTATTCTTCTGAGAAGTACCCACACGTGGGGATTAAAAAACAATACCCAAATCATCAAAAACACGACGCACAGATAAATATTCAGTGCCATTGTCACTTCGTACTACCTTAACAACCCCATTAAATTGTTTCTTAGCCATTGCGAGAAAATGTAAAAACGTAGAAGTTACTTCTATTTTCTCAACCAAAGAATGAATCCACATAATACGGGAGTAATCATCAACAATATTGAGAAACTATCGCGGATTATAGGTAGACAAACCATGATAAGGACCCCATAAATCACAATGAATTAATTCAAAACAATCAGTCGTTTCAGAATCACTGACATAAAAAATATTCACGAGCATGTTTAGCGCGAAAACAAATATCACACAGGTGAGCTACACTCCTATCACTAGTGTTAGAAACAAAAGGTAAAAACTGGACTATCTTAGCTGAGGGATGTCCCTACCTACAGTGGCACAACTCAACATCACTATCAACCACTCCAGCACTAAAAACTTCGGTCTTCACAGCATCGCTGAAGTAGTATATTCTATCTCTCCGCTCACCCAGTCCAATCACAGTCCCTGATCGCCAATCTTGAATAACACAACCAAACTTAACACAACAAACAATATAGTCGAGATCATCATTCAAGTGAGATAACACTAACACATTCTGTAAAGACAACTGACAAGACAAGTGCACACTATCACAATATGTAGCAGTAACCTGGGAACCATCGGGCATAGACACTACACAGGCTGGCATAACACTAACATTGTGCAATTGAGAGATGTCACATGTCGTGTGATTAGAAGCCCTAGTATCAATAATCCAAAGAGTACTAAAAAAATCGCCACTCAGAAGCTCATTAGTAAGGGAAACTTTGTCTGCTGAAAAAAGGGGAACCAAATGCTGCAACTGACCAAAAAGTCGAGAAGCCTCGCCAGCAGGTAACTCGGCAATAGCCGCAGCCGACGGATTCACAGTGGTTGTCCCTGCCATCGTGATGCACGGCCTTCGAGCACCGCCGCCATCTGGAGGTCCCCACTGACCTCCCTCTTCACAATCATAAGGTGGTGTAGTGCCCGGACGTTTCACCTAGCTTGCAGGATACTCATGTTTGGCGTAGCAATTAGATTCTTCATGACCATTTTTATGACAATAAGTATAAAAACACAAAGAATAACGTGGGGAAGACAAAGAAATACCTTGAGGACTAAAATGAACCACAAATGCCATCGTGGAGTTTGAAAAACTACCAGAAAAACACCGGAGAAAACAAACAAGACTACACCGGTAATACGTCGGCGCAAGAGGAACAAGACTGGAAATACGTCAATCTCGAGAGAATAAAGGCCGGAAACACAAGGAAACACCGAAAATACGTCGGCGCAAGAGGAACAATATCAGAAATATATCGGTCACAAGAGAACAAGGGCCGAATAAACGTCGGCTAATGAAGGCTATTCCAGAAACACGTCGGCGCAAGAGAAATTTTTTGAAGGTTATGGTTTTCTATATATTCAAATGATATGATGGCCCTGATAACATGTTGAGTGAATGTGTCTCTTCTAGAAGCACAAAGGAAACATTTGAAACGGAGAGTGGGACACAAGAGACTATTGAGTAAATATGTCTCTCATATCTTCACCCTTTTAACACGCAAACCAAATAACTTATTTAGGCATATCATAATTACAGTATATATATATATAGTGTGGCAGAAAGTATACCCTAGCCCATATATAGACTGATATTAAATAGCCAAGTACATTTGATTCTGATAATGACACTCTAACAGTAAAAAAAATTGTAGTAAATACCTTCGCCTCTTCTGGCATGCTTTCTCAAACCAATTTTTGTTTAAGAACATGTTTGGGTGATTAATGTGTAGGTCGGACTCCAAGATTATTCATGTAAGGTAAAACTTATGTAGTTTCTTTGGAGACATCTACACTAATGACAACATTTACATAATTATTAATTATATGTGGAGCAATTGGATTGAGTGGTTCACTTACCTCTTGTAGGACATCATTGAAAGTTCATGATTGATCCATGTGAATTCATTAGTCCATTCTAGGTTGATAGATGGTTTTGTAGATATACCATCTAGATGGATTGATGTCAAACTTGTTGAAAAACTAAAATCTTTAAAACATGAAAAATTATAACTTTCTACTTCTTTAGTTGTACTTGTCATACAATAGTTAATTGTGTCTTTCTAGCCCATCAATTTTTGGCATGTCTAATATTTGTGTACCTAATCTATATAGTTTATTTTTAAAAAAATAAAATTTGTCAACTCCATAAATAAATATTACCATTATAAATTTACGAAATATTAAAAGAACAAAAAAGATGTGGTTTTGAAGTTTTGATGTTTGAAATTTGAATAATCGATTCCGATGCCACTCATTGGTCTGATCCAATTTTCAATCGTCGGCCAGTCGTTCTTCAGCAAAATCGACCCATGGTCACCGGAATCGCCAGCTGCTTAGCCTAAGTAATTGTGTTTAGTTGAGTTTTATGAGTTCGTAGTATCTCTATAAAACATGAGAGAATATATGGTTTTGCAAATATTTGTATACAATTTTAGATTTTCATTTCTCTTTCGATGTAAATAAATAGGAACTTTAGGCATATAGCAGTCTTTTGTATCTCAGTACAATTGTCTGTTTCAATCCTTTTATTTTGAATTTTCGTTGGCCGTCTAGCGTGACTCAGTTTAAATTTCATCAACTGAAAAGCCAGTGCACTTTGGCCTGAAGGAGGCCATCATTTTTCGAGCCAATCAGGTGCAGAGTGGCCAAGATCGGTGGAAGAATGCAGCGTAATGAATACACAGACAAAGAAATAAAGCTTAGGACATTAGAGGGACCGAGCATCTCGCTAAACTCAATCGCACAAAAAAAAATAGAGGAAACAGTTTTCTAATAACAATAAAAAAAGGTATTTTAGAATACCTCTATCTGTGTGTAAATAATAATAATAATAATAAATATACGCCACTTCAAGCTCGAGCTTGTGCTACGGAGGACTACTAGCACTAGCTAGTGTTCGAAGCCAACAAGCAAAGCAGTAGTAGTGTGCTCGAACTTCACTGCTTTTTTATATTACAAGTAAATGCGAAGAATATAATGTCAGAATACTATATACAAATCATTAGCTAATAAATACAATCATTAGCAATAAATATATTAGTTTTTATTACAATACAATAATACAAATCATTAGCTAATAAATACAATCATTAGCAATAAATATACTCCCTCCGTTCCACAATGTAGGTCGTTTTAGAAAATATAAAAAGTTCCATTTTAATTGTCGTTTGAGAATATCAATGCACTCATTAATTTCTATTGACCAATGGTATTTTATTGTTTATTTCTTTTTATTAAATTAATAACTTCTGCCCAATTGAATTAGATTGATTTTTGTGTTTTACAAGAGAGAGAAATAATCATTACATTTATTGGTTTCTACTCCAAAACCTTAAACGACCTACATTGTGGAACGGAGGGAGTATTAGTTTTTATTACAATACAATAATACAAATCATTAGCTAATAAATACAATCATTAGCAATAAATATATTAGTTTTTATTACAATACAATAATATTCCTCTGATTTTTAATTTTTAGTATTTTTATTATATATATATATATGATTATATCAATTTTAACTATCGTACTGTTATTCTAATACATGCACTTATCGCCTCCAAAGGGTAGCCGAGTTGGTTGAATAAAACATGCTCGTGATTAAAGATCATGAGTTCGAGTCTCTCATACGCTTTCTCGGTTGAGCCTGTCACTTTGGGTGGGTTTGCAGGCTATCGCATCAGAATGAAGGTTTACCATGTGCGCACTCATTGCACTCTGAATAGCGGCTGCGACTTCCCTCCGAAAAAATAAAAATACATGCATTTATCCGTATAAATTATTTAAAATTTTATTAATTATTTTACTAATATATAATTTTTATAATGCAGATAAGGAAATTCATCCAGAGGCTATTACACCAAAACTGATAAAATATATAAATATGAAAAAATGCTAAAAGAATAAATTTATATCAGTAAACCAACAATATGTTTTTTTGGTTTCTTTTATAGATGAGTATCCTTATTTTTTTAATTATTATTTAGTTTATGTTGGTCTTTTCCCATTCTTCCAAATTTTGATGGAGTTAAGAGAATTATAGTAGGTGATTTTGATCATCCTCTCGGATGTTTTAGCATTTTGTTTTTATTTAGATGACCCAAGTATTATTGGCACAATTTGATTATTGTAATTATTATTAATATATTTTGTAAAATATGCACATTAGAAAATATAGAGAAAATAAAAGGTACACATTCGGTTATTTTAAAATTTTGATGTATCTAATATATTTTATGCAAAATTTTATAATTTTTTCTATCAACTATAAAAAAAAGTAAAGAATTTAACTTGAAAGAAGTATAAATTTTAAATGAGATATTTGTTGGGACGATGTATTTGAATTATGGATGGTCACATCATGAATTATTTAAAACCCATGACGTGATATTCTGTAAGATATTATAATATAAGAGAATTGAGTGGTCGATCATTGTAGTTATAATATTTTATTGAATAAGTTGGAGAGTGTGAAACGCACGTTTGCTAAATAATATTATGATAATTGGAAGTCTCTTGCGGTGTGGTTATTCTGAAAATACGATTGAAATTCAAATTTTCAAATTATAGTAATTTGAATTCAAATTTGAATCAACCATTTTTTGACATAACTATTTTTAAATTTGTAAAAACATATAGTCGAATATACTTTATTGGTTTTGTTTAAGATATCACATGTTAAACAAAATTCATTTTCTAGTTTAAATAAAAACTCTGATTTTTTCCAACCAATATTTGGGAGAACCACAAAATTAATTTATATTTGAAATTGTTGACAAGACTCCAAGAGTTATCGAAGAATTCAAACAAATTTTACTACAAAATATTGAAATCATTTGTGTTTGAATATTAAAACAATGAATAGAGAATATGCAAAGGACATGACAAGTAAGTTTGCTAAGTTGGACAAGTTTGAGACGCGTGATTTCAGAAGGTGGTATAAAAATATACATTTCTTGTTGACAACCCCAAAAGATTTAGTACATTTTGAGCACTCTCATGCCATAGATCATTCAGAATGAAATGATAGAACAAACAATGAGGCGCTGCAAATGGAAGAATGATTAATACATATGTTGTGACCATATCTTAAATGGTATGTTTAATCATTTAGTTGATGTATACCAAACAGTTGAGTCTGGAAAAGAACTGTAGGATTCACTTGAATCCAAATATATGATTGAAGATGCTTCTAGTCGCAAGTTTTTGGTTAATAACTTAATCTATTAGAAATGATTGATTCTAGACTGGTAATGGAACAATACAATGAATAAGTAAGAATTTTGGGGGTCAGTTTGTTCAACATAACATAAAAAAATGGATGAATGTATATCGTTATCTAGTGTTATAGACAATTTACCACCATTATGAAACACACCTTGAAACATAACAATGAAGAGATGACTTTGGTTGAACTTGTGAGTCGTTTTAAGATTGAAGAGTCTTTAAGGGCTAACAAAAATCTGTAATCCTAAGGGGAAGAACCAAGTAGGAATCCTCACTCTGAATATGGTTAAAACAGTGGATTCCCTAAGAGTGCAAACACTAGAAAAAGAAATAAAATAAAATTTAATAGAAACAACAATAATTATTCCAACAAAAAACTAAAGATAACATGTTAGAAGTGTGGAAAACCTGATCATTTTAAAAATTATTGGGTTAGAAAAAAGCAAGTTCAATTCTGGTCCAAGTGGGTCTAAGCATTCAGAAAATCAACAAAGTTTTAGCTCAAAATTATAATTTTGGTGAGACTTAAGTGTCAAAACGTTTAATGTGTATGATGAAATGTTGTATAGTGGATTGATTGGGGAGTAACGAGTCATGAATGTAAAAACCTTTGATTGATCAATGATTTTCAACCAATTGAAGATGAAGTTACATTGAAGATAGAAAATGTTGCAACCGAGCTAATATCGATTGATGTACTACAGTCTTTCTAAGAGTCGCTGCATAGTGAAGACAAAGACAAAGAAATGAAGCTAGGACATTAAAGAGCAGATAAAACGTAAGACATTAGAGAGAAGCCAACTTGTTTATCATAGACTTTGCTGACTTTTCATGCTATTTTCGGTTAGAAAAACAAAACTTTTGAAGCTGCATTTATCAAGCGTTTGATAGATTTTGTAGGACCTCTGAGGTACAAGATGGCAGTTGACAAGGCAAGTGTTGTACGAAAGTATAGATGTATGCAGTACGGTACTTGGTTCCATGTTTATTTTAAGCTAAACCTATCTACATTTGTAGTTTAAGGCCGGTACGTTTCAGATACCTTATGAAGCAACCCATCCAAGGATGTCATCTACAGGTATCACAGGTCGTTGTTCCGCATGCCCCTGGTCGACTGGAACCCTTCCAACTCTGAAGAATATGCATCTCTTAGTCCCAGTTTAACATTAAAACTTAGCAAACGATGCAAAGCATCCAATCATATTGATAATATTTCTAGACAAATAATTCATCGGTTAAAAATTGTATGATAACTGGTTTGACACGGACCATTTCGCTAAACTCAATCCTTTTGCGGGTTGAATATCTACTTTTGATAAAATTAATTTATTGACTACCAATTTTCGATAAAATTAATTTATAACACAAATAATAATAATAATTTTATTATTGGAGGAAATAATTTTTTAATAAAAATCAAAGTATTTTAGAATACCTCTATTTTTGTGTAAATAATAATAATAATAAATACACGTCACTTCATGCTCGAGCTTGTGCTACGAAGGACTAGCAGTAGTCGTAACTAGTGTTTGAATCCAACAAGCTAGACAGTAGTAGTGTAGTAAAAATGCATTACTTTCGAATATTACCCTCTTAAACACAAAAAATGTAATTTTCCACCGACAGGCAAAACATTTATTTTGTATGAATACAAACTTTTGTTAATATTTTATATAAAAAAATTGAGATCCATTGTTGGTCATCAAGATTTTTGGACTCCGAAATCTGGAAGAAATTTGATTTTGTAGAAAATCATATATTTATCACGCTCTTGTTTTATGCATGGCTTTCACTTTCACCCACTTAAAAAAATAATCCACAACCACGTTTAAATACTTCATTTTGCATGTAAATACTTCATTTTGCATGTAACCGTTCGTATGAGACCAACAAGATCGATTCTCCACTTATAAAAAAGGAAAGGTATTGGGGTAAAACACATTGGTTCGCTAGAAAGAAGGCGCGTCGTAACATATTTTTGGCATGAATTGCATCCTCGTAAAGAGAAGAGAAGTTTGTTGACCACAAACCATAAGACCTAAAAAAACTATGTAATCCAACAAATGTTGGTAAAAGTTTTAGAAAGGTTTTGAAGATATTTTGAAAACTAACCATTATTAGTAATATGTTAGAAATATTTTAAATCATAGTCATTAGTTTCTAATGAGAAGACAAAGATTCTCTTATTATCAGTCTTTAAAAAATGATGTTTACCGATTGATTTTTTATAAGATTATCAATTAAAATATCACATCAAATCAATTATAGTACATCATTACAAACTAATAAATCGATATATTTGAAAAAATTGTTAAATAAAACGGATAAAAAATATATATTTTTTTCATTTAAAAATATTTATGATGAAACAGACTTACTTTTATTTTTTGACTTTCACCGATCATTAAATATGATCATATGATAAATGACTATACTATATATTTGTGATGTATATATAATCTTACTTATAGCTCTAACCTTCTCGCTAGAAAGTTGAACTAATCCAAATACAGAGATCTAAAAAATTTCAAATAGTGAAAACACAAAAAACAATATGTAATGTTTTAGACTTTTTGGATCGATAAGACAATAAGAATTCATTCAGATAGCGCGTATAAATATGTTAAATTTCGGTAAATTTGTTATTAAATTTAGAAAAAATTGGTAACTTTTATATATATATATATATATATATATATATATATTAAATTTGGACTTTGATTTGTTATTAAATGAATGATAAATATTAATATAAGAAATATCATCTAAATTTTGCTTTAAGAGGTTTATTCTATAGATATAGTTATACATAAACCATCTTTTTATCCTATTTGTAATTGCATATCTCCTACAAAATGATCATCGTGTGTCTGCTAAATACAGATATCATGTGTTTAGTAATATATTGTTTTAATCTTAGAAAATGTTAAAAATTGATAAACTTTTTTAAAAAAATCATCAAAATTTTCCATCAAATTATGAAATTATGCATATGATTCACCAATCATAATTTTTTTATAACTTTGTCTCTATTTTATATATTAAATTTTGGTTGTGGACTGTATAAACAAAGACTATGCTAAATTTCAACTCTTTTTTTATTAGATCTCAATAATACTAGATTTTAACACTTATTATTTACCATTGTATCTTTTAATTATGGGTTAGGCTATATCTCGACCCAATTTTAATGGTATAGACCCCGATTGATTTTGACCCAAATTTGATAGATCTCGATTTTGTTTTTTACTCTTTTCTCTTCATATACCCATTTAAAAAATGTTAGATTTTCAAAATCCAACTTCACCATATTGTCAATGTACTTACTCGTTCATATATGATATGATATAGTTTTTTAAAAAAATCGATATATATATATATATATATATATATATATATATATATATATATATATGTTTGAATATTTGAGCTAGAAGTTCAGATTACAAATAAACGATATATATAGTTGTTTATTTGATTTCTAGTTAGTTATATAGTGTATGGTATGTGTAAATCTACATTATGTATAGGTATATCAAATTCTTTTTTATGTTAGTTGCATAAATTATACACAACACACCCTTAATTTCAAACATCATGCCATGATAATTTTTCTTTGTTAAACCTAACACACAACTGCTATAATTATTTTCTATTAGACCATTATACCAAACACTTGATCATTCAACAAATCTCAACAAACCTAATTTTTCTAGACTTTCAAGTAAATTATATACTTTAAATTCTTATAATTTTGGCGGTAGCTAAGAAAAATCAGGAAATATTACTTCACCACTCATGATTAGAATGGTGGGTACTTAATTCTCCTTATCATATACTAGTTCTTCAGATAATGATTATGATATCATTTTTCTTGATGTTGTGGTATCGCGGGTTTATTTTTTAATATTGTTTAGCCATTTTAGAAAATGTTTTGACTAGAGATTTAGTAGTTTGGTTCTATCATAGTGAATAGAGAGATTAGTGAAAGAGACTCACTAATTTGGTTGAGATAATGGATGACAAGAAATAGGGTAGAGAGGAGATTTTAGTGGTGTATTTATAGAATATATGAAATTTGAGAAATTAGTGCAATAAAGGTTGTAGTTTAGTTGAGAGAACTTTAAGATGTACTTATAGGGAATAAAAATGTGCGCCTATAGGGAAGAAGATATAAAGTAGTGATAATTTTATATTATATAGATAGTATATATTCCTTATAATGACGAGGTAAATATATAACAAAGGCTAACAAAAAATAAGATGCATAAAATAAGGGATAACTGAAATACGAGGCATACAATATATGATATGAGGGTCATAAGAGTTATAAGATGAGGGCTGCAAAGAAGTACGAGCTGAGGGACGTAAAAAGAAACAAGGGTCGTACGAAGAATGATGAGGGTTATAAAGAAGTATAAGATGAGGGTCATAAAGAAGATATGAGATGAAATTCATGAAAGTTATGAAAAAGTACGAGACAAGGATCGTAAAGAAAATATAAGATGAAGGTTATGAATAAGTACAAAACTAAGCTCGTAAACAAGATATGAGATGAGAGTCATATACATGAAAGTATTAGGTGTTGTTTAGTAAAGTGTACGACGATGACATGATTAATCCAATGATAACGCAATCTGCTGCGGTATATCTGTGTGGTTATTAGACTTTTATTTTCTATTTACCAAGCCCTACTATCTAATACCCGGGTTGTGGCCTATTCTAGAGCTCGTCAAGGAAGAGGATGATAAAGCACCACTAACTATCACAGAGAGGCAACGAACTCAGAGAATTTTCAAAGCTTGTAGTGGTAACAGTTCCACGACAATGATCTTACTGGGATCTGGCTCAATATCCCTAATAAAAGTGTTCATAAAGAAGTTGATGAGGCATCCCGAACTAAGATGCTAGGATAAAAGAAGAGAACGAAAAATAGGTGGACACAAAATACCTCTATATAAGAAATGACGTGTTTTGAAAAAGAAGAAGATATCATGGTGTTGAAAAGGAAAAATATAGTAGTTGGTGACGAGGTCACGCCTCTTAATAACGAGTTATCGAAGTCTGATCTGATCCCTGTTTCGAATAAAAATGTAGTTGTGGCTTCAAAATAGAAATGTCTGGTGTTCGTGAGGAGGGGCCGCCTCTAAAAACAATGGGGTGAAAATTGATAGGTTGCCTATGACGATGCTGAATGTTACTGCCAAAAATAGGATTAGAGTCGAAAAAAAGGATTGTTTGTTTGCTAGGAACGAGGCCTCACAACTTAAGGATGAGAAAATAAAATATAGTATGATCCATGTTTTTACCGTAGATATTGATGCCATGTTAAGCAAAGTTGTAATGTTGGGTAACAATGATAGTCATCTTACCAAAGCGCCCTTGAAAGTTATGAGAAAATACGTGTTTATTGATGTCGGGGTTGTGGTCTGTAATAAGGAGTTAACATGTCCCTCCGTTAGATAACAGTTAATCAAAAACACTTGGACGAGTTGGTTGTTGTTGTACCTAACCAATCCGAGCAGGTCAAAGGTAAACATATTGGCTTATGGACTTCATCGCAAATGAGCGCGCATCGAACAAAAATTCCGAATGGTGTTCTTGTGAGTGTTCGACCACCAAGTTATTCGATCGGGAGTAAAGTGCTTATAAATTTTCCTACTCTTATATTGCCAGCTTAAGCATTACCTAATATGGTATACTATGATGCTGTAACCGTAGAGGTTATCATGTGGAGACATGTCGAGCTGCAGTTTTAGATATGTAATTGACTAAGAATGTTTGAATTTCATATATGCATCATCATCTCGACATGTGTGCTCTTCCTTACTCGTCTATATATACACCATAAGTTATTAATACTTGCATATCGACATATGACGCCAAAGGATATCAAGGTAATGGATTACTTCATGTCTGAGCTATTTGCATTCGGATCGAGGAAAAATTTGAGAACGAAGTTAAACAAGTATAAACGATGGTTTTACACGTTAACGAAAAAAACTAATGAATGGGAAAAAGACAAATTGGCACCTTCTGTACCCGAGCTTGACTTATTTGTTCCTCAATTGATAGGAACTGGGGGCTCATCATTATTACATGCTTCTGAGTAATGGTTGATCTGATGGCTGAGGATGATCATTTTGGTAGAAACAACGGCCTCCATGTCGTAGACGAAGAAGAAAGTATCTTCACCAGTAGCCGACCTATATGTCGTTTGGTAGGACCAAAGCACCTCATCTAGCTTGTTTGACAACTTTCATTTGGTTCCCACTAGTTTTTTCTTCAAACCACCGAGAATGGTTATGTTTGTCATTTTACTTGTTTGCTCGTGTGGGGGTAATAAGGTGTCGAGACGTGTTGTTCTATCCCATATCATCGACATAATGTTGTCAATATAGTTTTTTAAAACCGAGACCCATCGTCGGTCATCAAGATTCTTGGAATCCCAAATCTGGATCAAATTCTATTTTGTAAAAGATCGTACATTTCTCGTTCTCTTGTTTTATTTGCGGCTAGCACTTTCAGCCGCTTGAAAAAATAATCCCAATCACGACTAAATACTGCATTTTGCATGTAACCATCTATATAAGACCAACAAAATCGATCCCCCACTTATCAAAGATGAAAGGTATTGGGACAACACACATGGTTCGCTAGACAAATGGCTCGTTCCAATATATTTTTGGCAGGAATCACATCCTCTAAAGAGAAGAGAAGTCTGATATTCACAAACCATAAGGCCTAAAGACACTATGTAATCCAATAGATGTTGGTAAAGTTTGAGAAATTATTTGAGGATATTTTGATAACTAGCCAGTATTAGTAATATGCTAGAAAAGTTTTAAATCCTAATCGTTAGTTTCTCTCATTACGGCCTTAAAAATGATGTAACCGATTGATTTTTGTTAGATAATTAATTAAAATATCATACCAAATAAATTCTAATACATCAAATTAGTAAGCAAAGTAATTAATCGATACGTTTGAAAAAATTATTAAACAAAAAGGATAAAAAATGTAATTTTTTCACTTATAATATTTATTTAAAAAAATATTTATGATGAAACGGACTTACTTTTTTGTTGACTTCTATCGGTCATTGAATATGATCATGTGATAAATGACTATAATATCTTTTCATGATGTATAACTATAACATTTTCTTCAGAAAACTAAACTAATCCAAAAAACAGAGCTCTCAAAAACTCAACGAGTAAAAATACAAAAGGAAGAGGTAATATTCATCGTCCAATCTATTATTATTATTATTATTATTATTATTATTATTATTTTTATTTGTTTTAGATTTTTTGGAAAAAAAATGTTATTAAATTTAAAAAAAATTTGGTAACTTATTTAGATTTTTAAAATTTAGAATTTGATTTGTTATTGAATGGTTCATAAAATTTAAATATGTTTGAATATAGTTGTATATGTATAGCTGTTTATTTGATTTAGACTTTTTTTATGTTTATGCTTAGAAAATAAGGTTGAAAGATGATTTGATTTATATTTTTTTTGGATGTTTATGCTAAAAAAAATAAGGTTGAATGATGATTTGCATTTGTTGGAGAGGTCATAGTTGTCGAGCATTTTCGCGTATAAACCGCACAATAATTGCCGGATTCGTGCGTCCAAAATGCGCGAAATTGCATGAATTTATGCGACCAACGTTTATAAAAATGGGCGTTTGAGAATGCGCGAAACTGCACGAATTCGCAGTTTCAAAATGTGCGAAACCGTATCATCTGACAAATCGAATGTGAATATGATTGTTTCGCATATGAATCATAAAAAAAAAATACATGTTCGGAATATGAACAAATTTCATTCTTGTAATTTTTTTTGGGAGACTTACATAATGGGTCTAAATTTTGTCTCTATTTACTCAAGTATACCCCAACAAATTCATTTTACAAATAGATCCAATCCATTTAAGAAAAGACTCAATTATCTATACAAACAAAACAATTACATCCCCAAATCAAAATATTTAACTTCAATTTCAAAATCAATTCTTTCTCCTCAAACTTTCTTTGTCATATTATCAAATTTATTAAGGGTAAAATTGTATATAAAATTTAAGTTTGGACTAATAGATAAATAAAATCATATTTTGGTAGATATTGGTAAAATCTATTTGAGGCTGGACTTATTAGTAAATTAGATACGTTTTTGTACCCAATTGGTATAAATCCCTTTTTTTTTACAATCCATTAAACCCTAAAACTTAGTAATTCCATTATTCACAATTAATTCATATCTTTTTTATCTCATTTAAACCCAAGACATTATAAACATATCTTTTTGAGTATGTGTTGTCTTAAAATACTTTTTTCTTACGGAATTTGTATTGATTAATTTAAGATAAGAAAACAAAATAAATCAAGATCCAACCAACAAAGATCTTCGTTACCATCAAACACTAGTTTAGACGTCATTATCAAAAGGATCATGTAAAACGCAAAGTTTTGGAAATCTTCTCTGTTTTAAGTGTGTTTTTTTATATTAATTTCCCAAAATCTGCTAAAAATAATCTCACATCCATTCCGTTTTCTTGCAACCTTTAGCTTTCTACAGACAACTCTTTATGTTAGATTTACTTTCCAATTTTGTTTGTTCTGTTGGGTCTTCTAAAAAACAGTTTCTTTTTCTTTCTTTCCAATTTCATCGTTCAAATTCGTCAGGTGTTTATGAACAACACCCATTTCTGCAATTCTCGAGATTCCATGGCGTCTCTTAATTTATCAAAGATGGATGATTCGAGCAAGTAGCCATCTTTCAATTTCATTTTACTTTTATCGCTTGTAAGTCGTGTGTTAAATAGTTAGGGTTTTGTTTACTTTTCAAGGTAATGGATTATCGTCGAGATTCCGGCGGAAACGTGGTCCATGTGATTCCAACTAACATCCCGCCGCCGGAGACCTGGGTTCCGAATCCCAATGACAGTGCCATGTGGGCAACGGAGGAAGACTACAACCGAGTTTGGTTGAACCCAGTTATTGAAACTTCCACCGACACTCTTTCTAACTCCAGCTACGACCAACGTCGGTCCGGGAGTGAACAACCACCGAACAAGAAGTCCCGCAATTCGCAGGCTGATTCCTCTGCCACCAACAGTCGTATCAAAGCGATCGGGAAAATGTTCTTCAAGACCAAGCTTTGCTGTAAGTTCAGGTCGGGGACTTGCCCCTATGTTACAAACTGCAACTTTGCTCACAGCGTGGAGGAGCTTCGTCGTCCGCCGCCTAATTGGCAGGAGATTGTGGCGGCTTCCGGTGGCGGAGACCAGGTGGAGGAGTTCCAGATTCCTTCGATGGTTTCGACTGAGGCGGAGATTGGTCGGTCTTATAAGGGTAGGCATTGTAAGAAGTTTTATACCGAGGAAGGGTGTCCTTATGGGGATAGTTGCTCTTTTCTGCACGATGAGGCATCTAAGAACAGAGAGAGCGTTGCCATTAGCTTGGGGCCTGGTGGCTATGGTGGTGGCAGCGGCGGAGGTGGTGGAAGTAGCGCTGCTGCTGCTGCTGCTGGTACTGGTGCTGGAAGTAGTAACAGCAGTGGTGTTATCGTTCTCGGCGGTGGTGCTGGTGGTACTGGCGTGGGGCAGAACATGAAGCCTTCGAATTGGAAGACCAGGATTTGTAACAAGTGGGAGCTGACAGGCTACTGTCCTTTCGGGAGTAAATGCCACTTTGCTCATGGAAGTGCAGGTAATGATCATTTCAGCTTCATTAAAAAACCTTCTATAAATGCCTATTTAATTTTTAAAACGTTAGATTTTGTTAGATTTGAGTCTATCTGGAGTTGTTTCTCTTACATTAGTTACACTTATAGCCTCATTTATTGGTTATGTTGTGTGATATTTATGTTACTTAATGCTCAAATTATGTTTCTCCTTGATCTTTATGGATTACTATGGTAAGTGCAAGCCATTGTTGTCATGTGCCGTTCTAACCGTGCTGTGATAGCTAAAACCTATATTCGGTTGTCTATTTTCTGTAAATTAAGACTAGTGAGTTTAAGCAATTAGGAAACTTTTTGTTCCCCGTCATTTAAAGCATTTGTTGGGGTTTTCAACTCCCTATTCGTATTAGATTATGCATAAAGTAGCATATGGAGACTTGCAGAAGAATGGAAATGTAAAAATGTTGCTTTTAGATTTTGATACGAAGTTAGAGAAAGGTAGTTTTAAGAGAGTTATTTTGTAAACCTCGACAGAAGGGTGTTTTTTAGGATCCCGTCTTTGGCTCCTTTCGATTAGCGGATTACCATTCATTTGTGTCCTGCCTTTAAACGACCCGTGCTAAATTACTGTATTCTTCAGTTGATGATACATAGCTTCGATAAGAAAAAATCAAAAGATAAAGCTTGCTTTGTATGAGGAACAAGATTTGGAGTCAATCCTTCTCGCGTGCTTGATTTTAACTTAGAAATGAAATGTCTGGTTCTTCACGAGAATAAGTCACATAGCTATACGTAAAGTGCAGTCCCAAAGAGGCACCATGAGCACCTGCATTAAGTCTGTACCTTAGTTTAGTACTTTTGTTTGGTAAGTTTTATTACTTCTTAGCTGTGGAGGAAAGATGCTATTTGCATTTTGCATATGTCTCAGAATAGCGTGATTCAGTATGGAGGGTGCATTTTGGAGTTGTTTAGTGCACATAGGCTGTTTGGTTCTCAATTTTAGAAGCAAGCAGCTGTTTTGCTTGGTCTACTTGAAAAGGCTTGGTCTACTTTTTGCACTGCCTTTTTCTAACTGTACAGTTTTTCAAGCTAATGCCGTTATTTTTAACCTTCAAAGTTTATTATTCTTAGCTATAGGATATTAATCTTTGGTTGGTGCTTGACAACGAGCATGCATAGTGGCACTAGCAATTAGTACTTTTGAGGAAATTCAAAAGCTTATAAATTACGTTTTTTCGGCTGCAGAGTTACATCGCTACGGTGGTGGTCTTGTTGATATAGAAGCGAAAGATGGTTCCGGTACCCCTTTCGACCCAAAACAAGGAGGAGTGACACCAAAAGCTTCGGTTGATACTCTGGTTGGATCAACCAACATGGTTCCTCATTCGGATGTTTATCATGTGGGAGGAGTTCAATCGCAAAGGCCGTCGTCTCTTATGATCCAGAAGCCGGGGCTAAAGCCTCATCAAAAATGGAAAGGTCCAGATAAGATCAGCAGAATATACGGTGATTGGATTGACGATTTTGAATAGAAGAAATCATAAAAGGAGAATTGGTAAGAGGTTCGTAAGTATATGGGTCGGATAAACTTTTTAATGTGGGCTATGGAAGATTTAGTAAATGTAGGAGTGGTTACTGTTGTGATGTTCCTTTGTTGTGATTAGTAGTACTGCTTTGATACTATATTGTAGATGGTGGTGTTAAAAACTCTTTAAGTTATAAATCTAGGTGATGGAACTGCAGATTCTCTGGTCATGCATCTTAGCTTTGTTGTCTTTAAGACTTTGAATAAATAGCTAGGAGCATTTAAATACCATTTTTTTATTGGATGATATTTTTATTTTGGTTTTAATGATTAAAATATAAACTTTTATATATATATTAGTAGTAATTTTGAAATGCTTTTCTTTGTCTTTGTAATAAAAAGAGGCATGTCGCTCTCACTAAAGTTATGACTCATGTTTTGTTTTAGTGGTGGACAGACATCCGATTCATACCAAATAGATAGTGGATTTGGATTGGATGGGTTTACGTAGTCAGATTGGTTTGGTTTTGTTAGGGTGTGCTTGGTCTTGGTCTTGGTTTTTGTATTTTTGAAAAAATAGAAAGATTGAAGTGTCTACTTCGACGTGCATGTTAGTATGTTTTTTATTTCGATGATGATTTAAATTTACGAAGTTGAAAAAAATAGTGTTTTCGGTGAGTTTATGTTTTGAAGGTTTTTTTCAATTTTCTTAAGTTTTAGGAAGTTGGTTGTTAGGTTTTATTAGATTTTGTGTTAAATAACTATAAAAAAAATAGTGGTATAAAAGATAAATAAATAGAGTTTTATAACCTAAAATAAATAAATAGAGTTTTGAAGACTAGAGTTTTATTATGAGTAATAATTTCGGTAATAGTGAAAATATAATTAATATTTAATTGTTTTTTTAGCAATTTTTGAAAGAAAATTGTTGGGATTTTCTTAAAAATATAATTATTTTTCAACTTTCTATTAAATTAAACTTTCCGACCTTCATGGTTTTGATAACAACTTCAAATCAGATTCCAATTTTATTTTTTTTCAAATTGATAATTTTATATGCGTTACCCCATATATAATTTTTTCATTGTTTTGGGATATCCATTTTATACATGATAGTTTCTTTTCCAATTGTTTTGGGCCGTGAATTTGATTTTTAAATATATATTTTTTAATTCGTTGTAATTTTTATTTTTGGACTATTTTTTTTAAGTATTGGACTTTTTATTAAATTTTGAAATATACATTGCTTTGAAACCCATATTGTATGGCCCGAGCTTGAAACATAGTTTTATATCTCCTAAATTTTGGAAGGAATTAATATTTTAAAGCACTAAATTTTGTGCTAGGTTTTTTAAGCTCTCATGAATATGTCATACCAACCTTCCTTTCCAGCAATTTGATTTTCAGATTGAAGTCTTTTTAAGTTAGTTTTCTTTTCTTTCTTTGATTTACATTTTTTTTATTTTCACTCTTTATAATCCTGAATGATTTCATCATCTCATGCTTCTAAAAATTTTAAATTCCAGAGCTTCTTTTGATTCCCAGTCTTCAATTGCTTCATTCACCTGTAATATAAATTTACTGACAGACATAGTCAAGCTGAAGCTTGCTACAACAGAGATTGATGTTAGATTATTAAAGCTAATAGAAGGTAAGATTTCTTTTGTATTGAACACTCGATTTATAAATTAAATTCTATAATGATTAACAATTACTATCGAGCCTGAGATAACCTGTTCCCAGAAATTCCAAAAATGTTGTTGCTCTAAGAGGAATAAGAGTTTGGTCTTGGTTGAAGTCAGTTTCTACAGTACCTTTCATGGTCCTCTTTGCTATCCAATCGCCAACCATACTTTGTTCCCAAAAAATATGAATCATTGTCATTGTAGATGATATTAATTTTCTGCAACATTGAATGACAAGCTCAAGATACCAGAGAGTTATGCCTTTTAAAATCATCTAAATTTATATACTTGAATATGTTTTATATCAACCATGTTGATGCTTTTAGCTATACAGACAAGGATGCCATCTAGTAATGTACAGCCCTCAGCTACAATATGCAGTTGTTTTCCATATATTCTCCTAAAACCCGCAATTATGTCTCATTTGTGATCCTTGATTAGACCACCCCCGCTTGCTTCACCTGATAAACAACATGGTTTATCCGTGTTTAATTTGTACCTCTTAGCTTTAGAGTGTATCCATTTGAGAGAAAGAACAAGTCTAGGCTTATTTAAATGATGAACACAACCAATAGAAGAAGCTACGTTTGAATCTTTGCCCCAGTGAGACCTTTTTAAGAGATTTACATAGTCCAGACCGGTAAGGATATAATTGATATAGTTAATCGTAGTTCATGAGTTGACATTCTGATCTATATGTTTCTTTTTATTTCTTGAAATCCAAATAACACATAAGATAATTGATGGTATGATAGTCTTTATGTGGATGTCTTTGTTTGTGGACCAGAACCATGATCTTACCATGTGACCAAAAGTCATGTTCTTATTGATGTAGATGTTGAATAAACTTTTAATGAATTCAGACATTCCTTTTGTCTTGACATTGAACAAAGACGTGTTAAATGGTTTCAGAACTCTTACAATATTGAAAATTAAATGCCAACTGAAACATTTTCCTTTGCAGAATGGAGTCAACAAAGAGCCAATTATGTAGGGTGAACCAAAAGAGAAATAAACATTTCCTTGGTGTAAATGAGTTCCAAAGGTTTTTTTTGAATAAATTAGACTTATTGCCTTTAGATCTAATCGAATTTCAAGTGTTTTTGGTATTATAACAACCATTCAATGAGGTAGACCATTTGATTGTGTCATTGATTGAATTTAGAGCTACCTTCCTAACTTTTACAATATATGAAAGAGTGACTGAATTTTCAAGTTTCTCCATAATCCATTGCCCATTAGTCTAGTAATTTTTAATTTCATCCAGTAAATACAATGATCTATCTTCCTCAAAACTGAATTGAATTAATGGAAGAGGGATAAACCATATATCTAACTAAAATTTTTATTTTACCAAAATTTTTATTTTACCTTGCCCAACCTTCCAGAGAAATATTTGAGCCATGTTTCGGAAATCCAAGAATTTTTCCCATGTCTTTGAGGTGCTTCTTAGTTTTTTAGCAATGATTTGATGATGAAGCGGGCAAAAATAGATGACATTAGCTTTGATCATAGTGTATTTTGCTCTCTAAATCTTAGCTATAACTTGCATGAATAAGTAGTTTGAAGATCCCCTAACTTCCTAATATGCAGCCCACCCTTCTCATATGGTTTGCAAAGATTAAACCATTTCGACCAATTAATAAACAATTTGGTTTCCTTTGAACCCGAGAGGAACTTGTTGCATAGACGGTTGATCCTTTGAATCACTGATTTTTAGAGTAAGGAGTTTTGGATGTTGTAGTCAGAGATAATGGCCAGAACATACTAAATTAGGGTAAGTCTTCCACCAAAAGATAACCGGTTGTTATCCCTCTCAGAGATTTTGGTTCCTAATCTTACAAACCAAATCATCAAAGTTTCCAACTTTGTTATTAGTATTGATTGTAATATCCAAGTATTGGATTGTAATACATTGTCTTCAGAGTCCTTAGAGATTTGAAAATTTAACTCTCTGAAATTTACCTCGTCTTTGACTTGTTTTAACGAGTCAAAAACATTAATAAAAATTCCTTTTATTCCAACTTTTTAATTCAGATTTTAACCTCTTTAGTTTACTCGAGAAATCTGTAAAGAATAATTACCACGCATTTCTTCGGTTCAATTCTTCTCCACCATATTAAAAAAGTTTTTGTGCATAGTCCATATATTGAGAAACTTAAAGGGTGACTTGACATTTCCTTGATTAATATATAGATATACTAAGAGGGGAATAATATGAGCATGTCTTGGCAAGATGTTTCACCTTTATATTATCAAAATAATTCAACCAAAGGGTGTTGTATAAGGCATGATCCAGCATTTTCCACTTTCTATTATTTATCCAGGTGAATTTCGAGCCTGTGTATCCAACATCTGTTAGTTGACAGTCTTGACACCAAAGTCCCCTAGAACTACCCATTCCTTAGTTCCATCTTCAAGAGATCTTAGGTTGTCCCAAATATTTGTCTTTAACTCTACACAACATTTTACATAAACTAATGTAACTCTTTCGTCTCTATCATTCCGTCTATATCTTTTAATACATCAATTTCGAGCCATGACTTACAAAAATTGTGTCTAACTCTATTCTTTGGAGGCACCCAAATGCTCAAAGGAGTTCTAATTTACTTTGCTATAGATTTTATTGTGCCTTCATAGTTTGGTAGGCTCACCCAAGTAGGTGTTTGTTTGGATTGAAGAAAGCAATTTCAAGAGCCTCATTGTTTTCTGACCCATTGTCCATATATTTCTTCACCAAATATTTTTAATATCCTTTTTTAGATCAAATTCAATGAAAGATGTATGGAATACCATTGTGTGATGCTATATTCCCTAACAAATAAAAAAAACATCCAACAATTACTTAACTGATTCCATACTTGGTTTTCTTGTGACAGAATTTTCAATAAGAGTCTGCTTTGAATTCATTTGAAGTCTCTTTATTTTTTGTCTCAACTTAATGACTACATGGTCTAATTTCTGTTGAATTGTGACATTTTTGTGCCAGAGTTCAACCTGGATTTCATAGTATTAACAATGAATCTGAATGAACTGTAGTTTGATTGTTTTGACTTTTATGGTTTGATTATTAAAACTTCGGTTATGCTTATGTTTGTGATACTCGCTACATTTGATATTAGATGATTATTATCATTATTTAGAGATGCACATTGTTTAAGAACTGGTTTGCTCTTTTACATAGGTGTAAATTATGTTTCTTGCTGTGAAGTAGCTATAACCACGCAGTTTGGATTTAACTTCGAAGAAATTCGTTAATAGATTTCACCCTCCTTCATCTATCTTTCATTAATCCAGTCAACCTCCGCGACCGAAAGAAGATTCCGATGGATGATTGATACTCTATTTTCAGCTCTCAAAAATCGGTTCTTTAGAAACTTTTTCTAGCAAAATCTTGTTATTTTAAAAACAAAATCAGGACCATTTGAAATTTATGGTTAACGTCTCTAAAATTTTATATAATTGTAAAATCAATTTTTTAAAAAAATACATCAAATTCCAGTCATTTCTTCAAAATAAGCCGTTTCTACCGCCAAAAAAGTTTATATGTTATATATTATCTGAAATCGCATCAAATAATATATAACAAATCGCGGAAAAAGTTAAACCCTTTTGCTATATTCATCTATAGAAGAAACAGAAAATCAAGAATACTTACGGGTTTGCCTGCTGCTATCCATCTAGTATTCTCTTCAGTTCTTTTGCGTTCTTCAGCGATTCCACGTTCCCCGGAGATTCCGTTTATGAAACTAAGAGACCTGCAGAATCAGATTAGAGAAAAAGGAAAAGTTTCCAGACACTAAGGAAGCGGCCGTATTTCTGATTAGGGTTTAGAGTGATGAAATACCTAAACCTAGCCCCTTATTTATAGATTTTACGATGTGAAGCCCAACATTGTAAAGCCCATCCTTTGTTACTTCCTTGTGTCTGGGACCATAACCCAATAAATTGATAATTCAATTTATATCTCTGATTTATTAATTCAGGCTTAAGTGTTGAGATTTGGGCCCTCTTCATCACAGTGCCCAAATTCAACCCGGTTACCACACTTGAGCCCATAACGCCTTTTTACATATAGGTCCAATTTAGTTAATTAAATAATTAACTCGACTACTTTTAATTTGGACTTCCTTAAGACAATAATCGAATATGTTTATTTAGCATGTCGGTCCAAATTATTGTTAGTCTATAAATATATTAAATAAATATATTCCAACATTATATTCCTAGACTAAATTTATCCAGAATTATCGAAAGAAAAAATAAACTCGAATTAGGTATATTTCAAAACCGTGTTTGTTATAATGATTTTGGAGTTTGATTTTTTCAACTAATTTTAGTTGAAATAATTGTTTGAATAATGTTTAAAATGTAGTTTTATATATCAATTTTAAACCTTTCGTCTTTTCTATTAACTGGATTTAAGTTTTTCGTTTTCATTTAATCGATTCAAACTTAAAATGGTTCTTGTTTTTATAAATAGAAATAAAACAAGAACCTATAAGTAGTTTGAGATCTATTTGGTCTTGATTTGGTGTTTAGATAAGAGAAGAGGTGAGGTCTGTTGTGTTGAGTGTTGACATTTAAAGAACAAGTATTCTCTTTGGTTTACTAGGACTAGGACTAGGACTATACAAAAATAGGTGAAAAAATGTGACTTTATTGGAACTTTTTTGTTTATAGAACTAAAATAGAAAGTGCTGTGTATGGATCCTGGCTCCTCATCTCTCTCACCATGACTCGTTCAATACCAACCAGACCAATCAATCACCCCTTTAGATATTTCCTTCTTTATCTCCTCCTAACCCAAAAAGGAACCCCAAAAAAACACTTCCGATCAATTCAGAGAGGCCGGAACATCCCAAAACTCCGGCCACCCACCCACACCCTCAATGTCGTGGATAGACACTGAATACAAACCTCAAGCACCACCCTACAATCCACCACCATCACCTTACACTTCACCACCAATCACCATTGTAATAACCCTCGTTCTTCTTGTTTTTTTCTTCGTAAGCTCTTTCTTTATTTATTTCTGTAGATGTTTTTTGATAAACTTACTACAAGCTTGGCGTCTACAACGAACTGCTTCCGGTCATCTCGTCAGCCTTTCCCACCATGCTGTAAATCCAGGACTAGATCCTATAATCATTCAATCTTTCCCTTCTTTTCCTTATTCGTCGGTTAAAGATCTCCGTCTCGACAACAGATGTGGTCTCGAATGTGCTATTTGCTTAGCTGAGTTTGAGGATGAAGATATTCTTCGACTTTTACGAACTTGCCTTCATGTATTTCACTTAGAATGTATTGATCTTTGGCTTGAGTTGCATAAAACTTGTCCGGTTTGTAGAAGAGAGCTTCATTTACCAACTTCTAACCAAACAAGCCCTACCGAAACTCCTGCTCCGGACTCTGTTAGTATTTCAATTAACGAGGATAACGAAGTCGGTGGTAGTCAAGAAAGACACGAACATGGTGAAGAAATTGAGATGCAACATAATGATCTTGAAAAGTTTCCAAGGTCGCATTCGACCGGGCATTCGATAGTGAAAGATAAAATCGTCAATATTGAAGAAAAGTATACGTTGAGATTGCCCGAACATGCGAAGATCAAAGTCGGACATAATCAGACGGAGAGTTGTATTACATTCGGTGAGCTTTCGAGATCTTTCGACATAAAATATGGTCATTTAGGTGAGGTTATTGGTTGTTCATCTAGTGATGCAACCAAATCATGAACAAACAAACTTGTAACTTTGGTTTTAGCTTAGGATTTGAAACCCACATTAGAATGTTTGTTCTTGTGGGACAGAAATTTTGTAGGTGAAGAGATTAGTTAAAATTTTGGCGGATGAAATCAAATATAGGTATAAATATGTGTTAGAAAATCCACAGGTATAGAAGTTGTAATGTTTATGATGTATATTATAGTGCGAGAAAAGTCATAAATATTTTGACACAAGTGTAATGTAGGTAATCGATGTTGCATACTTTTCTCATAATGTATTGTAAGGTAACTTGAAATTTTGTAGGGTATGATGCCATTAAAATAACAGTTAAAATAGTTCCACATGTCTAGCTTGATATTTTGACGAGAAGTATATACTTTTCTTCGGTACAATGGATTGAGATTCTAATCGATAGCCTTTTTATTTATACTATTATTTAGGTTTTGGATCAGACATTTTTAACACATCACTATAGGGACATGAACCGGTTAATATTTATATTTTAATGAGATTGACTTAATAAATACGGATATAAAATATTTAATTACCTTAAAGATATTTACATTTTAGAATATTTTGGTAATATTTGTTAATAAATCTATACCTAATTTTATAAAAATAAATGACTTTCTAAACTATTAGAAACGTTTCGAATTAAACTATTATTATCATTCTGTTAAAAATGTTTTACTTTCGAATTTCTATTATTAAAAAATATAGTGTATTTAAACATGAAAGACTATCATTCCAATATTTAAGATTTTTTATCCACCCAAGCAATACGATTGGAAATTTTGATGAAGTTGTTACTAAAATCAAATCAAGTTTGAATGAGATGTTAAACTACTTTCTTTTAGTGGAAGACTAATATTGATACAATCTTTTAATGACTATTCCAATCTATCACCTTTAAAATTGTCATTTTCTTAAATTTGTGATAATAAAGATTGAGGAAATGTGTTGAAGATTTTTATGGGGTATTTCAAAAATTAAACAAGCAGTTCACTGTGCTAGTTAGAAACAATTATGCAAACCATATGATGAAGGTAGACTCAATATTATGAGCATAGACGATATGTAATATATTTTCTCTCATAAAATTTGGTTTAGTTTCAGAAAAAACAATTCTTTATGGGCAAATTATATGAAGTCATTACATTGTTAAACTCATCGTCCATTACAAATTCAACTTAAATCCAGAGATTTGAAAATTTTGAGAAGACTTTTAAAAATTAGAAAATCAGAAGAAAACTATACATTTTGGAAAGTGGGTAGATGTGATATTGATTTTTGGTTGGAGAAATGGTGTGATAATCATGCTTTTATTTCTTTCTCTATCCCAACACTTGACTTTGAGGAAAAAATTGAGAGTTTCTGGTATGAAGGAGAATGAAGTGAAGGAAAACTGAGAGCATATGTCATTCATTCTCACATTGAAAAAATTATGAAAATATGATTAAATTAGCACGATATGATAAAATTAGATGGACATTTTCTTATATATGAGACTTTAATATAAAAAAATATTTGGATGTTATAAGAGAACAAGAAGTACAATCAAACCAACTCAAAGATATAATTTGATTTGATTTGGACACTATGAAAAGTTGCGTTCCAATTGAGTCAGTGTTGCAAAGGAGACATTTATCTTTGGAATTTAAGTGTGAATTCTGCAATAATATTGAAACCATTAAACATTTTTGTGTGGGATGTAAACTGGTTTGGGATATCTGGAAAACTTTTGCAAGGTTGTTTGGTATCCTTATTTTTAGAAATATGACTTGTATCTATGTTATTAGATCCTGGTTTTGGTCTACGAAAAAAGAAACCCATATAAGAATTATCTTACATCTTATAATTTGTTGGGTTATTTGTAATACAATGAACAAGACCAAATATCTAGGATAAAATATATCTTCTAGAGAAATGTTGGATCACATTTATAATATAATTTCAAGATTATATAGAGCAAGCCTTTTTTAAAGTGCTTATTGGAAAACAAATATTAATCTTGCTCCATAAATGGGTTGTTTTGAGCACATTTTTAAGCTTGCACTTTTCAATGTTAGTAAATGGCACCCTCATGCAAAGAATAGACTAAAACTGAATACATATGAGGCTTGTAATTTAACGGGAGAGTCTAGTGGAGGAGGGATATTAAAAGATAATAAGGGAGACTTCTCTTAGCCATTGTCAGAATTTATGGAAAGAAAACTCTTGTATTAGCAGAATATCGAGCATTTATAGATGGCATGTTAATCTGCAAAGAAAGGAACATATCTCAATTAGACATTGAAATTGACTTTTCAGAATTCATTGAAATGCTGACAAAAGAGAAATCCCATGCTTCATGGTATAATTAATTGATTGTTTCAAGAAAAATCTTAGAAGTGGTATGATACTAAAAAATGTTTATAAAAGTCAAACCAAGCTGCTTACTGGTTGGCTAAGGAATATTTAAACGAAATGAAAATCTTAGACTTTGATAAAGACTATATGCATAATTATCTTAGAATAATCTCCTTTTTGGAAATCTTAGAGATTGGTTATCTAAGAATAGATGATTAACAAATTCTAAACTTTTAGTTTCTATAACTGTTCCATATCTTAATCAAATGATAGCATTCAAAGCAAATATGTATTTAAGAAATCTTTACAATAGTGCTAATGTTACAAAAATATTGTGAATCACAATGTTTACTGAACCAAAAGAGCAATAATATTTGTTACTTCTAAAATCACTAGATGCAATGGACTATATAGAAACAGAGTTGAAACAGAGAATATACTTCTGACAAAGAATGGTGTTCAGTTTAACAATATACAAAGGCCCGTTCGTGTCTAGTTCTGAGGCTTTAGACTAGTCATATCGGTAAGGAAGATGGAGATTGCAGGAAAAATGAAAAAAGAATCAGATTAAAAACAACCATGGTTCTCAAGGCAGAACTCTGATCAAGTTACTTCAAGGTTCTCCACCTAAGATATAGAGCTTTACAACAGATCCATAGGTTCATTTCTATTAGCCCACTGCATTATTTCTTAGTATCACTCCAATCAAGTACTGCCATTTTGATACACTCCAATCAAGTCACACTGCTTGATCAGCCGTCAGGAACCCCAAAATAGGTCACATTAGTAACCTATAGAGAAAATAATTTACCCTGAGTATGAATGTTGGTTCATCATGTTCGATATCCGAGAATTTCAGCCACATCGTGTTCTGTTTGGCCTGAAGCTTTGGTACCATTTGTTAGGAATATGGGTATCATATATTCCGCATCATATATAAGTTAGAACAATCAAATATCCACATTAGTTTGATATTATATGTTTTGGGCCCAAAGGACCCGTGCGACTTTGCATATTAGTTTATATATGTTCTTACTTATATACCATTTCCCATTATCATGTTTAATCGATGTATGATGTGGGGCTCTGGTTGTGCCTTAAAACATTCTCATCTTGAATAAAGTACCATATTATGATATAATAGTAAAAACTTATTTTGAATTTGTTTAAAAAATCACATAATTGTTTTACATGTTGTTGTTTATACCAATTTTATATAGTTTATGTTTTAAAATGCTTTAAACCATTTAAATGAAAACTCGTGAAATAAGATATTGTTCATAACAAAGACTTGCAAATAACAAGTTTCACAAAATATCTCTTATGACTAACCGACAGATATGCAGATTATGATCTCAGTAACAAACCTCCCGCTTTATGGATCAACCCTCATGGGTACCCTTCAAGCAAGATTTTCTAATAATCAAATAACGAATACTGAAGTAGGGACCAACGTAGGTATCTATTATCGCCTGCCTGTCGTTGCTCTACCAACTCAACAAACATATCCAAAAGTACTATTATATGAGTAACCCTTTCGAGCCATCGTTAACATTCATGGGACCATCGATGCAACAACAAAAGAATTTAAATGTATTATTACAACAAGTTTGGAGTCAAAACATACAACCACCGCCCGACTATTACCCTTCAAGCCAATATGTGGCCTTTCCTTACAACAATCGGGCATCGTCAGATAAGGTAGCACAGATCGACATGTACCATATGGACAAAAAATACATTTTTTACGATGCATACGACAAATTTATGAAAAGAAGACTCTCCATACACACCAAGGATTGAGCAAGCCTTGTTATCTTCAAATTTCAACATGCATAAATCTACAAGTTTACCTGAAAATGTGACCCAAATCATCATGAGGAAAGTTTCAGAAATAAAAGGATGCTCACCCCAGCGCATATGAAGGTTTCAAGTGCAAAACATCCGTTCTAACTTTGAATTTTTTTTCCTAACTTGGTTCAACGGCTTGCTCACGGGAAACCTCCGCACTTTCAACCAATTATGTATTGCTTACTATAACTATTACATTATATATAATTTCATTACGGAGTATTGCTTTCTATAACCATTACATCATATTTAAGTACCTTATGGGAGATTTGGATTCAACCATTCATTGCAAGTAAATACCAAACAACATCTTACGCCAATATACAGAACGATTCGTGAAGACGAAAGATCAACTATGGCAGTGCCCGAACAATGTATCATATTTTGCTTACATGCAAGAAATATTAATAAGACCACTATCTAAGTCTACTATGATGAAAAGACTCACGTTTTCAACAATCTACTTGCTCAAGTTGAGCGTTATATAAAGTATGATAAAATGGAATGAGCAAAAGTAGCAGTCGACTCAGGTATGGTGACAACTTATCTATATAACCAATCACTACAAAGTGAAGAACAATTAACCATAACACAAGTCAATCCAAAGAATCAACCAGAATTGACAGTGCAGTAATGCAAGTGGCTCGTCCATAACAAGTCACTCTAATTAAAGCAAGAGATACCGAGAAAAAAACAACAATACATGATAAGAAATAATCCGTAACAGATAACGTTAATGACTTCTAGAATTGAACAAATCAAGTAACAAGGAAAACAAATTCTTTTTTATTAGATTTATCTATTATTGATAATTTTCTGACCTTTTTATAATGAAGATAAAGCATTTTTTTATAGTATCATCCCAGACATAATTTTGAATCTATGGATGAATTACACATGACTTTGTGTCCAAGTGACATTCTAAGGAAAAAAAGTTACAAATATTACAAATATACCCTCAAACTTTCGAGGGTATTCTAGTAATATTTAATAGTATTTTATAAGGTCATAAAAGGCTCTTAAGTATTCTTTAGCACGTCAACTATATTTGATTGGTTTGATTTGGGATCATATAGAAGCAATGATTATGTCATTACTTGATTTTATCAGCTTCCTTTTTATATTGAGGTCGTCATATTTTTTAGAATATTCTTGATTCTTAAGTCTTCATCTCTCTTACTTATTCCAGCTTGAATTTATATCCAGTTCACCATATAAGCTTCTTCTTTAGCTATTTATATCCATTTCTTGACTTGATCCACTTAGCCTTCCTCTTAGGATCATATTGATATTAGGGTTGTCATAATGTAAAGTGCAAAATTCTTAGGTATATGGGTCATCATCACATTATATCGTATTTTGGGTTCGTCGTCAACAAATATGTAATGTATCCTAGTATTAATGAAGGTCGTTTATTTATTGAATAATGATATATGAACCTTATGAGAATATGACCTTATCAGGGCTCTCCCCAATTTTTAAGTATAATTTTATTAGTTAACGACTATAATATGAGGTAAATATCGCGAAACTATGAAAATGTTCCCCCTTAGCTTTTAAGTATAATTCTTATATTTAAGGACTATGAGATGAGTTAAGAGTATTATTTATGTTTAAATTAATTCATTGTCTCATATTTCTCTTTAAATACTTACGCGATGTTTACCTCATAAATGTCATATTATTTCTTTATTTAATAAACAAATATTTAAAACTCTTTGTATTATATCATCGTTTTCACTATACATAAAATCTCATCCCTTATTTATTTGTTAAGTTGGAGGTCTTTATTTACTATTATTGCCTATATAAAGGCTTCAAACATTTCTTTTTAATATTTCTCAAAACCTTCTTTCTCTACATTCTCTCTTTACAATTTGTATTTTAGAAATATGTTGTATCCTTATGTTTATCCATCGTTTAAAATTCAAGGTCGTATTGCTAAAAAATCAAACAATGTAAAGGTAAAATTATCAATCTCTTTGTACTTGTTTTTTTTCTTCATTTTATGGTGATGGCATAAGTAATGAGTTTTCTATATTACTTCGTCAACAAAGAATGTTTTAAAGTATAAGTCAGTCTGATTCCTAAAACGATCATAATAGTGTAACTTTGAGTTCTAGTAATATTAGTTTGTCTCATTATGATTGTAATACTAAAATTGTAAATAAAATGAAATTTAGTGTTCCGACTTCGTGTAAAAAGTTGATACTTCTGGAAAAAATGATATTATTTTAGAAACTTTGAACACAAACATTACTTCATCATCTAACTAGAATGTCACCGAATGTCCTTCTATAATTGACTTTGATAATATTGCTAAAGGTATCTATTTCCTAAATAGTTTTTTCTCTTCACTTCCCAACCCTATTATTTATCCTAATAAATTTCAAGAAGATAAAATTTGCTATAATTTGGGTATTGCCCCGTTAGGTATAGGATTCCAAAGAAAGGAGAGTTTCATCATCATAACAAAAAAGATGATGAGTGTTATTTTAAAACCTTTTAAATTTGGGTAGTAGATTTCCATTATACCCTATTATTATTAGGTTTTCATATATGTCTGAATCTACTTAATCCAACTTAATCCAAATAGTCGAATCCGCTCTATATAGAAATGTTTTTTGACCTTTTGCCTTCACGTTTTTACAGGATTCTAAATCAAATTTATTATGTATCTAATCTAAATAAAAATTATTTTGGACCGTTTGCCTTCCTATTTCCTTTGGTTTATATCGCACTTGGTCCTCTTCTGGAATCTTTTGTTTGATCTGATGAGTCCGAATTCGAAGAGCTCCCCGGAAGGGTAGTCCAAAGTAAAGTCACCCCGTAAATTCGGACAGACTCCATGACTTCAGTTCGAACAACACTGGTTGAACCGGACAGGTGACTTTGAACACTGCAAACATAAGGCAGTTCGAACTATGACTAAAGTACTAAAAAACCTAATCACTATCTGACTAAGCTACCTGTACACCTGCTTAAAACTCATGGGTCTTTAAACATGACCCAGGTCCATTAAGCTTGACCCGAAAGCCCATAAGGGCCCAAATTTCACACTATAAATGCCCAACCACCAGCATTAACTATGGGTAAGAAAAATTAACTGCTGCCATGCTGCTTAATTCTCTCTCCACCCTTGAAACACTTTGAAACACTTTGAAATATATTAAAACACCCTTAAACACCACCACACCACAGTGAAACACCCTTACGCCGCCTTAAAACTCCACTTAAAATTACCAGCCTACCCTCATGCTACTTTTATCCTCACCAAATTGGCGACCACAGTGGGAGGCGACGGTGCCTGAATCAAACATTCAAAACCAAGTAAAAGAATTCTGTCCGAATGAATCCGGATAATCCAGAGCTTCCACCAGCTTTGCTCGAAGTGGTGGAAGAGAACGATGAATATACTGTCCAGGAGCGTGACAGGTTGAGGGTTGAAATAGAAGCTCTGAGGGCTGAAAAGGCCAAGATGGGCGTAAAGGAGAAATCCAAAGCATCAGTTGCTCATCGCTCTGATAACCCTCGAGAGCATGAGGCTTCAAAGACTCATGTGAGCACTAAAAAGACACATGCCAGTTCTAAAAAGTCTCACCGGTCCAAGCCTATGGAGAGTTCTGACTCAAGTTCAGAATCTTCGGACAGCTCTTCGGACAGTGAGGGGAATGAAAAGTCCTTGTCCTCCAGCAGTGACGAAGGGCGAACCAGGAAAAAACAAAAGCAAGTTAAAAAGTATTCCAGAAAAAGAGACCACCATGGAAGAATGAAAAGACACATTGGGAAAGGATCATCTCACAGCCGGAGACATATAGACCGGATGCTGGTGGATCCATTTGCCTTCCATGATGAGCCAAGTATCTTTGCAACACCTAATGAGGATACCGTGTTCAGTCGTGGAAGGAATTGGAGGCAGTCTCCACTGTCTTCTAAAATCCTATCCGGAAACCTCCCCAAGAGGTTCGATAGCACCAAGATGGAGAAGTACGATGGCAGTACTGATCCAGACAATCATCTGGAGCAATTCAAGAACTTCATGATGAACTTTGATGATGATGATAAACTACTCTGTAGGGCATTCTCCCAGTCCTTTACGGGGAGTGCTCTGAAGTGGTATAACAGCCTTCCTCAGGGTTGTATCAGAGACTTTGATACCTTTTGGGTAGCCTTTCGAAGGCAATTTGTGGGAAGTAAGGAGCTCAAGGGCAATGGAGATACCATAATCCATTGTGCCCAAGAGCCAAATGAATCGTTGAAAGAATACATAAGTCGTTTTGTGAACACAAAGAACGGGCTGGCTGATTGCTTTGAACAAGTGGCAATAGCATCCTTGAGACAAGGTTTGAACCCGGGTAACCTGGCCGATTCAGTAACAAGGAAGAAAGCCATGACCTGGGGTGGATTGCTAAATCAAGTTGGCAAGCAAATAAATGTTGATGAAACAAAAAAGACCAGGGTGCACAGGCAGGTGATATCCACCCCGGTGACACCAACTCCCAATCCAAACCAGTCCGGCAACAAAGCTAGAGAAACCGGACAGGGGCATGGAAGAGGAAAGGCTCAGTCTCAACCAGCTGCCCCTGCACAAAGTCAGCAGTCTAGAAACAAAAGGGGGCCGTGGGTCCAACCAGAGTGGTTTGCAGAGCTCAAAGAAAGTGTGGCAACCATTTTCGAGAAAACTAAAGATGAAGTACACTACCGGAGACCGGCAACCTTGCAGTCTCCCAGAGAACATCGAAACAGTTCTTTTTGTCAATATCACAATGATATTGGCCATACTACTGATGATTGTATAGCCTTGAAACAAGAGGTTCAAAACCTGATTGAAAGAGGGAAGTTGGGTGCATATGTCAAAAGAAGAGGAGGCAACAGGCCTGACAACACCCACCGGGCTGGTCCGGTCAATGCTGCCCCAGAGGGGGCTATGGTAATCGTTGAAAGGTTTGATGTGGAATCAGAATACTTGGATCCTGATCCAACAAGGAACAGAGTGGGTGCAATAGAGGAACATTCCAGGTCGGTCTCCGGGCTCATTAAATTCTTTGAGTCCTTGACAATTTTCGGAGGGGACACCGTAACGGCTCCTACCACTTCATCGAGAAAAAGGCATGTTCATAATTTGGCAACCCAATTAGAAGGGGGCATGACCTCTTATCAATCGTCAAGTTTATTCCCATTCATCGTCTTTGATGGGGATGATTTGAGAGACATTGCTGGCCCACATGAAGATGCTGTTGTCATCGGAGCATCAATAGGGGGCAATGAGATAAGGCGAATCCTGGTAGATACTGGGAGCTCTGCCAATATCCTTTTCCTAGATACTTACAAGAAAATGAAAAATCCAGCTGTGATTCAAAAGTCAGACCGATCGATCGTAGGCTTCACGGGTAGCTCAGCTGATGTAATCGGTGAGTTTGAAGAAGAAGTATTGTTGGGCAGAGGCCCTTTCAAGAAAACGGTCAGAATACTTTTCATTGTGGTGGACTGTCCCACTTGTTACAATGCTATTCTAGGGAGATCTTGGCTCTCTAGGATGCATGCAGTGGCCTCAACAGTCCATCAGTGTCTAAAATACGCTGTTCAGGGGCAGGTTGGGGTTGTCCGGAGCAGTCAAAAAGTTGCAAGAGAATGTTATGCCACTGCCTTGGCTCCACGAACGCTGGGGGCAGTCCGTATAAATGACCAATAGCAGTTTGAGGGCCTTTCTGGGGGTGAGGGTGAAATTGATGACCCCAGGGAGACCCCCGGAGTGTTGATCCCAGTTGAGGAGGTTGAGACACACTGCTTAGAAGAAGGGAAATTTGTCAAGATAGGGTCCAAAATGCCACAAGTGTTGAAAGAAGAGATGCTAAAATTCTTAAAAGACCATCAGCATGTCTTTGCTTGGTGCAATGCTGATGTTACTGGAGTTCCATCAGAGGTGATTTCCCATCACCTATCTGTTCGGAGGGATGTGGCACCTGTGGTGCAAAAGAGGAGAGCTTTTTCAAAAGAAAAGGCTGATGTCATTGTACAAGAGGTTGACAGACTCACAAAGATGGGGCACATTAAAGAATCTCAGTATCCTTTGTGGACTGCCAATCCAGTCTTGGTAAAAAAGAAAAACGGTAAATGGCGAATGTGCATCGACTTCACAGATCTCAATCGAGCTTGCCCAAAAGACTTGTATCCGGTTCCCCGGATAGATCAGCTGGTAGATTCTACTTCTGGGAACAAGCTACTCTCCTTCATGGATGCTTTCTCCGGGTACAATCAGATCCAAGTGGATCCAAATGATCAAGAGCATACCACTTTTGTTACTGATAGAGGTTTACACTGCTACAAGGTGATGCCTTTTGGTTTGAAAAATGCTGGGGCTACTTATCAAAGGTTAGTCAATAAGGCATTTGCTGATCAAATTGGAAGAAATATGGAGGTTTACATTGACGATATGATGGTGAAAAGTGTGGATGAGCAGCTGCACTTGTCCGACCTCCAGGAGACTTTTACCAATCTGGCCAAGGTAAATTTAAAGTTAAATCCTGAAAAATGTGTGTTCGGAGTGCAGTCCGGGAAGTTCTTAGGGTATATTATAAGTGAGCATGGAATACAGCCCGACCCGGACCAACTCAATGCTTTATTTCAAATGGAGCCTCCTCGAAACATTAAAGAAGTGCAGCGGTTAACGGGGAGGTTAGCAGCTTTGAACAGATTCATCTCAAGGTCTTCGGACAGATGTGCTCCTTTCTTTCAAACTTTGAAGGGTGCAAAGGGGTTTGAGTGGACACCACAGTGTGATGAGGCATTCAATGAAATCAAAAAGCATCTGTCCTCCCCCAAGACCTTGTTCAAACCAGTCGATGGGGAGACTCTTTTTGTGTATCTGGCTGTTTCAAGTTGTGCCATCAGTGCTGTGCTAGTAAGGGAGGTTGATGGGTACCCTCACCCGGTATACTACATCAGCAAAAGCCTGATTGATGCTGAACGCCGTTACTTGAAACTTGAGAAACTAGCATTGGCCTTGGTGATAGCTGCAAGAAAGATGAGGCCTTATTTTCAGGCTCATCCTATCGTTGTCCGGACATCTTTCCCTTTAAAGAATGTCCTTCAAAAAGCAGACATTTCAAGCAGAATGACAAAGTGGTTAGTAGAGTTGGGGGACTTCGACATAGACTTTGCTCCTCGAACAGCAGTAAAAGCTCAAGCTGTGGCTGATTTTCTGGTCGAATTCCATTCTGATAGGGACTCAGAGCAACCTGCTGATTCAAAAGACAAAAAAGTGTGGATTGTCCGAACAGACGGGGGATCCAGTGCCATAGGATCTGGGGCAGGAATATGTCTTACTTCCCCCTATGGGGACAACATGTTCCAAGCTATTTGTTTTGCTTTCAGAGCATCTAATAACGAGTCCGAATACGAAGCAGCTATAGCTGGGTTGAAATTGGCTTATATCTGTGGAGCAAAAAAGGTCAAGCTGCTAAGCGACTCCCAATTGCTTGTCCACCATGCCTTGGGCCTATCAGAAGCTAGAAAAGAACAATTGATTAAATATTTACTTCTCCTAAAAAATGAAGCAATGAAGTTTAAAGCTGTTATCTATGAACATATTCCCCGGGCAGAGAATGAGCTAGCAGACTCATTGGCAACAATAGCATACACGGAGTCCTATCCATGGATCCATGTGCTTGAAAGTCCTTCTATCCAACTTGATGAAGGGGAAAAAGAAGAAGTCTTTGAAATACAAGTGAATGAGCCTCAGGATTGGAGGTCTCCTCTTATACAATATCTGTCCGAAGGAATCATACCTTTGAATAAATCACAAGCCAGAACTCTAAAACACAAGGCTCGTGGTTTCATCATGATTAGAGAGGTCTTGTACAAGAAATCCTATAGCAAACCTCTCCTACGCTGTTTAGGAGATCATGAGTCACAAATAGTTCTCTCCGAATTACATGATGGTGAGGGATCAGCCCATTGTGGATTTAGAGCGTTAACAAGAAGAGTGCTTCTCTCCGGATATTATTGGCCTTCAATAATGAAAGATGCCAAGGAACTGGTAAGAAGGTGTGACCCATGCCAGAGGTACAGCAATGAAATTCATGTACCAGCCATTCCTATGGAATCAATTTCTGAGCCTATCCCTTTTGCTCGATGGGGATTAGACTTAGTTGGGCCTCTCCCTATGGCGTCCGGAGGGCGTAAAACCATAATCGTAGCCATTGACTACTTTTCGAAGTGGATAGAAGCAGCCCCCTTGGCAGGAACAACATCAAAGGCCGTTATAAAATTCATTCTATCCAACATATGTTGCAGATTTGGTGTTCCCCAGAGAATAACAACAGACAATGGGCCACAGTTTGACAACAGAGAAATGGAGAGCTTCTGTGCCTCGAGGGGTATTCAGCATTGCTTTTCTTCACCATTCCACCCACAAGCTAATGGGCAAGTTGAAGTGGCTAACAGAACAATCCTGTCCGGTTTAAAGAAAAATTTGGAAGGGGCTGCTGGGAAGTGGCCTAGTTATTTACAAGAAGTCTTGTGGGCCTACCGGACGACGCCTGGGGCTGCCACACAAGAATCACCTTTTGCCTTGGTCTATGGGATGGATGCAGTAGCTCCCATAGAGAAAACACTCCCCTCTTTTCGTGTTCATAACTTCTCCGGACGGGCTAATGAAATGGCAGTTAGAAATCAACTTGATTTAATTGAAGAAAGGCGAGTAAAAGCTCATCTTAGAATGGCACACTATCAAGGCTTGATGAGAAGCAGGTTTGCTTCTAAAATTAAACGAAGGGATTTTCAACCAGGAGATAAGGTATTGAGGAAGGTTTTCTTGCATACCAAGGAAAAACTCTTCGGAAAGCTGGCCCCAACTTGGGAGGGTCCCTATACTGTGGTTGAAAGAATCAAGCCTGGCACATACTGGTTGGAAGACAAAGATGGCAGGGTTTTAACTCACCCTTGGAATATTGAACACCTTCGAATGTATTTGGAATAAAACTTATGTAAATATTTACTTGTTTAAATATCCATGTAAATATTTGGGGGCATACCACTACCTCTCTCCGGCGCCACGGAGAGCTTTCAATAAAACTTGGAGCCTTCTTAAACAATTTTCTAAGTTTTTACAAAATTCTTTTGATTGCCATACTACCCGGACTGAAAGGTCTAAGGGCTACTTAAATTCTAGCCAGAGAAACTAAACACTCTCACAACACGATAACTTGAAATTACTTAAACTCCAAGATATTTAAACAGACTATGGAATAAGAGAAGGGATGTGCGAGATAAAACGTTCATTCAATAAACTTAAAGTTGCCTTGGCCTTCCAAGGACTTTTTAAACAAGTTTGAGCATAATACAAAAACCTGTCCGGTTAAAACGAACAGCATCACAAAAAAGGTGCCTTGGCCTTCCAAGGACTTTGGTTCGAACAAAAATTAAACAAAACAAATTACCAACTAAGGTGGAGCCTTTGAAGATGGCTCACCCTCATCTGTTCCCTTGGTCTTGACATCGCTTTTTTCCTCAATGACCTTCTTTCCTTTGGGGTCAGCCTCTTCTTCACCCGGACTCTCTCCGGTTTCCTCCTCGTCACCAGATGAGGATATATCAGTGTACCCTTCATCAACCATGGTCCAATATGGGAGATCGTCATCATCCACATAACGCCATAAGTCCCCAAGTCTCCTCTTCGGGAACTTCTCATGAAATAGAAGGACCATGTCGGACTTCACCTTCTCAATCAATAATTCCTCACTCCGTATCATCTCCTTGGCATAAGCATTGATTTTGGCCTTGATCATGGCCTCTTGATCCTTCACCAGGGCAGCTTTCTCACCAACAGCCTGAGTCACTGTATTCTCTAAAGCAAGTTTGTCAGTAGTCAGATTGGTGACAAGCTTCTCTTTTGCTGCAGTCTCATCTTTTGAGGTTTTCAAGTCCTTCTCCAACTCGGACAGCTTAGCCCGGAGATCTTCTAGGGTTTTCTCTAAAGAGGCAACTTTTGTGTTGCTTTCATTTTTACTCTTCTTCAGCTGTTCGTTCGACTCCTTAAGCAAGTCAACCTGGGTAGTGGCACCCCGGAGGTCATCGGACAGTTTCTCCTTCTCAGACTTAAGCTCCTTAATGGTTTCTGCCTGACTCCGGACTTGCCTTTCCAGGGTGAGCACGGGTTGCACGTTGCTAAGGAGGGAATGGGCTATAACATCCCTCTCACTGGAAACTAAGAAAGTCTTACCATTGAAGTTTACTGTGTTGGAGCTACTTGGGGGGACATATGGCCCTGCAAACTCATCTCTAGACAGGCCAAGAAAGTAGTCACCTAGAGAACCCAGACCGGTGACGTCCACTTCATCCATATTGATCTCTCCCCGTTCGATCTCGTCAGTATGGAGTTCCCTTGGGATCCCTTCATTAAGGTTCCCGGGGATCTCTTCAGCCAATGTAGGATCAATTGGGAAAGTGGGCTCCGGATCCCGGACAGCAAACTCTTCTTCTTGAGAAGTCTTCTTCTTTTTTACTTCTCTGTCAGCACTATCGCTTACTTGCTTACGAGTTCGTTTGGAGGCCCTTAAAGGTTTTGAGGGAGTCTCTCCGTGTTTCTTACTTTCCACTTCTACCACCTGTAGAAGGTTTGCATCAACTTGAGTTGGGACTGGCACCTCTGTGTCAGTTAGAGCCTTTTTCTCCGTATCCACTGCCGTTTTCCTCCCTTTCTTCTTCTGGCCCTTCATTTTACTTGGGGCTTTGGCCCGGAGAGGAAGGAAAAGGGTCCCATCTAGCTCATGAGACCTTCTCAACACTATGTCATCATCAGGAGGGGTGGAGAACTCCTCCCATGTTAAATCCCTTCGACCTGTGGTGTTCCACAGGTGAGATCTCGCCAAGTTCCCCGAGGTGAAAGCCTTGTGAAACCGGTTCTCCCAGTTCTCTGCGGCTCAAGCATTTATCTTGCCACAGGTGACCTGTCCGGCTTTCAGATAGTCTCCGAACTCTTTTGGCAGTTCTAATAAAACAAAAGAATAACTGGTTAGTGACAGCTTAAAGAAGGGAAGTTTCGAACAGAAGCTTAAAGGAGAACTTACGATCGCTTCTCCATCTACTTCGAAGAAGGCTAGGATTCTCCCCAACCTTAATCTTCTTCCCATTCTCCCATGAGCCACTTATAAACAAGAACTGGCTCCTCCATTTATTCTCCGATTCCAGGAGATCATCAACGGCTTTCAGATTGTTCCCCATATTAAAGTGATAAAAGGGGAACTGGTGATGTTTGCATAGACTTGCCACAGCAGCAAACTCTTCCATGGGAAGAGGGATTCCGGACAGCCTGGACGCCATAATGCATGACATCAAGGTGTACCATCCGTTGGGGCTCAGCTGCGATGGACATAGCTTGACTAAATGGAAATAGCGCACTATCTCCGGATCCAATGGGAACCTGAGTCCCCAATTGAACAGCTCTGTAAAAAAGACAATCTCGTTTCTCTTGCAATCCATCGGGGTCTCCGGATCGATGGGAATTCGGATCTTTACGTTTTCAGGGATCCCCCACTTAGTGCGAAGCCGTCCTAAGTCTCTAGTATGAATAAACATGTACTTGGTTTTTAACAAAGATAAGAGATACTTAAATTCTACCTTGTGAAAGCAGGGCCCAACTTTCCCTTCAAGGCTCTCCGGCAGATCCGGACGGCTCAGGTATAAATCCTCTTTGCCTTTCTTGGCAACAACTATTGCAGTTTCAGCTTGTCCGGAAGACTCGGACTCAAACCTGACCTCCTCAGTGGAGTCTTCCATTCTCTCCTCCATTACTGTTGGGGGAGCTTCTGCAGAAACAGCCCGGGGAGGGATGAAGCTTGGTACAGCTGATCCTCCGTACTGGCGGCTCGTTGTATGTTTCTGAGTCTTCACCTCAGTTTGAGCTTCTGAGGTCGAAGTTTCCTTAGGAGGTAGTGGACTGCTAGCCTCCGGACCAACCGGCCTCTCCCGGAGGGTTCTAACAGTTGTCCCGGACCCTGACTCACTAGTATTTTTTGAGGAGAGTCCCTTAACCAGTCTACTTGGTCTTTTCATGATCAGCTTGTCTGGAGAGTGATCGGAGTCGGACCCCATAGCAATAAAAGTGGTTTTCTTCCTAACACTGGTAACAGCGACCCCCGGTTCGACTGTGGGGATTGACTCTTGGACTGATGAGCCAGAAACTATTGGGGAGAGTGTTGATTGAAAGAGTTTTCTAGGTTTCGTACCTTTCGAAGACGACGAACCTCTATCAGATTCTTCGATTGAAGGGGCTGGCTTTTCAACAGGCGACGCTGGAAGCCCTGCTGCAAGTCTCTTCTCTTTTTCAACCCTTTGAGCTTTTTCTAGTTCTGAAAGATTGAGCCAGCCACCCTTGATTAGAGCTGTTCTTGCTGTGAACATAAAACAACTAAGGAAAGTTTGAAGTTTTAGAGAGATGAAGTTTTCGAGTGAAATGGCAAAGTAAAAGTGAAAATGAAACTGTGAAAGACAAATGGAATTTATAGTAAATGTAAAAAAGAGTTTGATTCCTAGGAGAATCCGAAAAGTTGGGCAATGATTAAAAAACGGCGCTGACGTCATCAAAAGCATTTAAAGAAGTTACCTGTTCGATAAAGTGGTGCGATTTTCCAGATGAAAAAACGGCTGAAGTGACCAGCCAGGGTGTGACACGTGTCCCACTACCTCTGACAAAGAACCGTTTGGAATTCATAACAGTTGGGCTGTCCGGGCCTATCTCAATTCTCTTCGAATTGGAAAACCACTTCCACAATCGGACTGTTTTTCAGTTCTTTAAACAAGGACACTTGTTCAAATACCTAAAAAAGGGGCTCCTGATGAGTCCGAATTCGAAGAGCTCCCCGGAAGGGTAGTCCAAAGTAAAGTCACCCCGTAAATTCGGACAGACTCCATGACTTCAGTTCGAACAGCACTGGTTGAACCGGACAGGTGACTTTGAACACTGCAAACATAAGGCAGTTCGAACTATGACTAAAGTACTAAAAAACCTAATCACTATCTGACTAAGCTACCTGTACACCTGCTTAAAACTCATGGGTCTTTAAACATGACCCAGGTCCATTAAGCTTGACCCGAAAGCCCATAAGGGCCCAAATTTCACACTATAAATGCCCAACCACCAGCATTAACTATGGGTAAGAAAAATTAACTGCTGCCAGGCTGCTTAATTCTCTCTCCACCCTTGAAACACTTTGAAACACTTTGAAATATATTAAAACACCCTTAAACACCACCACACCACAGTGAAACACCCTTACGCCGCCTTAAAACTCCACTTAAAATTACCAGCCTACCCTCAGGCTACTTTTATCCTCACCATGATCCACTTTAAATTCTTTTAGTTTGGTCAACTTCAAACTCTCCAATGTTGGTCTATTTTAGAATTTTTTGAGTTGATCCACTTCAGACTCTTTTTATTTGGTCACTTCAGACTCTTTTTATTTTGGTCGCTCCGAACATTTTTTTAATGCCTAAGGCTTCAGCTAAAATGTTCAACCCATATCAGTTTATTTTATTAATTTAGTTTTATAAACTCCTGTTAGAATTTCACAAATGTGTTATTAGGCGAGTCTCAGTCTGGATCAAACCCCATTGGAACTTTTTACGAATCCATCGGGACCTCACACGAGAATTATATACAATGGTAATAAACTTATTAGATGAGCTTCAATTATAAAATCCCCCGCTCTAATTCGTTATATGAACCTTTTTAGCAATAAAAAATCTAAATGTTTTCCAACTCTTGTTTAAAACTTTAAGGTGTTCACAATTTGTAAGAATAAACAATGACATTCTAACATAAATCAGTCTTAAAGTCATCAGAGAAAAAAATATTTAACGTAAATCTTACTAAATAATAATTAGCTTACCCTGGCTGTTCATGGATTTTAAGTTCGGAGATAAACATGAAAATAAGCTAAATTTCGAGCATATAAAAAAGACAAGTTCAATTATCTGTTACCTAAGAAGAACTGACATTAGATGCTTCATCTACTAGATGAATATTTCGGGGGAAATGAGGGTTCCATTTTATTTGACGGTTGTTATTAATCGACCACTATTCTCTTACCTCCTTAAACGGTTTGGATCGTAAGACACTCAGGGTCTGAAGCCGGGTAGTCGACATCACGACGTCTTGGGTCACCCTTCCGATGCACAGTGATAACTTCTTTCTTAACAACTATAAAACTATGGTTCTACACAGTAAAATATTGACCAATCCCCAATCTGCCTGCCCCAACGTTACATGCTCTAATTCCCAAACTCCAAAGTTCCCCACTATCGTTCCTCATATATTGAGATATCTCACCAATATCTATCAACCTTTGGATTTTCTTATCCAGCATTATGTAGTCCCTCATATTATGTCCGGTTTCATTATGATATTCGCATAACTTCCCATTTTTATGCTCCCAGTGATGAACCAATAGGGGAGGGGGACTAAAACATACACGTTCCTTTTCCTTTCAGTAGATAACTTGGGTGTTATCAATTAACTCGATATAATGCTTTTGCCTTGCCTATTTCTCCTAGAAACTGTCATGGGTTTTGTGTGCCACAGCTCAATGCGTAGTGAGATGCACTAGCATCGGTGCCTTTATTTGATTCGTCATTGATTTCTTTGGGGCTATGGTAGGCAGTGACGAGTGGTTTGACTATTGTTATCGAAGCTAAATTTTTTGCGATGCTCGTTATTGATGGTGTAAAAATACAACTGAGGGTATTTTAGAGATTTGGTGGAAAATTAGTTAATGTTTTCTGGAGGGTAATGAGATAATTAAGCAGTTTATTTATTAACGTAGTTAATTTTTGTCCTATTAATGAGGTCTCTTAAGGTATTTATAGCATGTATTAGGGTCATGGGTCAGGTCATGACATGAAACCTTAAAAGCTCATAATTTTAAAACTATTTTAGGAGGCATATAGTTAAGCCAAAAAACATACAACTGAGTCAAAATGTAAAAAATGTTTCCTTTATTTTAGGTAAAAAATACCATTCGAAATATGGTCTAAAATATCTCTCGAATTATTTGACTCCTTTGAAGAGTCGCTTCCGAAAATATCCAACCCTATCATTCAGCCCCCTTGGTCCTCTCAAAGATTTCTTTGGAGGGCTAAGAAATATGTATTTTGATCAAATTCACTTAATTTTAAGAATCGTTATTTTTATCATTTTCTCTTTGGTATGGATAATTTTCAACTGAGGGTAATTTTGTCTAAAGTTTTGTGATGTTTCAAAGGTATTTAATGCTTAAGTAGTTTGTAGTGAGAGAGTTGAGCTGCCTGGTTGTATTAAATGTTCATTACCCTCATTAATGAAAGTGGTTGGGTATTTATACCCTTAATTCTGGGCCACATGGGCTTTCGGGTCATGCTTATGAATTCTGGTCGAGTTCAAAAACTCATTAGTTAATAAGCAGGTAGGTAATTAGCTTAGTCATGATGCGATTTAGATTTTAATACATTTGTCCTGTTCGGATGGATCAGTGGGTGGATTTTGTCTGAATTGCCCTTGTCCGGTTCCCACAGTGAGTGGTGAGAAAATCTGGACTCATCACTCTTAAGTAACAAACGAATCTGAACCGGTTCTACTATTTTTATTAGTTATATCTTCTGACACGTGTCTACTGTTCATTGGACCTCTGATTTGTTATGTCTTAGGTAAAGTAGGCCAATCAGCGAGCAATGTTTCCACTTCTCTAGAGATTCTTAGTGAGCGTGCCTCAACCTAGTTTTTAGGGTACTCATGAACGTTAAAACCTCATTAGTAGGATTCTTAAGTTCTTCTTCACTATCTCATATATAAACCAACTCCTAATTTTTCATGTTTTACAGATCTCTAGAAAGAGAAAACTCATCACTCAAGAAAGAAAAATCATTTTCCTTCGCATTTTCCCCAATTGATCCCATCTGTCATCATTAATCAAACAAAACTTTGATGTTTGTATGTTCACTGCTGAAGAAACTTTAAACAAAGGTGGTTGGTTGAACTAATCAGAGTTAGACGAAGAGAAAAAGAGAGTTAGAAATGTTGCTAGGCTTCCTGCTACTTTAGCTCTGGTTGTCACTACTCAGGTTATCGATTAGGATGATGTTTATCCTTACAGAAGGAACTTTCCCTCAGATCTTTCTTCAACTTCTCAATCATTCACATCACACATGCGCTCTTCAAGACCATCGTTACCTCAACGCGCTACAAGTCACCAAACTCTTTCAACATTTAAAGCTATGGAATCAGATTCAGAGGATGTCACCCTACTCGGAGTGACTAGATAATTAAAGGCCAAAGCTAAATCAGTTATGGATACATTAATGTTGTTTGATTCTTCCTCTCCACCAAACCCAAACATTAAAAAAACTTGTTGCAGAGGATAATGTTAACACCCACCCTAATGGGCCATCAAAATCGGAAACGAAGGTGATGGAAAAATTTATGAAAGATCATAGTGAATATTCTCCCCTTGAGACATATGGTCAATCAAGGGAAACTTCAAAGCCCTTTATTGAAAACGTTTTGACAAGCTAGAAAGTTTAAGGCAAATGCGAAGTTCTGGAAAAAGAATTCGAAGAGCTCCCGATCTCATTGGCTGAACATGGCGGTCTCAATTTTAAGAAAGTAAGTGTAACATATCTCTTAACACTAAATAAGATATCTTACGTTTATTTTCACGAAAAAGAATTAGATGTTGTTCGTACTAAGTGGGGATTCTTGGACACAATTAGAGTTAGACTGTCTAAACCTAGGGAAACTTTGATGAGCTGCAGTCCTAATGAGCTTGTAGTCTATACAAATGTGCTCAACCGGGGCCTTCAGTTTCCCTTGGATCCTGAAATCGTTAAGTATTTCGATCTAGTTCGGTTTTGTCTGATCCAGGCTAGTCCGAACGCCTGGTTCACTTTAATGGCTTGTATCATAGCGTCCGACTTTCGAAAATTCCAATGGCCATGGAGCAAATGGCGGATATTGCAGGCCTGTCTCGTAATTCTCATATGCCCTTCTACTACTTTAACATGATGTATGATTACAAAGTAATGGATAATCTGTTAGAGGCAGACAATATATGGAAAACCCAATTTCTTTTTATTAGTGGGTCGTAGGAAAATGACAAAAATATTTCTTCCTCAAAAGGAAATCCGAACCAACTTACCAAATTTTGGAAAAGCTCAGGTAATTCTCTTCAAATATATATTTCTTATTTGTTCGAATATTTCATCATCGATTTTAATTTTTTTTTACATTTATTTCTAAGTGCTATATACATCATCTGAATGATGCAAAAGTTACTTTTAAGAAGTTACATGACTGGGCAGAGAAAAATGAGTGAATGGCTTCCACTAATGTTTTACTCGTGCTAATTTAACTAATATCCATCTTTGGATGACCAGTTCCGAAGTGTATATCACTTCCACCTGCCCATTGGCTTGGGGATGAAAAGTTGAAGAAAAATAATGTCAGATTTCTCTTAATGCACATAACCTTATATATCTTTATTGTCAAATTGAGATACAATTATATGTCATAATACTCTTAGGTATTCCAAACATGCAGCCTATATTGGATAAAATAAAATTTATTACTGCTTTAGAATTAGTTATAGAGAGAGGTGCAGCTTCTGCCTACGTAAAAAAATAGTTAACTGCCAAAAGAATAGTTTGACATCCTCCAGAAGCCATTGACAGTAGGCCAACTAAGTCAAGCCCCGTCAAAAGGTACTGCTTCAGATATAGTCTCAATGGGAACTGTTGGAACATGAATTAAATTTCTAAATCTTTGGCATGGATCACATCTCTTGACTAATTCTCTAGCATCTATCATTATAGAGGGTCAATAATATCATTCCAACAAAACCCTTCTAGTTAAAGCTTTTGCAACCACAATGGGAAAAACCTTCTCTATCATAATTCAAACAGAATTACTTGGGACTCATTGGACCCGATGCAACGTAGTAAAGGTTTGGTAAAATATATCTTGTAAAGTACTTCCTCCAAAACCAAAAACCCATGTGCTTTAAACGTTAACTTCTTGGCTAAGTTCTTATCTTCATGAACAATACCCTTAGTAATGAATTCTTGGATTTTATACCTCAAATCCTGGTTTACTATGGTAGATACCTGACAACTTTCTTGAGTTCCAAATTTTATTTGAAGAGTTGTTGTTATAAAAGGACATTCTTACACCAGAATCTATGGGTAAGCTTCAACATATGCAATAATAGCTAGAGAATCAGCCATCAAATTTTCAACCGTAGTTCAATGCTCGTATGTTATAATTTTGAAGTAAGAAGATGTTTCCTTTAACACTTGCATATATTTTACTAACTGATATTTCCATATTTCAGACAACCCCTAAACTTGATGTATTAACAATGGTGAATCACTCACCAATCGGATTCTTTTTGCTCCACATATCTGAGCAAGCCTTAGCCCATCGATTACTACTTCATTTCAGCTTCATTATTATATGTTTTGAAAGAAAAGTGGATGGCCTCGTACATCGAATCCCCAAATGAGGAACTTAAACAAATCCCTGCCCCACATCTCATCACTCTAGATCCTCTATCTATTAGAACCACCCATTATTTCTCTAGTTTAATGATAGGGGTGTCCATGCAAGACCGATCTAAATGAAATTCGACCAAGAAGTCTGCCACAACTTGGGACTTGATTTTTTTTCGAGGAAAATAAATAAATATCAGAATCCCCCAATTCGACAGACCATTTCATTATTCGATCAGACTTATCCAGCTTTTGCAACATACTATTCTATAGAAAATAAGTTTGACCCATAATAGAGTGTGCTTGAAATAGGTTTATTCGCTCTTCGTGCTTCGACAAAATTTGTCAGTTTCCCATTCTCAATCAACATATGAATTTCTTGTTTTAAGGCTATAAAATCTCTAATGTCATGCCTCGTACCTTCATGATATCTACGAAAACGAGTATTTCAGTTTTCTTTTGGGGTTTGGATAGGTAAAGGCCTTCATAACTGTACATGACCTTTGGCCCAATCGTAAATTATTGCTACATTTTCAGTCAGCTCCACAAAATAGCTAGGCTAAATCTGTTGATTCCCCTTTGGTCTGGATTGTTTCCCTTGTTGAGATTTATACGACCTAGGCCGGCTAGAACCCTGACCAGACTCTCACAGATAATTATTGAAAGAAACATGTGACTTGGGTGTGGTTGATTTTCGTTTAAGGGTAATTTTGTAAAGTGGTTTGTGAGTTTAATGATTAGAGTAGAGAGTAGTGAGATAATTAAGCTGTGTGCTAGCAATAAATTCTGATTACCCTCATTAATGAAAGTGGTTGGGGGTATTTATACTTAATTATTGACCCATGAGCCTATCGGGTCGGATAGTGAAGTCGGGTCAACTTTAAAAGACCCATTACTAATTTGGTGTGAAGCAACCAACATCTAGCTTAGTCACCATTTATTACGTTTGTCCTGTTCGGTTTTTTTATAAAAGTGGTTATGGTCCGAACTGCCCATCAGATTAAGTCAAGCCTCGGCAGTTAAAATATCTGATCGCATCAGTAGCCCCTTTAGATCTTGCAAAGAATCTTTGGAAGAGCTAACTTTTAAAAATCAATACCAACATTCTCCGATTTAATTGTTGTATTTGAACTGTAAACTTTTCTGCTTCTTGTTAAGAATTTCAAGAGTGACCTTGTTCGAATTTTGGTGGAACTGATTTTTCAATTCAGAATTCTAAGAATCTTTTCCAATCGCGGGACACGTGTCAAGCTCTGGTTTGATCTCTCAGTCGTTTCCCCCCTAGACTCTCATACCTACTAGGCTAGAAAGTTACATAGGCTTTAACTCCCATACTTTGCAGCCTTTAATCATTATTTAGAACGTTTTACCTTCTCCTAGGTAACTCCCACTTTTCACTGCTATATATAAATCTTCTTCACCGTTTCATTGTCTTAAAAAATTACAAGCATTTCTAGTAAGAGAAAGCTCAATATACCTTCAAATTTATGTTCAAGTAATATATGTTCACAACCAGAAACGCTCTAGTAAAAGGAGGTTGGTTAAACTTATCCGAGTTAAAGAGAGCGAGAAAAGTTGCAAGAGACGAACGAATTGTTGTTGGCCTCCCTGTTTCTCATGGTGAATGAAGCGAATATAGACCAGGGTTCATCGTCCTAAAAAACACCCAAGGTTAGAAAGTTACCCTTTGTTTCAAGCCTTTCTCCTCTTCCATCAGGGTCTTCTGTCCAAGAGTCCCAAAACCCTCTCCCTAAAGAGAAAGTTGTTTCTAGCATTAGAAAACCATCGCCTTTTATTGCAATGGGTTCGGATACAGAGAATTTAACCCCACGTCGAGTCACCCGTCAATCCAAATCAAAATTCACTCATACTTCTTCAAAAACCTCCAGTTTGGAGGCAGTAAAACGTGTACCAAAATCAAACCATCCTTACAGCAGCCCCTGGTAGAAGCCAAACCATCCGAACAACCTTCCATTTTAATGGAAGAAAATATGGAGGATAGTCTAGATGACGCCCCTTTTGAGGCGTCCGGACAAACAGTGGACACAGTTGCAGATCAGAATGGCAAGACTAAAGTGGGTTTATGTTACATTTATTCTTTCAAACATTAAGTAATTATCCCGTACTGATTTATATCTTTTCCTAGTGTTTTCGAAGGAATTTTCGGACTATGTAGAGGCAGGTCAAGATACCTGCGCCAAATTGAATGCTTGGGACTTCGAGAAATGGGACAACGATTTCCACAACTATTTCACACCGGGAAACTTTGTGAGGTCTCATATGTGGAACACCACATGGAGAAGAGATCTCACATGGGAAGAGCTGACCAACCCTTTTCCTGCAGATGTCATCCTGAGGAGGATAGAGGCTAAATATGCTAAACTTTACCTACCTTCCAGGGCCAAAGCCCCTAGCTATCTAAATAAGATGAAAAATAAGAGAAATAAGAAAACCACAACAGACCCACCTCAAGCAACTACTGAAGGGACTGGTCTCGAGAACCATGGAGGTATTAATGCTGCTTTACTGGAAGCAGTAGAAGTTACTATCAAGGAGGCTGGTGGGTCAGACAAACCACCAAGGATTTTGAACAAGGATAAGAAACGTAAAGCCAACAGTGACAAAAAAGTTGCCAAGAAGAAGAAAGTCACTCTGGGATCAGAGATAATTTTTCTTTCTTCTGAAATTCCTCCTCCAGCTCCAGCCGATCCTACCTTACAAGAGGAAATTCCATCCAATCTTTACTCCGAACAGGCTACTACTGATGACAATGAAGAGGTAAATCTTGACGCTTTTCAGAACATTAATATATATTTTAATGATTTGGAAAAAGATGATTTCGCGGGCCTTACCGTCCTCCTAACTCGTCCAACGTTGTGACCCATAATGGTAAGACTTACGAGATATCTAGCGAGCAAGATACCTTGAGCGATGCCCTCTCCGGTTATATTCGTCCAGTGCTTGATCCAGAGAGACAAGTGAGGGATCAAACCGTAACTATCAACTCCCTGACTACAGAGAAGCAAAACTTGATAGACAATCTTTCTAGCGCTCAACAAAGCATAGAATTATTGAACAAAGAGAATGAGGATTTGGATGCCAAACTACTTAAGTAAAAAAAGACCATCAAAGACTTCCAAACCAAGTACTCATATCTGGAGACTTCTTCCTCAAATGATATCACATATTTGAATGAGAAACTGCAAACTAAGAACAATACTATACAGACTTTATCGGATGACAAAGTTAAGATGGAGAATGCTGTCCAAGAGAAGACCGAAGAGAAAGTTGTCTTAGAACGCCAACAAGCTCAAGAAATAGCTGCACGGATAGAGAAGTATTCTAGTGGAATAGTGGATTCTCTGGAGAAGAGGGATGATGGAATTAAGTCAATATGGTCTACTGTTCCATGAGATTTTTCCTAAGAGGACTCTTGGTCCTTTGTGGAAATATATGGACTATGATGATCTCTCTTTCCATATGATGGTTGATGGTGACAAGCACAACTACTCCAGTGGGATAGACTCTGAAGATGATGAAGAAGTGGGTGAGAGTTCAAGTGTTGAACTCAAAAGTCCCACAAATATGGTGATAAAGAAAAGACCGAAAGGAACAAGCACTAAGGTTACATTGTGTATTTTTTTCTCGATAGACTAAAGTCTTTGGATGGCCAAGACATTTTGTTGCATTGTTTGTTTAATCTTTACGCTGTACAACTTTAAAGTCCTCGAATAGTCAAGCTATTTTGCAAATCATAGATCGGTTGTAGTCCGATGAGATTTTAATACCATACTTTCCTTTGTTTAAATTTTGTTTAACTTTTTATGGTCAGTGTTTAGATAGCCTTCAATATTTCAGATGTGTTGAACAAGAGTATCAAACATTTTCAATCACACGTGTTTAACAAATGTGATCGAGTGTTCAATAGATCCGATCAACTCAAAAACATTTGAGAGCCGAGGTGTTTAATAAGTTTTAAATATCCGACCCGAAATAAAACTGCACAAGACTTTTAAAGAAGGCATAATATATTATTGAAAAATTCGGACACCTCATTAAAACCTCCCCACGCCACCAGGGTAAAGAGTATGCCCCATAATATTTACATTGATACTTAAAAAATAAATATTTACAAAAGAGTTTTATTCTAAGTATAACCTCAGATGTTCAACATTGCATGAGTATTTTAGTGTTCTCCCTTCTTTGTCTTGGAGCGTATATGTTCCTGGTTTAACCTTTCCATAAACTACATAAGGGCCTTCTTAGTTTGGAGCCAGCTTACCGAACTGCTTTTCCTTGGTATGTAAAAAGAATTTTCCTAAGACTTTGTCCCCTATTTGAAAATCTCTTCTTTTAATTTTGGAGGCAAATCTGCTCCTCATCAAGCCTTGGTAATGCGTTGTTCTCAAATGCGCTTTAACTCTTCTTTCTTCAATCAAATCTAACTGATTCCTGACTGCTACATTATTAGCTTGTTCAGAATAGCTCTGGACTATGTGAGATGGTAAAATAGCTTCTATGGGAGTAATTGCATTCATCCCATATACCAGAGCAAAATGAGACTCTTGTGTGGCAACCCGAGTGTAATTCGGTAGGCCTATAATAATTCTTGTAAATAACTTGGCCACTTTCTTGCAGCTTATTCCAAATTTTTCTTCAATCCAGACAAAATTTTCCTATTTGCTACCTCAACCTGGCCATTTGCTTGAGGGTGGAAAAGAGAAGAAAAATAATGTTGAATTCCTCCGAAGGTACAAAATGCTTCCATGTCTTTATTATCAAACTTTGGGTCATTGTTTGTAGTTCGGATAACCCCAAATCTGCAACATATGTTAGACAAAATAAATTTAATAACTGCCTTCGAAGTGGTTCCCGCTAAATGAGCGGCCTCTATCCATTTAGAAAAATAGTTAATAGCAACTACGATTGTTTAACATCCACCGGATGCCATGAGAAGAGGCCCAACTAGATCCATACCCCATCTGTCGAAGGGTATGGGTTCAGATATGGATTCCATAGGAACTGCTAGCACATGAATTTCATTCCCATATTTTTGGCAAGGATCACACTTTTCACCATTTCTTTAGCATCTTCCATTATGTTTGGCCAGTAGTATTCCACTAATAAAACTCTTCTGGTTAGAGCCCTATAGCCACAATATGCAGAACCTTCTCCATCATGTAGTTCAGATAACACAACTTGTGATTCTTCAAATTCTAAACAACGTTAAAGAGGTCTGCTAAAAGATTTCTTGTAAAGAACTTCTCATAATATAAAAAAAACCATGAGCCTTGTACTTGGTTTCTTAGCCACAACTTTATCCGGAGGCAATATCCCATCGGAGATAAACCAGAGAAGATCATATCTCCAATATTTACGTTGAATAACAAGTATATTAATACTTTCTTCACTTTCCTTTTCTTGACCTGTCTGTATGGATGGGCATTCCTGCACAAGAATCCATAGGTAAGATTTAAAATAAGTTATAGTTGCCAAAACGTCTGCCAGAGTATTTTCTGAGGGTAAAAAACACATGTCGTCCTTCACGTTTGCCAATTGTAACAAGTTGGTCCATTAACTTTGAGGCTGTAATAAAGGGGTCTTTATCGTTTTAGAAACTAGAATAAAACCATCCTTTCGAGTCCAGCCCAACATTTGTTCCCATAATACCCTTTGACCAGCCACATCAGCGATCCACGTAGGACGCTGATGTGGCAACCTTAAACCTTAAACTCGGTTAGTTGCAAGACCCATCTCTTATCCAGCCCAGCTTCCAACCCAAGATCTAACCCTGATCAAACCTAAACCCCCTTTCACTCCAGAATCCCTAATCCTTTCACTCTTTTCCCAATTCTCCTAACGAAACCCTAATTTCTTCCCCAACTCTCTTACCTCAATCAAAATCCTTAGTTTAGTAAAATATCCAAGTTTAATCTCACATGTTTAACACCCACATCGATAACCCAGAAATCAAACATCCAACTAACCTATTGCGGAAATCTTCGAACTCATTGTTTCCACATTGATTACCCAGAAATCAAACATCCAACCCAGAAGCTCGAACTTATTGTTTCCTATTCAAACATCCAAGCATAAAAATGGCAAAGGAAGATTGTGATGGTAAGTCATGTTTTCTATTTGTGTTGGTTGTTGATTATTGCAGTTTAAGGTTTAATAGAATCGTCGATTTAGGGTTTTCTTTAAACCACTCGTCGATTTAGGGTTTCTATTACTTGACTGCTGAGTATGTTAGTTGTTGTGCAATTTTGTATTGACTATTGAGTGTTATTAGTTGCTATGCAATTTCGTATTTGTGGTTGAGTTGCTGTGTAATTTTGTCTTGACTGTGTAATTTTGTATTTTGAAGAATGTAATTTTGTGATTTCGTATTGACTGCTGACTGCTGAGTGTGTTAGTTGTCTGGATTGATTGGTGATATGGTTTTCTAGTGTATGGGTTGGTAGTTGGTGTTGTTCTTGGTGTAGATTAGGGTTGTGCAGTGTGGATGATGTTGTTGTTGATAGTTTAAGGTTAATGTTGTTAACTTGTGGGTATAGGGTTGCTGTTAATTATCGATTTAGGTTAATGTGATATGCTTGGTGTTGTTCTTGACTGTGAATAAGGTTGTTTATTATATTTCAGGTACAAACAACACCCTTTTTACTGCACACTACCACTAAAATAGTGCTATTGTGGGTAAAAGAAAATTAAAGTACAAAGGAGGGAAATGTGCAACTATAGACTACGTGAATCCAGACACGTTTAGTCTGTTGGAACTGCATAATATGCTGGATCTAACAGAAGAAAAGGGTAAAGGAGAGCATTACGTATTCGCGTATAGCGTACCTGGTGTGGACCGTCATCTGAAACTGATAAACTCCGATGCAGACGCTTTCGCGTTAACGCAGCGGATTGGTCCAAAGAGGGAGGTGAGCATATATGCAGACAGGACTCCACCGCTGGAGGTTATACTGACTCCAACAAAAAAAAAGAAACACATGACAGTTCCTATAGTCGACATCGATGGAACTTCAAGAATAATACTTGTAGGTGGAGATGATGGGGTAAGTGTAGATGTAGAGGAGGGTGTACCTGTAGGTGAAGATGATGGGGGTAGGTGTAGATGTAGAGGAGGGGGTTGCTGGTGGTGGAGAAGAGGGGGTTAGTGTAGATGTAGATGAGGGGGTTGCCGATGGTGGAGAAGAGGGGGTTAGTGTAGATGTAGATGAGGGGGTTGCCGATGGTGGAGAAGAGGGGGTTAGTGTAGATGTAGATGAGGAACTTGCTGGTGGTGGAGAAGAGGGGGTTAGTGTAGATGTAGATGAGGAACTTGCTGGTGGATATGATAGGGTAGGTGTAGATGTAAAGGAGGGTGTACATGTAGGTGGAGATGATGGGGTAGGTGTAGATGTGGATGAAGGGGTTGCTGCTAGTGGAGAAGAGGGGGTTACTGTAGATGTAGATGATATTGGTGGTGTAAATGTGGAGGGGGTTAACGATAGTAGTGATGCAGTAGATGGGCAAGGGGATGTGGCAGATGGTGTACAATGGTGGTAATGGTGGTGGGTCAGATGGTGTACAAGAGAGTGGGGCAGATGGTGTACATGGTGGTGAGGCAGATGGTGCTCATGATGATGGGACAGATGGTGTACAAGACAAGGAGGCAGATGATGGTCATGGTGGTGAGGCAGATGGTGCTCATGTTGGTGGGACAGATGGTGTACAAGACAGTGGGGCAGATGGTGTACATGGGGGTGAGGCAGATGGTGCTCATGAGGATAGGGCAGATGGTGTACAAGACAATGAGGCAGATGGTGCTCATGGTGGTGTACAAGACAGGGGTGACGATGGTGGTGTAGGTGCAAGGAGTGTAGTTTCCCTCGAAGATTTGGATGATTCATTCTTCGTCGACATTGATATGTCGCAGTTTGATACGAATAGGGAGCAACAGGAAGGTACTGATGGGAATGAAAGCGAAGATAGTAGTTATGAACAAGTGGATACAAGTGACAGTTGTAGTAGTAGTGAGGGGTCTGATGCAAGTGTTGACGTTGATAGTTGTACAAGCACAGAAGAAGATTTCAACAGTAGTGACAACTTGACCAGTCCTGGAGAGTCAGACGAGGACTGTACCACAAGGAAAAGAAAGAAACTGAGGCTGCCCAAGTTAAGAAGGTTCATGCCTCCCACTAGACTAAGGTTTATTGAGCTACAGGTTGGCCTTTAGTTTGGTTCGTCAGCACTGTTTAAAGAGACTGTCAAGGAGTATGGAATTAAACAACAGCGCAATATCTACTGCGTTAAAAATGACAAGCTAAGGTGCTCCTTCAAGTGTCATTCAGAGAGCTATAAATGGTATATCTATGCTTCTTGCATTGGCAGTGCACCAAACTGGACCATTAAAACATTTAGGGATGATCACAAGTGTGTGCCTACCAACAAGAACAGCAGTTTCAGTAGTAGGTGGCTTGCCAAACAGTATCTCCACCAGTGGCAAGCTGATACAGACTGGTCAATCATAAGTTTGATTGTCGACGTCAACAAAGAGTACCTGGTGAAGATAACAAGACTGAAAGCATACCGAGCAAGATAGAGGGCTATGAATTTGATACTTGGGGATGATAGGATTTAGTATAGAAGATTGAGGCAATACTGCCATGAAATATTAAGGACAAATCCGGGGTCTACAATGATTGTGCAGTATGATGAGATGGTGTTTAAAATAGTCTATGTCTGTTTGGATGGTTTGAAAGAAGGGTTTAAGTCTGGATGCAGACCGGTGTGGGTTATGGATGGTTGCTTTTTGAATGGGGAATTTGGGGGCAGTTGCTTGTAGCTGTTGCGGTGGATGCGAACGACCAGTTGTATCCGTTGGTATGGGTTGTTGTAGAGTCTGAAAACAGGGATAGTTGGACATGGTTTCTGCATCTATTGGGCGACGGTATTGACATGCAGAACCAGAGAGCATTTACGTGGATGTCAGACAAGCAGAAAGGCCTTGTACTTGCCTTGCTTTCCCTTTACCCCAACTCTGAGCACAGATTTTGTGCACGACATCTCTACGCAAATATGAAGAAAACCTTCCCCGGTAGAGAAGAGGACAACCTCTATTGGGTTTGCGCAAGGTCCACTTGGGTGGAACAATTTAATTACTATATGGACCAGATGAAACAGTGCAACAGAGCCGCGTACGATTGGTTGCAAGAAAGACCTCCTACCCAATGGTCTAGGGCACATTACGATAGTGAGAGTAAGTGCTCTATGCACACGAGTAACCTAGCATAATGTTTCAACGTAGTTATATTAGACTATCGTTCGAAAGGAATTATAAGTCTGCTGGAAGGGATAAGGGAACAGACTGTTAGGAGGATTGTTAAGAAGAGGAAAGATGTTGAGAAATGGGATCAACGAATATGCCCCATAATTCAAAAAAATTGGCAAAGATTATTGGTAAGGCTGGGCAGTGTCGTGTGGTACAATCGGGTGGGCCTAAGTTTCAAGTCACCCAAGGCCAAAACCAGTATGTTGTCGACGTGGAAGAGCGTGAGTGTGCTTGTAGAGCATGGCAGTTATCGGGTGTGTCATGTTGCCATGCAGTTAGTACTATTTTTTTTAATGGGAAGACAGCCAGTTGATTACGTTGCCAACTGCTTCCTAGTCGCAACGCAGAAGAGTATATATTCTTACATTATAAACCTGATTAATGGGTATAGAATGTGGCCTTCTAATCCGTTTCCACCAGTTGAAGCTCCACCAGAGATCACGGTTCGGGGGCGAAGGCAAACAGCAAGAAGGAAAGACAAGTCTGAGCTTTTTCAACCTCCTACAACAGTGTCAGCAGCTATAAAACTGTCCAAAGCATACAACACAAAGAAATGCAGCAAATGTAAAGGCACTAGACACAATAAAAGACGCTGTCTTGGTGAAGCTGGAGGTACATCTACGGTCGATGATCCCACAACATCAATACCTGTACAAAGACAACCAGATGGAACATATACCCAAATATATGTAAGTCTCATCTACTTTTAAATGTAGCTTACTATTTTAAACACTTCTTAATTATGTTTATTGTTTTAAAAACAGTTGAGGAGGGCAGGAATTGGCAATTCAGGAGTTCAGTCAGATGTAAGTGTGGTTGAGTATTTTTAAATCCATCTTTTATTTATTTGGCTGACTTTAGTTGAATTTGATTGAGTCTGGTTGAATAAAGTTGATTGTGGTTGAGTGTATTTATGTGTGGTTGATTGTGTTGTGTTGTGGTTGCATGTGTTGTGGTCCCAATAAGGCTTTATTTATATTTGTATGCCTTTATACAGGGAAGTGTAATCTACTGTGTTGATAGAAGACGAGACAGGAGGCATAAAATTTTGGTCCCAACTGTAAGTTTTTAACTTTTAATATTAAAGTAGTTTTGGACATATTAGACAAGTTGTATGGGGAATCTAACTGTTCTTTATTTGTTTGATAAATAGGCTACTACACCCACCTTTTTTTCATCTCAAACAGCATCACATCTTCACATAACAGCTGGGTGAGGACAGAAAATATGCAACATTATAAGGAAGCAACACAGGCATCAGCTTCGACGGGAAGCAAAAAGCGAAAGCTCCTTGATTCATGGTTACAAAATGCGAAGGCCAAAAAGTTGGATGTTCATAGAAGACTTGCACATCGAAATTCCGCGACAACGTCGCATGGTGGTGCAGCAGCTGTTGCTGCTTCAGGTAACATAGTTGTTAACATTAACATTTATGCTGGTGTTGTTACCAGATCTTGCATTGGGAACTCAGGCAGCTCTGTCACAGCAACAGGAGGTTCCCAATCATGGGCAGCAGGTATGAACCATCGAAGAATCATGCTACGCCTTGATGGAAGGATCGTTTGTTGTGAGTTAGTGTGGTGTTAGGAGTAGGTTTTTTGTATTAGCCGGTGAGGTTGTTTTTGTTGTTTTTTACCTTTGGTAGCTTAATGTAATGGATGAGAGTGGGCCGTTTTAGTTGTTTTTAAAGTTATTGTTTGTGTTAACATTAAGACTTGGATATTTTTTGTATTGGAGATTGGAATATGATTCTGGGAAATGGATTAATCTTGTGTTAGAGGTTGTAATGTATTGGTGTTGTAGTCTCAATTGCATGTAAATTACAAGTATATAACAGGTCTATTTAACATCATAAATACAGCAACATTACAAGTCTATAACAGGTCTATTTAACAACAAAAATTACAGGTCGATTGCATGTAAAATACAGGTCTTGAGTAACAAAATAAACTTCCCCAAAATTACAATATTTAGCAATATTAAGCAATGAAATAACCAGTCGATTCCAATAAATTTGCCAAAGATTACAATAAAGCGTGTGGGACCCGCAATTGTACTATAAAAGGACCACACACGCTTCACAGATCCCAAGATAAATATAATATTACTTTCTCTCTACTTAATCTAGATTCCTACTTTCTCTCTCTAAAAAGACCCCTAAACATAGTGCTTCAGTTTATTTTAACACTAAGAGATTCTCGTATCACAAAATCACCCTAGAGCTTTCTTAAAACTCTTCAGTGGCGTCGTCTCTGGGAAACGAAAATTGTTCAGACGACAATCGCTTCCTGGAAATAGTTCCTATTCCGAGGAAAACTATGGAAGAGCAAAGGGAAAATTTTGTTAACAATTGCGAGGAGAATCTGGTGGGTGATGATTATCGGAATGACATGGAGTACGAGGCACGTGGGGGCCAGCGAGTCGGAGACACCTTCGATGACTCAGAATTGTTGGCTCGAAGGAATGAACTGCTGCTGGAGATCGAAAGATTGAAGGCAAAAAAGGAAACCGTTCAGGAAAATCTTTGTTCCGAGATAAGAAGGGAGCCAGTTAGTGGAAAAGAGGAGCGAGAAACCGATTTTCTTCCTAAAACCAGGGACGATAGATACAAGGGATACGAACGACGATCGTCGAGGAGGAGAGACAAGCGACATTTGGATTCATCTGATTCGAGCGATTATTCTCGATACAGTTCGTCGGAGTCATCTCCTAGGAAAAATCACAGAAAGAAAAGACACGGTCGAGGACACGCTGATTACCGAAGGGGACGAAGCTCGGAGAGGAAATCTCTGAGGGAGAAGAGTTACCGTACTCAAGTTAATGAGCGTGTTTATAGCCAAGCGAAGTTTCCTGTTGGAAAAGAAGACGTAGGCCCGCGAAATTCAGAGTGGCAGCATCAATACACTCTGCCATCCGAGGAGGGATTGTATTTTCCGAGCAATAAAAATTTGAGATCCAATGTTTATCGGACGGGTCACAATTGGAGAGCTTCTCCTTTGTCCCCTGACATTTTGGTGGGCAACCTCTCAAAGAATTTCGATATCTCGAAGCTATAAAAGTTCGATGGGACACAAGACCATGATAATCACATCGAACAAATAAAAAACTTCATGATTAATTCCGACGACGATGATAAATTGTTGTGTAGAGCGTTTTCTCAGACCTTCAAGGGGGTAGCTTCCAAATGGTATAATAGGCTTCCGCAGGGCTCAATAAAGAATTTCGACATGTTTTGGAATATCTTCAGACAGCACTTTGTGGGGAGCAAAAACTTCAGAGCTAACGGAGACACGATAATCTATTGCAGACAAAAGGTTGGGGAGAGTCACGATTGGGAGTCACTCTGTTGGCCGAGGAGGCCGGCTCTGGGACGATGACCACTTCTATTTGTGGCTGTTGTTCTTTAGTAGGAAGTTCTTCATCGGATCCATCCCGATGACTCTGTGCACGAGAATGCTTTGGAAGATAAATCACTATATCCTTCTTCGTCACTCGCTCTAGCACTTCATCTTGAGAATGAGGGGTCATCGGCTCTTTTAAGGATAACCGATCAAGGGGATTCAACCTTCAAATTCTGCTCAGAGCCATATTGATGTCCCTGAAACACAACCGAAATCTATTTTCCCACTTCTCTTTGGCCCACTCACTGAGCTTGGTGAAAATGGTAATGACACTCTCTACATGATCAGCAAATGGTTTGGAGACGCCAGTCATAGCTGCAAAAATATCAAGTTAGAATCCTATTATTCGAAGGGTTACCACAAGAAAATTCGCTCGAGGACTTACATTTGTTGGTCCACATGAGAGACAATTTGTGAGGGTTCGAAGGGGTTGCTTCTGAGCCTGTTTCCCAATGACCTGAGAAGAAGATAAATTGTTGTCTCTATTTCTTGTCAGCCTCTAGCAAATCTTTCAACACTTTTTGCCTTCGGTTAAAGGTTAATGAGTAGAATAGGAAGAATGGGTTCCTAGCTAACCCAGATAATCCGATGAACTGCTCCAAGGAAAATTCTTGACCTGAAATTCTCGAGGCCATAATGCATGCCATCAATGTGAACCACATGTTGGGTCCAGCTTGAGAAGGGCAAAGGTCAATTTTAGCAAAATATTCAATGAAAAAGGGGTCTAAAGGAAATCTTAGTCCCCAATTCGTGATTTCGGTATAAACTATCAGTTCATGATCCCTCACTGATAATGGGGTCTTTCCTTTGGAGGGGAACCTAATATTGATGTACGAAGGGATGCACCAACGAGTACGGAGTAACATTTCCTCCGATGGAGAAAAATATTTGTACGACACGTTGTGAAGAGCAACAACATGTTTGTTCTCAATCCCTCGAATATTATTGCCCATGATGGCATCAAGTTCTAAGGGAAGTGTTACATCTCCCTTTGACTTGGGGGCAATACGGCTCGCCTGCTCCTCGGATATTGTTGGAGGAGGAATAGGCATTTTTCTCGATGACTCTGCTGGGATTTCGATGATTTTGTTTGGACTTGTGGTTTGAATGGCTTGAGTATGTGGCTCAGGATTGTTCGGGGCGATGGGATGTTCACTAGATGACTCTGCAGGAATTTCGACATCGTTGTTCTGATCAACAACCTGAATAGATTGAATAGACGACTCAGGATTGTCCGAGGCGATAGATTTCCCTTTAGCAGCTAGGGCTTTGTTGCGCAACTCTTGAATTTCTGCCTCGGTAATTACAATATGTCCAGGATAAAACTGGGAAGTTCCAGTCCCTGTTATGGATGGAGTGTCTGGAAGGCTTGACACAGGATCCCCGTTCTTCGGAAGAGAAGTATCCACCATCACAGTTCGAAGAGCTTCACGGGTAGTTGGTGGTGCTTATTTAGAACGTTTGCGTTCCTGCGCATGCTTATCTTTGTGATGTCTCTTTCTCTTTCCCGAGGAGTGTTTGTGGTGCTTTTCTTTCCCCATTTCTCCAAGGGCGGTCTAGTTGGTGATTTGGTTCTGTTGTGATATTTCGAGGGGAATGATGGTCGTCGAATTTGCAGGAGGGGGCCACAAACCGTAGAAGGTAGTCACAACAGGTGGAGGTTGAGGCTCAGTGTATTCACCAACTGCGACTCTCTTTTTGAACTTTTTGCTAATAAGGAGCCACTCTAGAATTCGACGAGGTTTTTAAGCCAGCTTTCTCTCTCTAGAAATTCTGGGTGGAAAGTTTGAGCTATTAATGAAGGAGGTAAGTATTTATAGAAGTCAATAGGCTTTTAGGGAAAGTCGGTCCTGGGGACATTTCCTATTGTTTGCTTAAGGGCATTATGGGTACCCTAGGTCAAGAATTGCTGACAGAAAAGCGCGGGAGAAGCCGCAGAGGCATGATCCAATCTCAGGAATGTGAAACGATCTCTCCAAAGATACGTTGACAAGAAAGTACGGCTGCTGATGTCATACCTTTTTCAGTCAATCATTGTAATGTCTTATCATCGTATTATGGTGGTTGGGATATGCTTACACAGCAAATTCCGACGGGCACCGTTTCTAAGCAATAGGCTTGTCCTTGCTAAGACATTGCAAGGATTGGGGAGCTACACTTGTTAATATGAGATAAAAGAAGTATATAGTCTAAGGGATGTACTTCTTAATAAGATGCTTTTTTGAGGAGATGTTTTTTCAAAGAGATATGTAGCATTTGAAGTATTGATCAAAGGCATTTTCAAGGAGGAAATTCTGCAATTGAAGAAGAGTTCTCCGAGGAGAAGATGTTCGAGGGAGCAGTGGAGACTTCTTTACAATCCCAGTAAAACTATTTTTACTAGGACTGAAGGGCTACTGATGAGGGAGAATAAAAGACAGGGAGAAAATTGTAAAGAAAAAGTATGATAGGAGAAAATCGTAAAGAAGAAGTGTGATATGAGAAAATTGTAAAGAAGAAATTGTGTTAGGGGAAAATTGTATAGAATACTAAAGAAGTAGCCATTATGAGAAGATGAAAAGAGATAGGGACCAAAAATGTAATAAACGAGAGTTAAAGCATGTGGGACCCGCAATTGTACTATAAAAGGACCACACACACTTCACAGATCCCGAGATGAACATAATATTACTTTCTCTCTCTACTTAATCTAGATTCCTACTTTCTCTCTCTAAAAAGACTCCTAAACATAGTGCTTCAGTTTATTTTGACACTAAGAGATTTTCGTATCACAAAATCACCATAGAGCTTTCTTAAAACTCTTCAAGCATCAAGAGGTGGATCAACCCACCTAAAATACCCACAGTGCCTATTTCTCTGCGTAAATGGGTATTGTAAAACAATTAACAAAAAAATAACTTAAATACATGTAAATCTAAAAACACAATTACCCTAAAATTTATACAGCATTTAAACCTCCTACCCGGATTGGTGCGAGTCTAGGATGTACGAGTCACACTGTGTATACCACAATAACAGAGACCGTCCCCCATCGAATTGATAGAAACTTTGGATGTACAGTGAGACATGATTACGGGTGTGAATATCGATGAGAGATGAGAGAGGAGAAAGAAATGGGATTAGGGTTAGTTTTCTGGTTTAGGTTGGAACGATAGAGAAGGAGATTAAATTTAGGGTTGATAGAAGGGGTTTAGGTGGGAATGAGAACGAGACAGGCTCTTGAGGTCGATCTATCTAAGGTTAGAGGCTGGGCTGGGTTAGAGATGGGTTTAGGGCTAACCGGGTTATAATATCTAAATGGGCCGGGTTTAAGGTTTGAAAGAAGGGTAAAAGAAATAGGTTAAAGTAAAAATTGTTTTTACTCTATTTACTATTGCCACATCAGCGTCCTACGTGGATCGCTGATGTGGCTGGTCAAAGGGTATTATGGGAATAAATGTTGGGCTGGACTCGAAAAGGATGGTTTTATTCTATTTTCTAAAACGATAAGGACCCCTTTATTACAGCCTCAAAGGTAAGGGACCAACTTGTTACAAGTGACAAACGTGAAGGACGAATGGTGTTTTTTACCCATTTTCCGACCTAGGAATGTGTTCATAGCACATATTTCTGATGATCTTGAAATAAACCTATTCAATGCAGCCAATCGTCCTGTCAGTCTTTGAACTTCTTTAATATTTCGAGGAGGGTCCATAGCTAGAAAATTATTAAGTTGCTTCGGATCAGGATGAATTCCCTTCTCACTTATTATGTAGCCCAAGGACTTTCTAGATTGGACCCCAAATACACATTTTTCATGGTTCAATTTTAAATTTATCACCTCCAAGTTAGAGAATATTTCTTGAAGGTCAGATATATGTGCATCTTTTTCCAAGCTTTTAACCATCATATCATCTATCTAAACCTCCATGTTTCTGCCAATTTGATTAGCAAAAGGTTTATTCACCAACCTTTGACAAGTGGCTCTGGCATTTTTCAATCCAAACGGCATCACCTTATAACCAATGAAGACCTCTGTCTGTGATGAAAGTAGTGTGATCTTGGTCCTTCGGATCTACTTGCATTTGGTTGTACCCTAAAAAAGCATCCATGAAAGACAATAGTTTGTTTCCAGAGGTAGAATCCACAACTGATCTATCCGAGGAACAAGATAAAGATCCCTAGGGCATGTGTCACTTGCCATTCTGTTTCTTGAACATAACAGGGTTGGCAGTCCACAGAGGGTATTTCGATTCTTTAATGTGACCCATCTTGGTTAAATGGTCAACTTCTTGAACAATCGCATCTGCTTTTTCCTTAGAAAAAGACCTTCTCTTCTATACAACTGGCGCAATATCACTCCGGATTGACAATCTATGGGAACCGGTGCTTTAAATCCGGTGCCAGCTTGGAACCAATTTTAATATTCTTGTCTTCTGCGAGGGAGTGAGTTTCAACCTCCTCAATTGGTATAATGACACTGGGAGCCTCCATGGGATAATCAATTTTATTTTTATCAGCAGAAGGCTCCAATAGATGCTAATCTATGTTAACTCTGAATGCCCCTAAAGTATTAAGGGCAAGGGCTGTTGCATAGCATTCCCTGGCTATCTTCTGGCTGCTCCGGACAACAGCTACTTGTCTCTGGACATCATACTTCAAAACTTTATGGACCGTAGAGGACACATCATGCATTCTGGAGAGCCAAGACCTCCCAAATATTACATTGTAAGATGTTAGGCAATCTACCACAACAAACAATACTTCTACCATCGTTTTGAAGGGTCTTTTTCCCAACAACACTTCTTCTTCGAACTCCCTAATCACATTTGTAGAACTTTCTATGAAGCCTAGAATGGTTCTATTCGAACGCTGTATAACCGAAAGGTTTCTCATTTGCTTGTAGGAGCTTAAAAATAGGATGTTTGTCGAACTTCCTGTATCAATCGGAATCCGGCGTATATCGTTTCCTCCTATTGATGCCCCTATCATAACCACATCTTTATGAGGCCCTGCAATATCTCTCAAGCTATCCTTATCAAAAAATATAAAGGAAGATGTAGACTGATACTAGTATGTGGACATCCCACCATCCAACTGGGTGGCCAAATTGTGGGCATGCCTCTTCCTTGATAAAGTAGAAGGCGCAATCACAGTATTCCCTTCGAAAATAGTTAGGGACTCAAAAAGGGTAATCAGACCGGAAACCGTTTTGGTCTTGTCTGTTATTACATCCACTTGATTTCGACTTGGATCTGGATCAAGATACTCAGAGTCCATATCAAATCTTTCAACAATTACCATTGCACCCTCTTGTGTGGATGTTCCAAGATTGTTTGAAGGACTAGTCCAGGGAGTATTGGTTTGCGCATTATCCGGTTTGCTTCCCCTTGTTTTTTGACGTAGGCCCATAACTTTCCCCTTTCAATGAGGTTCTAGATCTCCTGCTTTAAGGCTATACAATCATGAGTATCATGGCCTATGTTATTGTGGTATTGGCAGAAACGGGTGCTCCGGTTTTCTCTGGGGGACTGCAATGCTGCTGGCTTTCTAAAATGCACCTCATTCTTAGTCTTGTCATAGATCGTAGCCAGACTCTCCCCCAATTCAGCAAACCACTCAGGTTGAACCCACGACCCCCTCTTATTTCTGACTTGTTGGCTCTGAGTCTGCCTTGACCGGTTGTGGACCCTTGTCGAGTCCCTTTTGCCCTGTAACTGGACTGATTAGTAGCTGAAGGAGTTGTTGTTGTAGTAGTAGACCTCACTGATGGTGTACTCTGGTTTTCTTAGTCTCTCCAACATCGATTTGTTTACCCACCTGATTCAACAAACCACCCCAGGTCATCGTCTTCTTCCAAGTCACTAAATCGGCTAAATTACTTGGGATTAAACCTTATCTCACGGAAGCAATCACAACTTGTTCAAAACAATATGCTAGCCCATTCTTTGTGTTTCGAAAACGATTTATTTACTCCTTTAGGAACTCGTCCGGCTCCTGAGCACAATGGATAATGGTGTCCCCATTACCCTTAAGTTCCTTACTTCCAACAAATTGCCTCTGGAAGGCAACCCAGAACGTAACAAAATTTGTTATACACCCTTGAGGGAGACTATTATACCATATGAGAGAACTTCCTATGAAAGTTTGGGAGCTGCACAATAACTTATCATCATCAAAATTCATCATGAAATTCTTGAACTTCTTCAGATGGTTGTATGGATCTCGACTTCCATCATATTTCTGCATCTTGGAGCTATCAAACCTCTTAGGAAGATGCGCGGAGAGTATTTTTTGCAGACAAAGGTGATTGCCTCCATTTTTTGCTACGACTAAAACTAGTGTCTTCATTATGGGTTGCAAAAATACCTGGTTTGGACTGAAAAGCAAAAGGATCAATCAGGAACTGATCAATATGTGGTTGATTTTCGTTTAAGGGTAATTTTGTAAAGTGGTTTATGAATTTAATGTTTAGAGTAAAGAGTAGTGAGATAATTAAGTTGTGTGCTAGTAGTAAATTCTGATTACCCTCATTAATGAAAGTGAATGGGGTATTTATACTTAATTATTGACCCATGGGCCTATCGGGTCGGATAGTGAAGTCGGGTCAAGTTTAAGGATCCATTAGTAATTTGGTGTGAAATGACCAGCAACTAGCTTAGTCACCATTTATTACGTTTGTCCTGTTTGGTTTTTTATTATAATGGTTATGGTCCGAACTGCCCATCGGATTAAGTCAAGACTTAGCAGCTAAAATATCCAATCTCATCATGACTGACCACTAGCATGTGGTTGTGATGTGATTGCAAGAGGTTTATTCTGTCGAGGTTTTTTTAAAAGTTTAATTTCTTCTACAATAATTTGTTTTCATACTTGGTTAACAAACACCCCAAGTACCTAATTTCATCTAATAATTGGATCTGCTAAGTCTCCAGGTAACAAACCTTGCCCGAGAGACTCTATGGCCACATATTCGTAACAATCAGCCAAACCATCTTTGGTATTCACAAATCGGCTAACGTGTTTATCTAAACTGTCAGTAGCAAGTTGGTGACAATGAAATATTGTGTCTCCATTTCCTATGAGCTCATTTCTTCCCACAAATTACATTTGGAAAACCATCCAGAACATATCAAAAAATTTAATTTAGCCCTCCGGGAGCCTATTGTACCACTTCAAAGCACTGCCTTTAAAAGCTTGGGAAAAATCTCGGCATAGTATCTTATCATCATTAAAACTCATCATAATTTTTTTGAACTACTCTAGGTGATTATCTGGATCTTTACTCCCTTTGCACTTATTCATTTTGGAAACATCAAGACGTCTAGTCAGATGCCCAGATAAAATCTTTATCGACAAAGGGGATTGCCTTCAATTATGCATATGGCTAAACCGATGACTTCACCAGAATTATCAAATATACATGGTTTGGATCAGACGACAAACAGGTCGCTCAATAACTGGTTTATGCTATGATAAGCTGAACGCTTAACCTTTCCCCGATTATATATTTTCTTGTCTTTCCGATGTTTATTTCCTGAGACATCTTGGTCTTTCAACTTCTTACTTCGACTATCAATTTTCTTACATCGACGCTTATCTTGATGTTCATCTTTCTTTTTATTTTGATAATGATCATTATGTAAAGAGGATGACAAGACGTGATAATGATGTAGAGCTCTTGCCAGACTCTGGCGAGCTAGGATCATCTTTAATGTGAGGTTATATTCTAGAAAATTGGTGGTTTTTTTGTGAATTATCCCTTGAAGGCCGCTTCAAATAATCCTGATTATCATCTGGTAAAATTAAATCTCTTTCCGTTTGTCTATGAATTTAAATGGTCTCAATTTATTCTCGTAATTCAGCAAGCTCATCTCGTAATTGAATTCTTTATTTACGATTTTCATTCTCAGATGAGGCTCTAACATGTTCTTCTTCGACCTGACCCTCTTCAATCATTGGGCGAAGATCTACATGCATTTCACTTTTCATCATCAGATGAAGTTAGAAAACAGTTTTAAGGTTTGGATTTTTGTTATCCAGGTGTTTTTTCTCCCACTGTGGTCGCCAATCTGATGGTGTAAAAATAAAGTTGAGGGTATTTTAGAGATTTAGTGGTTAAATAATTAAGTATCTTATTTATTAACGTAGTTAATTTCGTTATCTCCCTATTAATAAGGTCTCTAAAAGTTATTTATAACATGTTTTAGGGTCATGAGTTGGGTCATGGTATAAAACCTTAAGAGCACATTGGTGTAAACACTATTTTAGGATGCATATAACTGAGTCAAAATGTAAAAAATGTTACCTTTATTTTAGGTAAAAATTACTCTTCAAAACATGGTCTAAAATATCCCTCAAATTATATTGACTCGTTTGAAGAGTCGTTTCCAAAAATATCTGATCCGACCAGTTACTACAGCCAAATCTCTCTCGACACTATTCCTGTTTTTGCGATGTCCACAAGGGTTGGGCCGGTGCGTTACCAAGATGTCATTGGTGATATGAAATATCTTTGGAACATATCTACGCATCAACTTGCTCCAATAATGCTCTAAACATTTGTATATTCCTTTTCGACGCCCTTCTAAAAAAGAAACCCCTGGGAATAACCCATATCTGAAAGAATTGATCATTATCTCTTTACGTTGCTCCTCGAGGTTGTATTTCACGCACACAAATTGCTGCGTATAATTTTTTATATTTCCCCCGGAGTTATGTATGAGAGTATCATGTGGTCTCCACAATCCTCCGCCAATTTTCTCCCCACAAACAGATGTCTGAAGAGCGCCCGAAATATTGCGAAACTTACAATGCTTTATGGTGCCAATTTAGCGAACCATTCTCGCGCATAGTTTCTCAAGGGTCATTACAAAATCTTTGTACCTCAAACGGTCATCCTTTGGGAAACAAGACATGACATCGATAAAACGTTTGATATGGTGTTCATGTTCTGCACTTCCATCGTATCTTTCCAACTTGTTAAAGTAAAAACTCTGCAACAATTGAAAAACCATAATTTATGGAACCAAAATCTAATCCTTTCGGCCATTGCGATAATCATATTGCGTTCGTGTTGATTGAAAGTAAGCCAAAATTTGATTCACTCGCGACCTCCTACTGAAGACCACTGTTAATGCTTTTGACACGAGCCCTTGCTTCGAGATCTCACACTAGTGACGAGAGATGATATGCCTTGTAGCTGGTAGTCCATCTTGCGATTTGCGATTGAACAAACCGACTCGATGCTGTACCCCACTGGTCTTATTCCCCGGTTGAACGACTCATAAGGGGTCCCGATTTCTTAGGAAGAAATCTAGGCAAACGATTCTCGCCTTTGTTGTAGGACCTTCGTTGGCTTTTCTAATGAGGCCTTCAACATCTCGTGGTTTCGCGCACTGCTCATATTTTTTTGTATCTCTGAATTTTTTGGCGGCACCAATAGTCTTTGTAGGGTATGGCCATTCAGATTGCACGACCCAAAGAGCCCATAAGTGTCATTCTCTAACGTGTCATTGGAAGACGACACAATATGGGTGCCTCGTCGCGCTTCATGGCTTGGATATCACCACATCTCTCTCGATTAGGGTAGGGTGTTCCCGCCTCTGTCTCCCTCTTAACCTGTTACGTAGCTCTTCGGGAGCCCAATCACGATATTTGCTCTTCTAGTTGAGCATGCTCCTGGATGGATTTGTTCTTTCTCGCTCGACTTCGCCCCCGGGCGCGGTTGTTTCAGAAATTGTCATGTTGTATCAGTTTTTTTAGAGAGTAAACTTAGCTAAGATATTTGGTTTCTAAAGCGTTTTTCCGATACTAGTTCGAGATGATGTGATCGCCACTAATGACTCCATATATGTATTACACTCTGATTGATTCTAACTAACGAATTGGAGTCGCTTAGCAAGACTGCCGCGCCGGGTCGAATGCTCTAACTAACACGAGTCCATCTGTTAATAATTTGAAGTATAAGAATATAATTTATTTTAAAGAAAAATAATAATTAAAAATACGTGAAAAGTATAAAAATGATTTATTCATTAAAATGACATAAATATTTATATCGACGTGTACGAGTCTAGGTGCCTCTATTAATCTAAAAATATAATGAAGACCATTTTAGAATCTTTCTTCTTAGTATATCGATAAATATAAGATAAGACTTACTGACCCACCTATAAATTTTTCGAATTACCTTTTATCAATATTTATTTTAATTTTTTATCATTGAATAAATATACCAGGTAATTGCTTTGGAAATTAAAACGAGTTTATTAAATAATTACAGTTTCCAAGGGTTCAAATGAAATGTTCAAAAAGATTCTGAATAAACTTTTCCAGTTGAAACTGTCGAAATAAACTGGATGTAATTAACCAATTTTTGAACCGGGATCATGCCGAAATCGGTACAATTCTAAATCAAATCCGAGAGACGGCGATCAATCGGAGCGGAAAACACACGGCCAATATTTTCAAATTCCGATTTTACTCTTCTTCTGAAACTGATCGTTTCCATGGAGTCAATGAATCCTCATAAGCATCTCAAAGAACAGTGAGTTCCTATCTCTTTCCCTTTCCCCCCCCTCTCAATTCTCTGATTCTACATCAACCCAAAACCACAACTGTCAATGTTTTGACAGATTCGTGAGCAACTTGGATGGAACTTCTATGGTAGAAATCGCCGCGCTACTTACCAATGGTTTTGTAAGTCGCCCAAACAATTCATCACCCAATTTTGTGTTTGTTGTTTGGGTTTTATTGACTGTGTTTCCACTCAATAGTAATTCGCCCATACTTGTTTGATTCAGATCTTGCTGGTTCTGCGTCACTTGTTTAGCTCATACAAACCTATTGGTATGTTCTTTCAACTTCGAATTTCACATGATGGTAGATAGTCAAAGGAATCGTGTACTTGAGAAATGCAGTAATAGATCAAATTGATGCAATTTGATGGCAAGCAGAATAACAAAAGCTTGAATTAGAAGATAGGATAACTAGTGGACTTAATCTGCTCGAGAAATTGGGATTAGAGTTTTTACTTATACACCCTAAATGGAGTAGGCCTCTCCATTAGTGTTTTGAGTACTAACTCTAAATGTGACTTGGCTTGGCTTCAATCTCCTTCATAAGAGCCTGGCTACAATCTCCTTCATAAGAGCTTGGCTCTTGTCATTACGCACCTCCACTTCCTTTGTACTTGTAGGTTCCTGACCTGTTCCCAAACTGATCTACTTAAGGGTTGATTGGAGCGATTAGGCTTTTCGGCTTTCAGTGTTATGATATATATCTATAAGCTTGTTTAGTAGGTATGGCTTTTTGGCTTTAAGTTTTACATCAATAAGCAATAAAGCAATTAACTTTAATCAAGGGCATGATTAGTTTTAAGTTCTTGTTATTACTTTATACCATCATTTTTAAACCTTTATTTATTTTTATTATGCACCAAAAGCTTTGGCTTCTTTTACTGAGCTAACTGTTTTTATTTGCTTATTTTGAGCTAGTGTTTTAGCTTGTACACCAAATGATCGTTCACTGACTAGCCAAATGGATATCTCTGTGAAGTACAACTAAGATTCTTTTTTCTTTATTGCAAAGCTGCAGAGACTTCATTGAAGAAAAATGATGATGGTGTTGCCGCTTCTAAGAGTTGCACGGCCCACATGGTTACAATCTCTTTGGATTTTCTAATCATGGTTTTCCCCTTGCTTTTGTTTATGACTGTAAGTCTTCTGAAATGGCAGTTAATCAGTTTCTGATTATCTTTTGGTTTACGTTGTTGTTGCTTACCTTTGCCATATTACACATATTTGCTATTTTAAAACTATAGAAGTTGTTTGTTTTAGTTCGTACATCTTCATTACGAGGAAAAGGTTTCTCTCTGTTGCATATGTGGGATTCATGGTTTATTGTCTGATCATAGCAAGTAGTCACTTATTCCAGGTTCTGTCAGACTTAAATTTTACATGGGTCATCTTGTTGACAACAATGCTGGGTTTTTCGATGGTAGCCAAAAGGTTAGTTGCATGTTATTTTTGTTCTTTCGTTTTTAATTCTTTTATAAAAGGAATCTATGCTTAGCTCTTTTAGTAGTTGCTTTTATAAAATGACATGGGATAAATGAGTTTATATACTATACTAAGTCTTCAATCTGGATTCAGGTCTAGTTCACCTCCAGCTTATATGGAAGGTCAGCAGTACCCTTTCAGGACAAGTCTGACATCATACAGGATATCTGTGGTACAATAGCGTAGATCTCCATGGTGTATATGCTAACTTATTTTTGTTTTATTAAATTTTCCTGGTGCTTTTGCAATTTTTCTTATGAGAATAATCGCTGCAGATGATACTCACATGCCTGTCTATCTTGGCCGTTGACTTCAACATATATCCAAGAAGATATGCGAAGGCAGAGACTTATGGTACCGGCTTGGTAAAATATTTCATGGCCTTGTGTAAAAAATTGTATATTATGTTTGTTTCCCTACTATTTTTTTCTGTTGCATTTTCTTAGTATACATTTTAGGAAGTAAAATATTAGTTGGTTTCATCTTAAATTCTAAACATGGCTGCAAATGTTAGAAAGCATGTGAACTAATAGGTTTGATTATCTAATCTTTCGGGACTGATGTTAAATGCTGAAGTCAATTAAATTGTTGATACCGGTCATGCATCTTTTTGTCACAGTTTTTTCTTTTTTTTCTCCTGTCCTTTTGTTTGCTTCAGTTGCTTTACTTGGGGAATATCTGAAGCAGAAAGACATGTCATACTTGATTTACATTATATCCCATGATTTTCTCATGTCAATTCTCAATTATGTTCTACTCATTGTTACACTCTCTCTTTGCTTCTGCCTCCTTTCCAACCACTAATTTGGTTTACCTGCTTGAATGGTGATTGTAATCATGTTAAATAAGTTAATTAAGTGCCGTCAATTTATGATTCAAGTTTGTATATTATTACATCAGATGGATCTTGGGGTAGGCTCCTTTGTGGTGGCAAACGCAATAGTTTCTCGGCAAGCACGGTCTATCTCGTCGGGGTAAGTTGCCTTTGTTTTTCAGTGAGAACTGTTTAATTATAATAGTATATTCTTCAAAAGTAAGCATTTATGAACATTTAGACAACTTTCTTTTCTTCTTCGGTCCCTTAGGACAAAAGAACCTGTATAAAATTTCTGTCTCCAGATTTTACTGATTCATTTAGTCCAGTACATATCCTCTATCTTTCTCTCGTGCTGACATTTGTAGCTTTCTGTACACTTATTTTTGTTTACTTTTCTTCTTCTTCGAAAACAAGAGGTTTAAAGACCCCAGGTAACATTCTTTTGTTGTGTCTGTAAATGTATGTCTTCATGTGATGTATATATTTTTTAGTATTTTGGTCTTTGCAATGGTCTGGAAGGTGCATTCGGAGAATAATTATTGTAAATCAACCCGAACAAGTAATTTCTTATCGATTGTCTCATGTTCTTCCTCAGTACCTGGATGAATACACTGAAATCTACTAGTCCGCTAATATTACTTGGATTCATTCGGCTTATTACTACAGCAGGTGTTGACTATCAGGTGGCCTTATCTTTCACTAACATTCCTTTCACATAATAAACTATTTGTTTGCAGCTTAAAGGAGATTTTGCTATCTCATTCAAATTCAACCAAGAAATCTAAACAAATCTCTATCCTGTCTTTTTTCACAGTTATTTACTTAGCGTTTTGCATTGTGCTTCTAATATATGAATCGCGACTCTATACCATGTAGGTTCATGTTGGAGAATATGGAGTGCACTGGAATTTCTTTTTCACTCTTGCTTGTGTTTCAATCCTTACATCTGTAATTAGTATTCCTCCTCAGTACTCTGGGATTGTTGGTTCGATGGTTCTGGCAGGTATCTTCAAACTTATCTGAAGTCCCATCTATGTCAACAAAATTTCTTTGCTTTACCTTTATTAATTTTTTGGGTTTTATTACTCAGGCTATCAAACTTGGTTAAGTCGTGGATTAAATGGGTACTTACTTTCCAATGAAAGAGGGGAAGATATCATAAGCAAAAATAAGGAAGGGCTGTTTAGTATTCTTGGTGCGTCTGAATTTTATGTTAGATTTTGTTGGTTTATGATTTCCTGTTTGATATTTTAACATGCTCAAAGCTCATGTTCGTGTCATGCTTCTTAGCTTGCAAAGAGACATTTATTGGTTGATGCATAAAAATGTCTTAAATAGTTAAGCAAATCACATACTTAATTCAATCATAGTGTATCCACTTTGATAGTTATTGCAAACTAGAATGTAAAATAGTTACCCAATTTAGCTAAAGAATTAGTTCACCACTAAGTAGCACATTGCTGAAGGATGATTGCAGAACTCTAATGTATGAGTCGGTGTCCACATTACTGCAAGGAATAGTTTCTTTCAGCACAGATTTTAAGTTGGGTGATACCTTGGTGCAATGGTTCTAAAAAAATTGACTTCTATTTTTTCAGGATATTGGGGTATGTATCTCCTCGGTGTCCACATTGGCTACTATCTCTTTTTTAAACACCGCTCTTCTAGAGACAACAAAGGGGCAGTTGTAAAAGTCTGGCTTATTTCTCTCCTGTTTTGGTACATACTTCATTATAATTATATTTTTTTATAGTTGCTCAGCGTCGAGCTCTGGATGATGAAGGCGGCTCATTTTTTGCTTCATCACTGCCCGTTGCAGGTTGTTGACTATTTTTCTGGACCACTATGTTGAAAAAGTTTCACGAAGAATGGTAAGTAATTTATCTTGGTTAATATGTGAAGCTGTTTCTGGAAGAGGCTGATGATAAAACTTTTTCGCAGTGCAACATGTCTTACGTTACTTGGGTGCTGGCTCAAAATCTGCAGGTTGGGCGCTCTTCTTTTTGGCTTTGTAATTTTTGTCTATGATGCACCATTAAGAAACGGTGGCTTAAGGTCCACCATACAGTACCTTTCTCTTTCTTTTGAACTACATCAGCACTTACCGATGAATTTAGCGGCTGTTTGGTGTCATGCTGATAAGCCAAAGCTTAAAATAATCAAATAAAAAAAAGCTAGGTTGAATCCAATAACTAAGAAAAAAATTAAGAATATGTTTTGTATGTAACAACTTGCATAGAGAACAAGCCGGTGAAAAAATATGCAGAAAAAAGAAAAATATTTAAAATGTCAAAAAACTGCTTTGTTTTCGTTTTTTGTTTACGGTACCTTTTGATATTTTTTTATGCAAATAAAGCAACTAAAGCTAGCTTAAGTTTAAAAGTTGGAAAAACCGAAGCCAGCACAACCCATTAGTCCTGTACTGACTTATTTTAATAGTTGGTCAAGAATGTTTGTATCTTAATATTGCTTCGTTTTTTGTTTTAGGGTTTAGCGATATTTATGATTTGCGCTTATATCTCTGGAAGTAAAACTTCCGCTCTGGAAGAAGCCCTCAACCGAAATCTACTTCCTTCTTTCCTTTTGGTAAAAAACTTGTCTTCCTCATATTGTATTTACAGTAATCTTGCTTGATAGTTTAAACAGAGCCCTAATTTATTGTCGTTTTGGTTTTGGTTAATGTAGGCAAATCTTCTTACAGGACTTGTGAACTTTTCTGTGGATACCTTATTTGCTTCGACACTGTCATCTCTTCTCATACTGGTAGCTTATTCATTTACTCTTTCTGCTGCAATTGGAATTATTGATTTCTACGGCATCAGGTTGAAATTTTGGTAGATCTTACTTTTGTAAATTTTGTGTGAAAGAACAAGTGTTATTTTTGGTATATCAGCTCCTTTATTATCGCTTTATTTTGTAGAACTGCCAAACTTTGTATGTGGCACTACATAAAATAGGCAGTCAAACCAAGTTTCTTGAGCTTGAGGCTTGACTTCTCAAAGAAGTCTGTTTTGGGATATTGATACTGTCCATATAAAAAACTCTTTATAACTTTATGGGCATGAATGTAGTTCGCGCTGTATTAGTACTATCATCGTAGGCCACAAACTTTTGTAAATATAGCTCATACAAATTAACTTTGGCTACCCTTCATTTAACAAAAAAATCATGTATAAAGAAATATTATTTTTTTAATCGGTCTAATTCTCCTAATTTTATATTTCCGGACTTGTGTTGGGAGATAAAGTAATGAAACTTTAAATATAATTATACCATAATGTGTATATATATATATATATATAGAATAGTAAAAATTATCACTGTCAAATTAGTTTATTTCGTTCACTTATATTTTTTAGTAGTTTTTTCAAATTAGTTCATATGGTTCACTTATATTCTTTATAGTAGTTTTTTACGTTTTATCTCTCTTTTGTCTTTTGATTAGTTTTTCAGGTTTTAAAACTTTCCGGTCTTTTTTGCTGAGTGCAATTACTTAAAAACTCTAATATGGCATGTTCCTAAGCAATTGCATGTCTCATATTTAGTCTGTACACCTAATTTTTTGTAAATAATATTTAAGCTTAAAAGTGAACCGTAATGCAATGCGGCAGTTGTTAAGCAATTGCATAATATGCAAAAGTTTTAGAATATAAAAAATAGTGGAGACAAAAATGAAAAAAAAAAAAAAGAAGTGTTGGACAAACATGAAAGACTAATAGCGATTTTATTCCATATTTCTAATTCGATCTATACTTAAACATGTGAAACTAATTTTTGTACTAATTTTAGAATGGATTTGATCCGGTTCTGTGGACTACATATGTAGAGTAGAAGTATAAGACCTTTGGTAAAGAACCCTTTTTAAGTTTACAGCAGTACAACAAGCTAGGGAAACTTAAAGAGTTATGGCCGACCTAGTTTCCATAATCTATAATTTGAGTTCGAAATAAGAGATAACTTGGGTTACATTTTAGCTCGCAACTTAAGAGGCTTCAATTTATGTCAAATCAAAACAACTCCTGGCCCCTTCTTCAAAAATAGAATTGAAAATGTAATTCGAGTGATGTGATACCCCATCTAAATGGCTTTATAATTAGAGACGCGTCTAGAATAAAGAAGCCGTTCAAAGTTGGGTTGAGTTAGATTTTGACTTCACTCAATTAAATATCTCCCTTGAGTTCTACCCGGCCTCAACGCGAGTCATGCGAAACTAAACAAACCTCAACTGTAACCCAATCAATTAAGGGGTTGAGTAGGATTCCAAGATCGGGTTCGAACGCTTTTTATTAGTTTTTGTAGGGAATCCGAAGTCGCTATTCAACTAGTGCGCACATGTAAACCTTCCGTCTGACGCAATAGTCTGCAAACCAAACGTTAGACAGAAACCACACAAAGTGACAAATTCCGTCAAGAAAGTGTCTATAAAAGAATTCAGACTCATGACCTTTGGTCACAAACATACTTGTATTTCACCAAATACGCAACTTGGTTATCCCATTAGAGTAGAAAACTCGTTATAATTTGACTTATGGATTGGTTTTAGGAATAATTAAACCATGTGATTGTATTATATGTGTCCGTACTAGTTTTAAAAGCGACTAAGGTATGGAAAGATCGTAATACACTCCCTCCATCTCATAATGTTAGACGTTTCAGAAGAGATATTTTGTCTCATATTAATAGTTTTTTTTTTACTAATTATATTCCCACAAATAATTTTTTTTATTGACTACAGAAACTTCTCAATCCACCAATCAAATTTATTTTTGTTTATTTTTTCAAAGCAATTATTGTTTTCCTTAATATTGGTGAAACAATATTAAATATGAATGACGCGAGTTTGTTCTTAAATTTGTTCATAGTGCACAAAATTCTAAAATGGTAGATGAAGTAGCTTTATTAGCAAATATCCAAAGATAAATCTATGTTTGTTCTGTTATTTTTACCATTTTGTTTTAGCAGACATGACTTTTCATGTTGATGATATTTTTAGATTGCGTTTTAAAAATATGTATGAATATATTTTATTTTATTTAATATTTTTTTTATAAAAAAACGTTGAACCATAGCGATATTGATACAAAAATTGTAGGAGAATCATTTCAATCTATTAATAATTTTGACATAACAAATATTTTAGAGATGCATCAGTTTTAGCGTAGATATAATGTTTTAATAAAAACAAGATGTTAAAAAGCCAACAAATTTGATCGAGGCAAGTTACAAATAGTCGAATCGTGTTACATGTAAAAATATTTTCAAAACACATTACAGAGGTTTCGAAATAAGAGTTGACGAGGGAGACCATTATCATACAATTATAAAAATAAATACAAGAGAATTCAGAGAATCAACTGTATTCAAATATAAATCGTTTTATATACAAGAATGGTATATCTATGAACGCCGATGTAGAATTATTAAACAAATAAATATCTCTAAATTTATTATCCAGATTATATGACCATTTGGCTGCTATTCTAATTTATGGAAAGGACAATATCTGTTAGGATGATATTGATAGTGCTCTATTGTTTAATAAAACTTAAAACATATATAAAAAAATGTGATAAATAGACTTTTATAGCATTAGTTGCGAGAGGAAGAACAAATCATGGAGCAAAGGTTTTAGAGCTAGTCTATATAGATGTCCGGAAGATGGAACATCTCAGATTAAAAGGTTCGGCTACTGTAAAAGGATAGACTCCGAAAATGGTTAGACTATTATAGGATTTCGGTCTAGTTAATTTCAGCCATTACATAGAGTTCAGTCTTGTCATTAGTTAAGTCCCATTATAAACTTTTACTGTTAGGTCTTGACATGAAGTTTTTATAAAAAATTAATGCACGAGTTAAGTCTTGACTTTGGAAAGCTTCAAGTTTCGGATAGTATAGAGAATCAATGTAAAACTGATTTGATATATTGGTTTAAATTTAAATAGATGATACATGAGGTTTTAACGAGTTTATTATATATGACATATCCGTTGATATGGGCATAATACAAGTTTTTTATTTTTTTATGGTGTACTATTTGATCACAACCATTGATCCGAATGATAATACATATTTTTGTAGCAATTTTGGTTTGCCATTGTGAGCATGGTTTATGTTTTTAATACTACACACTTCATTTAAGATCTTTAATATATATTTTGGAGGAAGACATGTAAAATGATAACTGAGAAACCGTTCTTGTTGAAAATAGAGATTTTAGAGAGAGAATCGATTGTTACTAAGAGTAAGAACCGAAAGAAATGAATGATTTTTGAATTGATGAATTCTTGAGATATGTATACTTGAAAGACATTGGGAGAAAATGATGCTGATAGGGGTTGTATGTTGATATTGATAATAAAAATGTCAAGACTCTGGAGAATTAAAGTCAAGACTCTCTTTGTACATAGGGGTTGTATGTTGATATTGATAATAAAAATGTAAATGAGATTGATTCCAAAGTGCGGTCCAAGGCCCATATTGTTATAAACTTGATTTTGAGGATGAAGTACTAAAGAAGGTGTCTGAAGAGTCTATTTTTATGGGGATTTATAATAAGCTTGAAACTATTTAATTGAATACATATTTCTAAAATATATTGTATCTCAAGAAGTAGTAGTATATTTGAATATGGATGGCAACATAGAGGTTAGGGACACTTGGGTGATTTCAACATGATCAATATTAATTTGAATGTAATAAGCATCAAGTTGAAGATGAAGATAAATTAATTCCTCTTGAGAGTTTTTCTGAAGATATATGAATACTTTGTCAATATTATGCTCCATGTAAAATAGTATCTTACCATATCTAAAGTGAAGAATGGTCCGAGTTCAAAGGATCTTCAAAGAAAGGCTGTTTTGAACAATGGTTATACTAGTGATGCATTGAGTCTGCGAAGTTTGAAGTTGGTGGTGCCTCAATGATTTCAGATGGTTATGAATATACAGATTTACTAATGCCTTCTACTTGGAGGTATAGTAACAAATGGGTCATAAACTCAAGATTTGTTCCACATGAGTTCTAACAAATACTAGTTTGAAGACATGAAGGAGTTTGATCATGACAATTTTGTATTGGGAAATTATAAGCCGTGTGTTGTAAAAGGAATGAGGGAGCATTCAACTTAAGTTTTCTACATGACTTGAGAGATTAATAAAAAATATGAGTTATGTTTAAAATGTTAAATGAAACTTCTATTTATTAAATGACGAAGGCTATAACTCTAAGAGTGGAGATGGAAAACTTATGATTGCACATTACCCAATGGTTGTTATGAATGGCTATAAAATTAATGATGTAGTAGTTCTTAAATGATATTTAGTGGTTGAAGGTATTTTTAGTGTTGAGAGTAATTATACCAAGTTTTGGCATCTGAGGTTAAAACATTTGAGTGAGAAATGTCTAAATAAGCATAGAAAACAAGATGTGTTAGATGATGATAAGGTTCAGAAGCTAAGATTTTATAAAAACTATGTACTTGGTAAAATTAAGAGAGTTAAATATATGACCAATAATCATATAACTCATAATGCACTTGAATATATTCCTTCTAACATTTGGAGACCTGCAAGACATCCTACAATATAAGTTTCTACGTACTTTATGTCCCCAATTGATGACTATTTCAGAAAATATGGGTTATATTTTTGAAGATCAAAGATGAAGCATTTTATGTTTGTAAGAACTAGAAGAAGTTGGTGGAGAATCAATATAAGAAGATGCTGAAGAATTTAGTGATTGGACAAATACCCACAAGAGAAGTAGATTGGGAAAAAAAATGTTGAGTCACGTAAAAGTGTTCAGATGAGTTGTTTATGAACATGCGAAGCATGACAAAATTCAGCCAAAATAACTACAATATATGTTTCTCGAATATCTGAAAGGAATGAAAAGGTATAGATTGGGTGTATAAAACTTGAGATGGAGAAACATTTAATTAACATAGATATGGTATTCAACGAAGTTGAGATGCCACTACCTAAGAAGCTAAATACTACATTTATTACTTACCATGGTGGAGCTACAGTTGAGATAGAGTCTGGACAAGGAAATGACACTGGATGATGTTTCTGTCAAAGCTGGTTTCATGCTTGGTATAGGTTCGACTGCTGTAAAGGAGCTTAAACCATTGTATGGGTTGACCATAGCCAAAATTTTGATGTTTCAGATGCTTCATATGTTTAAACTTAAGACAAATATGAATATTTCGACAGTTATCATTTGATGAGAGATATGGCACAAAGACTTAGCAAGTCAACACAGAGGTATGACTATGCGAACATTATATGTTATACTTTATCTATCGAAATACATGAAAATATTCTTGAACCTCGAGATATATCACAATACTAGAACAATGACAAACTAAAATGACTAAAGATTATGGGATAAAAATGAATTATCTAAAAAAGAATGACACATGGATTTTTGTGAAGCATCCCAAGGGTCATAAGATTTTTAGGTGTAAATGAATATTAAAAAATAAGCAAAGAATTTCGAGGTTGAGTTATCTAGGTCAAATTTAGGCCGGTCACTAAGGGATTTATATAAAAATATTGTATCAAAGTACGTATATATGTAAGAAGCAGTCACTAAAGTAGTGGAATAATATAAATGAATCCTTCATGTAGCCAATCAATCAGGTTTTTCTGAATATTGTGTCTATTGTAATGGGGAAACACACATGATTATCCAGATTTTGCTGCGTCATATACTGATGGAATACTTATAGTTTGAAGTTACCTAAGGAGAATTGGAACTATGAAAAGTTAGCTAAAATGAAATTTTGAAACGAAAAAAATAGGGGAAGCTAAAAAGATTCTTGAAATATACATTAATATGAAGACATTGACAAGTTATATATTCATATGTCAAAGATAATATATAGAAAATGCACTTAGGAAGTTCATAATGTCCAAAGAAAACTCTGTTTAGACTCCTATTGATGCTTAATTCAAACACAATATCACTCAAGCACTGGTTGAAGTAAAAGATATGAAGTACGTGCAAGAGATATGTATGGTATGATTTGCAAGGATTATAATTAGTTTTTTAGAAAACATACTTAGATTTGTATATGTAAAGATTAAGATTTGAGATTCAAACTAATTTGATGAGGTATGATGTTTCTATTATTTTATATGCTTATATTCATGCCAATAATATTGAATATAATCTCAATATTTTTATTATTCCAATATCTGAAATCTTATCTCTTGTGCAATATAGTTCATCATTCATTATGATGTTTATTTTTTGGAGAGTTTGGCAGAATTTATCTATAATGATTCTACTAATGTTAATGATTTTTTTCGATTTTATTGAGATAATCTACCTGTGCAAAGTATTGAAGAATATTCTACGCCCTATATAGTGAAATACTGTGAGTTTGTCTTGATAAATATTTGTGACTTTATTCTTCTCACTCAAGACTATTTTACTTTTTTATATTATTTTCTCAATTTGGAGCAAGTTCATTATAAATTATGTCCTTGCAAATTAAGAAAAGATTTGATACATTATTCCAAGCTAAAATGATGACGCCTTTCGAAATATTTATTGAGAAAGTTAACAAATACAGAAATTCAACCGCTAATATGTGACGTACACTTACAATCATACTTCACACAGTAAAGCTTCAGGGTGAGATTTCCTTAAGAGTGAGGGAATAATATAAATATAGACTACCAAATTATGTTTATCAAAATGGTCAACAAAAAAGATTCTCAAAGAAGATCAAATAAGAAGCATTAAAAGAGAACGTGACTAGTAACTAAATAGTTACATTTTTTAGAAGTCTCGCCAATAAAGAAGGCTGTAAAATTTGACGTAAATAAAGATCAAGAGGGTAAGTCACATTAAACTCTATTTATTATCAAATTTTAAGAGAAGTTACTACTAGTATACTTATTTATTAATATGCTTCTTTTTAATATAAATTTGGTGCTCGCGAAGAGTTCTAACTTTAATCAAATATATTTTTATTAAGTAAGAGTGATTTTTTATTTTTATTCTTTGTTAACTTTTTTATCTATTCGTTATGTTATATTTGAGAGAACAAATAATTTGTTGAGTAAGTAATCAATCGTCCTATCAAACAGTTTTTCATCCCTGTTTGTGATGCCTTCGACCAATGTTCATAGTTTCGTTGTGTGAATATTATGTTGTGCTTTTTATATATCTAAGATTTTTGCTACACGTGATTTTTTTTATTGTAGATCCCCTTACAACTACTTTAAAGACATTTTCATTGGGTCATATTTGCAACATGATTATTGCGAGCTGGAATAAGGTTCAATTCTTTTTAGAATTATGTTAAAAGAATTGGTGTTGGTATGCTAACTATATTTTAAATATATAAGTTTAAATATTTCATGAGTTTGGTAGGTATAATATTTATTTAATTTGTTAGAATACATGGTTCGGAGTAATAGTTCATCCATATTTGGGTTAGTATGTTATGTGTATATTAATATTGATTTGTATTCAAGATTGACGTTTCCGTTTGATATTGATGGTTCTTTTAATAATATTAGAAGACTTGTTGATATGTTTAGATATCTTGTCAATATGGATATTTGTTAAATTATAGCTTGATTTATGGCTAATTTTAGAAACAACCACGACATATGAATATTGTAATCTTTATATTATTTATAGTTAGTTTTAACAATATTTAAAGTATGTGATGATGCTAATAAAATGATATTGAGCTTTATAATTTTAGGTTTGTATAAAGAGACTGTTAAGTATAGGCTCAAAAAGAGTGTAATAAAATTACTATCTAAGGTTGTCACTTGGTGCCAAATATTGTAACTTGGTGTCGAAGTTGTAACTTAGGGTTGAAGATGTAACTCAGTGCCAAAAGCTGTAAATTAGAGCTACAGTTATATACAAAAATTAGGACTAAGTAGTGAAAAATGAAATTAATGGCTAAATATGGAACTGAGTGTTGAAAATGAGACTAAGTTCTCAAGGCTGGAACTACGTGTTAAACCTGGAGAAATATGACTGGTGCAGTCCAATCAGATTGTAAGCATCGAAGATGTGAGTAAGTCAAAACTTAAAGAGCTGGAATTACTAACTCTCTATGTGGTTGAATGGTTAGTCGGACTTAGGTGTACATAATTTTGATAGTTCCAAACATCTTTGGGGGAGCTATATGAGTAAGATAATGTATGGAAGACCTGATTTGTTATATCAATTACTATATAAGTATTTTAGAGAGAAAAATTCCACAATATAGAAAGAGAAAGTCATAAAGAATAATTTTGTAATCATTAATCAGTACCCCTCCCCCAAAATGGGTGGTGCGTATTTATAGTAAATTTGTAGAGTCTCACATGTCTAAACAAGTTGCTAATTGTGGTTCCCTCATCAAGTTTATTGTTTGTTATATATTGGTCCATTTGTATTACATAATTAACAATTAATTCTAAAATACTTTCTTTATGTCGAATGACGCCCTTTACTTACAAAGATCTTCGAATTGCCTGATTATTGCCTTATCAAATTCTACTAGAACGTAAAATTTAGTCGGAGACTGTTTTAGTTTTTTATTGCTCGAACTGAACGTGTAGGTTAAAATCCTGCTAGACCGAAGGTGCACTAACTAGTTGTCGAAGAATTTTGGATATACTTCTATGATCATGAAAAAACCATGAACACTTGTATTAGAAGATTCTTAATATGATGGAAGATTTATGTCGTTGATTAAAAGGATTAATATGGAGCATATATTTGATGATGAGACAATGAGTACAAGAATGCTCTAGCCGACATCCATACGTTAGGAAATGTTGCCACTACCTGACAAAAGTACTTGTGTCAGTGTGATAACAAACATTTCCTTATTTTGTTGGGAAAGTTTTGTACATGTCAAACGCTATTGTTAGCCTGGTGAAGATATCCTAACGCACTTGAATCTATATAAATTGAAAGAGAATATTGAAACTTTTAATCGTGACGTGACTTGAAAACTTTCTTGTGAGTGAAAGTTATTTGGTTTCTATTGATTTTGTAAAGTGTAAAAAGGTAGAAGATTAACACTTGGAGATACTTCGAGATCCATAGTTGATTTTGTAAGCTGTGAGTGCTTTGTAACAAAATATGAGAAGTTGATGGTTTAATATTTGAAGAGTTTTCTTGTAACCTCATAAATATTAAATGTGTGTGTTACCTATGGATGTAGAATTTTTTTCGCGAACCGACCATATTAAATCTAGTGTTGTGTGTTTGATTTATTTTCTACTTCTTCTTGTTAACTTTGTTCTTAAAAGTTTAAATAGTTGAAATAATGATTACTTCCTACACCCTCTCAGCAGGTGTCACCAACTGCGGCTATTGATTCGGATGACAACGACTAAGTTTCAGTTTGGCTAATTCTTGCTAAACCTGGATCAAAACTTATTCGAATATTGTTGATTATCCTAACAAAAATTTCAAAATGTAATTGATTTTTTTAAATAAAAAATAATATTAAAATGATGATGATTATGATTTTCAAAAAGAAAATAAATCTATTAAGTTTTAAAAACAAAAATTTATATTAAATATTTTATTTTTTATTTAATATTTAATAATGATTTAAACATCTTAAATAAACTTTATTTAAATCTATTACTTTAAATTTTGGGGAGATTAAATGTATTTAAATATTTGAACTATGAATAGTTAGTCAAGTTTATATGGATTAGTTTATAATATTAATAAATTATTTAACAAATTATGTATTTTATATTTTCTCACTGATATATATATATATATATATATACTATTAGCAAGTTTCGAGACCTTACTAATTGTATTTATTATTTTTTCATTTATAGTTGTGATACATAGTTTATAGATAGATAGATAGATAGATAGATAGATAGATAGATAGATAGATAGATAGATAGAGGTTTGAACCAAACTAATTTTTGCATTAATAATATGCTATTAGTCGTTTTGGACAAGAGGACCTACACAAATGTTTTTTGGTTCACTTCTAGAAGGTCTCATACTAGTTGAGATATAATATTATTTATATACCACTAACTATTTTCATGTCTGAACTCTCACATAAAAAATCTTTTTTTCGAACAAAATACCACTTAACTCTTCTTATTTGATTTTCATTCATCCACTCTTAATCAGGTTGTGCACTAGTTGAGCCATAGAGGCACTACAAATTTAAATGCTCACTCTAATCATACCACACTGTCTTAGTCGTTGAGGTTTGCAACAAATATTTCACATTGAGTCTGATCGTCCTCTATCATGTTCGACATTCGAAGATTTCACCCATATAATATTATTTTTGAGTTTGAAATTGTGATACAAATTTATTAGGAATATGTTGGCTTACATCTCGCTTATGTATATAAATATGAACAATGCAATATCAACAATCTTAAAAAATCTTCTAATAGTAGGTAAAAACAAAATCGTATAATTTTCAAATCCAAAACAAAAAAATACAAAAGTAATATAAAAATTGAATGACCTATATATATATATACAAAATACATACCCAACACTTCACATATTTCCAACCATTATCGTATTCTCAGTCATTTACATAATTTTATATTATTATTAATTATAGAACAGTAAGAATGTTTTAAAAACATTCTATTAAGTGACAATACTATTCTATAGTATATTTTGTTGGGAATATGCGTATATTCCGCATCCGTATATACGTAAGAACAACCGATCTACAAACTAGTATGATATTGTCTGCTTTGGCGCCCGAAGACCCCCACGAGTTTATTTTTGCTCCACTTCCAAAATACCTCTTACTAGTTAAGATATGTTCTTACTTATATACCACTAATCCTTCCCATGTTTAACCGATATGGGATGTGGGACTTTGGTCGCCACCATACACAAATCCTCCTCTTGAGAAAAGTAACACTTCAACCTCCTCTCAAGTTGCTCACCTCCTATTAGACCACACTGTCTTGTTCTTTAGCGTCACACTCCAATCAAGTACCACCGTCTTGATACACACTCCAATCAAGCCACACTGCCTGATGAGTCACGGACACTCCTAAATAGGATCTCTAGAGCAACTCATTCACATTGAGCTAGGCTTGTTGGTTCATCATGTTCGACATCTAATAATTTCAACGACATCGTGTTTCGTTTAGGTCTGGCTCTTGATACCATTTGTTGGGAATATGGGTACAACATATTCCGTCTCCGAACATAAGTAACCAATATCCACATTAGTACGCAACGGAAGGCATGGTCCCATCACGCTAAAGCCAATATCCTTTTATTCCGAATCTGTGATACCATTTGTTGGGAATATGGGTACCGCATATTCTGTATCCGTATATAAGCAAGAAAAGATGATCTCCATACAAGTATGATATTTTTGGACCCCGAAGGCCCGCATGGGTTTATTTTTGGTCCACTTCCAAAAGGCCTCTTACTAGTTAAGATATGTTCTTACTTATATATCATTGATCATTCCTATGTTTACCCGATGTGGGATGTGGGACTTTGGTCGCCACCCTAACATATTTAATAATCAATAAATTTAACCAAAATCATTAAAAACAATGTCAAAAGTTATTATATAACTACATATAAAATTAAGTGAAGGATGTTAATTTTTGTTGTTTTAACCGCTCTACCTTTTCTACCGTAAAAAATAATTTTAAAAATTATATATTCGGAAATAAATTATTTTAAAAACTGTTTACGTTTCCTCTCAAAACCATAAACCTATCAACTTTAAATATGAATTCTAAGTTTAAATATATTCATTTTCTTTAAATAAAGTGTTAAAATAAAATAAATATTATATATATACACACACGAGACACATTTTATAGGAGATGATATTTAAGTATAAAATAACAATACAAAACTTACTGGCTTGATCTAATCTGTTTGGATTAGGATATATAAAATCTTACAAGAAGCACATAAATCTAGGCTACAGAACAACAATGAGGCCGAAAAATGAAAAAATATCAACAAAAATAAGAGGCATTATCGATAAAGACAGGATAAATGCAAATTTTGTGTTACGTTAGTCCTAAAATCTAGTCCTTGCAAAAATAAAAACTTTCACAAATGAAAGAGTCGGAAAGTGCGAAGCCGAAATGACAAGGGCGGGATCAACCAAAATATGAAATTAAATCGAAGTATACTTCAAGAAAACCATCATTTGTAAGATTCAACTATAACTTCCATCATTTGCAAGAGTCAACTATAGCTTCCATCAATTGGGGGGACTTACAACCAACATAAAAAGTGAGTACCAAAGCACACAATTACATCGACGAGACCACCTTGATAGCAAAACAATTTAGACTGAAGGTCAGAAAAATACGGTATAACATCATTTAAGCGAGGACGAGAGGAGAGTAAAAGATTCTTGAGTTCTTCTCCCGCCATACATGATAGATGACGGTAGTTAGAGTGGACCAATCCGAAGCCACCCTAAACCAGAATGGCCAATCCGCATCATTAATAATGATACCGAGGTTGAAGCTCGCAACAACCCAAATACCTTGAGTGTAAACACACTCATAGAAGATATGATTAATAGATTCATCACATATACTAGACAACAGACAATATGTGGAGAAATGAGTATTTAATCGCCAACTAATGAGTTTGTCTCGGATAGACAACTTACCAAGGATGGCAAGCAAAAAGATAAACAAATGGCGGAGAATATTATATTTATGTCATACTAAACTCATTCATCAAACAACGGGGGTGGGCGTACAGATTTTATTGTATGTGCTTTTAGTTTTAAATTTTACATTTCCAATCTTGGCGGACCAACAATGCACTAGAAGACCTTAATTATGTAATCAATTGCAAAGTTTATCCCGAATTATCTTAAAACTATGAGATTGCTGCCTAGTCTTATGTCACTAATAATATCTCGGTCTCATCCAACCTTAGTTCAATATTGAGTTGGTCCCACTACGGAAGCAATAATAAAAAATAATTTTCAAATTTCAGAAACCTACTCTATAACCTTTGCCTAGCAAAGCCGAGACACATCACGACCTTAAGTTGAAGGTCAAAGGCCACTAAGATATAAAAACTTGAGCTATCAGTACCGAAGTACTCTAATCACTTGCCAGCAAGCAAAAGAGAAAAAAGAGTTACTGATACAATATGAAATATCATGTAAGTGAGATGTAAGTCAATCCAAGTAAGGATCTAAAACTCAAGAATTGTATGTTTCATTTAAACAAGAATGGCCATGATTTGGCTAAAATGGTGAAGCGTAGCCCAACTTAACCTCATATCCAAGTTTTTTATTGAACATGGTTGCACGCCAAAGGACGACTAGAAGCTCAATATTAAACAATATAATGGATGAAGTTACTAATACGGCATGAATGAACCTAAGGTAAAATAACCAAAAGAAAGACGGAAAACTCGGTCGTATGATATCGCACGACCAGAAGGGACTTGGCTAAGAAGCCAAGTCTGAAAAGCTTGGCCTCGCAGCACGACACAACCAAGTATATCTGGTCGCATGTATTATGATGTCTAAAACGGGGTCTGGTCTTTCAAACATACCTAAAATCTCTTGGTCGCGCACGAATGCGCGACAGAATGTTCCCGACCATATGCGCGATTAGGGCCTTACCGTATGGTCACTCATGTATAAGTGATCAGAGGAAATGAGATCTACCAACTTAGCCAGGTTTCACATAGTCTCTCACATATGAGTGTCTAAAGCGGGACAAGACCTTGCCAACTTTGACAACTTTAACTTGGTTGTTCATACGTGAGTGACCATAGCACAACGAGACCTGGCCAACTTGGTTAGGTCTCGTATAGTCTCTCACATGTGAGCGACCAAAGCGCAATAAGACATGGCCAACTTGGACAGGTCTAACATGACTGCTCACACATGAAAGACTAGTGTCGACCTGGCCAATGTGGCCAAGTCTCGCATACTCGTTCACTTACAAGTGATCAGGGAAAAACGATAATTGGGCTAACTTGGCCATGTCTCGTTTGGTCTTCTAACTTCGTATGACCAAGCCATACAATCACTCGAATTATTGTGATGCTCACCAATACTCAAGCTGGCCAATGATGCGCATTCACAATCCTTATGGTAATAAGTTGTTTGCACTTAGCATACATTCCATTAGTGAGTCTAACATTCTCTGACATTGTAAAGTGTACAAAAACCATATATGATAAGTAAGTAAATCATTTCTGACACCGTACATATAAAGCACCCGACAATGTACGAAGCTGCAACCACGAGGATGTACCTTACTTTTATAAAGCACTTCAAATGCCAGAAAGGCTGGATCAATGGGAAAACATCTACCTATGACTTCTTCATATCAACATCACTACATAAAGCGTCATAAAGTCATTTTGTAAAGGTGGTAAAAGCTCAAAAGAAAAAGAATAATGAAAACAACAAGCTGTCATAATTGTAATACAAGTATTATTCAAAAAAATTACCAAGTTCATATCATGTTTGTCTCTTTTATCTTATTCATATTTTATGTTTTAAGTCCAACTTGGTAGATGAGCTTTTATCTTCTTACCAGTAGCATAATGTTTTTTTATAAATTATTTAATAAAACAATAATTAAAATAAAAAATAACGTAATAAAAAATTTATTAAATTGTTTAAAAATTAAAATAAAAAATTTCAAAAAACTTAGCTATAAATTCAATTATTGAAGATCCGATACGAACTTTTTTTTGACCTATTTTAGATTAGAATTCAACGTATCTACCATCTACGGACCCCAATTTGCATCTATAGATTCAAATCTGTTGGAAATGATGAAAATAATTCATCTCCATAAAATAGTCAATTTAGTAAGAAAATTATAATGAAATGTAGTTAATTTACAACCGGTTTTGCTCTTTTTTGGATTGAGGAATTCGAACTCTTTAATACTTGTAAATGTAATTGTTGGATAAATTAATGTAGTTTTTATGACCGTTATTTAATTTTAAAAAAAATATTAATATTTCATAATTTCTTATATACTTCAATATTTTTTATTTTTTTCGTTGCAGAATACAATTTTTAACATATATACTATTATCATGCAAAACATAATATTTATTGATCTTTACCTACTTTTTATAGAAAAAATAATAATTATTGGTTGTCTAAATATGTATGAACGAACTTAAAAAAAGTACATCAAGAACACGGATGAAGTATTTTCATAACTTATTATCTTAATTTATTAGTAAACCACATATTTTTTGGTGTGAAAAAACAAATTTAAATAAAAAAAATGTGTTTATAATATATATCCCGAAGAGATACCATCGACGAATAGAACTAAATTTTATAGACCAAACAATTTATACTATTAATGTTGCTAACATATTAGCCTTCTGTTGAAAAAATAAAATAAGATTATAAAGTAAACCATATTGGTACGAAGTTAAGATCAGGTATTAACCAAAAATTCAAAATCAAGTTTAATCGATAATTTTGATTTGATTTATATTGAACTATTTTTTTTTAACACACGTTGTCCAAGTTACATTAGAATGCCATTTAAACTTTAGATGATGAATTACAAAAATATCTCTAATAGTACAATCACATCGGTGATATCGCCCTGTCCTTGTAACTCAAAACCCACAATTTTGTTTGTACTTTTACATGATATTAACTTGACCTAAAGTTAATCAAACTCGGTAAAAAACATTTTCCTACGTGACTCCACAAATAGTATATTATTCTTACACCAAAACCAAGAAACCAAATATAACACTACTCGGGTTTGGTAAGTCTCACATAAATTGATATAGAAAGATCACTCACATCGAATCTTAGCATAAGATGGTATATATGGCACGTAACGCATAGTCCAAATTCACATGCATATACATACAAGTATTGATTGACACACAACAATATTCCACCAGCCTGCTACAGCTCTCGTTTGATATTCATACTCCATTAGAGAGAAAAAGGACATGACTAAAACAGAAAAACACAAGTGAGTCAGTTTATAGGAGTATCATTAGGGCTTGGAAAATGTGAAGTTTGGAGTATTATAAGAGAGACGTTGAAATGAAGATAGAGAAGGTGTTCACATGGATTAGTCTGACAGAGACAAAAGGCTGGACCATGCATGGTCCTCTTAATGACAAAACCATTCTCTATGTAGTCGGTTTCAGCCACATAATAAGGCTTGTTCTTCTCTATGTAGTCTCTCTATCATGATGTGCTCTCTTTCATTTTCTCTACGTATATGATAAAATGACACATGTATGCATGTTCAGTAACACCTCTATACAGATACACACATCTATCCTTACTTCACTATCTATTTCATTTAATGTCTTTTGGCAATACTGATTTCGAAAATGATTATTAGTAATGTTTTTTACTAACTCGAATCTTGAAGATGACGTGAATGTACTTTCTCAAAGTATGTAGTAAATTTTTAGGCTATTTCCAGCACGATCATCGATGTATGTATGGTTTTGATATAGGGAAAAGAGCCCACTAAAGGTGAAAGAAGACCAGCCTAATAAAATACTACTGCTTCATAGCTAGTTCCAATGTTTTACTTAAGTTTGGTGAAAAGGTGTATTGATCAAGGCTTTAATATTTGACATGATATAAACACGAACCGGGCAGCTAAAATATTTAAAATCCACACAACTTTGACTTGTGTGATTTATGCTATTGTTTTGGTTATTATAAAATTTGTATAATTAAAATCGGGTAAAAGTTATATACTATCGCATTATTATCAAATATGGGGTAAGTAAAATTTTTTTTTTAAATAGAATCTGCCGTTGTTATTCAACGAGTGCGCACAGAATAAATACTTGGTCTGACGCAATAGTCTCCAAACCAACGCTAGAAGTAAACAGCATAAAGTGACATGTTCCGTCAAGAAAGCGTATGTAAAGGGACTCAAACTCATGATCTTTAATTACTAACATGCCTTACTCAACCAATTTGGTTACCCTCGAACAAAAATAAACTTTTTCGTCATATATTCATATGTTTTAAAAATGTATTTTTCAAAACCATTATATATTTTATATATCTTTTTAACATATGAAATCAAAATTTAATAATTATTTATCGTTTTTCATTTATTAAATTTGTTTTTATTTTTATTTTTTTAAATAAAAAACAATTATAATATTTTTTAATTTGCATAATTTTGAAACGACGTGTATTTTATGATGCAAATAATAGGTGACGTTGTATATCATGTTATTTTAACATTTTTACTAAATTGATTTAAACTATTTTGAAATTTCACTTGTTTTTAATATGACGTTAACCATTTGGGATCTAAAAAATTTAGAATTTCTTTTAAAAGCTAGAGTAGTAAACAACAATTTAATATTGAGAAACAAAGAAAGAGAAAAGCAGCTAGGGTTTTTGTAAAATTACATAGAGTTTAAGCTCCTATTTATAGATTAAACATATGAGCTAATGAGTCTGGACCTAATATCTCTAACACCCTCCCTTAAATTTATAGTGCAACAGTAATAAACATTGAGAGTTTCTCACAAAGAAAACGAAATCGCGCTGTTTATTGAGCCTTTATGAAAATATCAGCAACCTGCAAAGCTTATGAAACATATGGAGGCGAGATGATGCCGATCTGAAGATGATGGCAAGTGAAGTAACAATCTATTTCAATGTTCTTCGTCTTCTCATGAAAATAAAATTATTTGTTATCTACATGACGCTTTTCTTATCACAGCGTAAGAAAGTGAGTTTAATAATGTTAATCCTTATACTTGCAAGAAACTATCATAACCAACCAATCTGACATTTGGTAAATGTCATAGCATGACACTTAGCTTTAGTAGATGATCTGGAAACAACATCTTGTTTCTTGATTTCCATGAGATTCATAAATCTTTAAGGAAAACACAAACTAATAATGGATTTAGGGGTATAATGGTCACTATCACAATCATCATCATTATAGGCACACAGTTCAAATGAAAAGGTCAGAGGAAACAAAATGCTCTGAAACTGAATGCCACGAAGATATCTCAATATACAGAAAATAATCCTCAATGGACAGAAGCATGGACAATAACAAACTAACTAACCACATGAACAACATAAGCTATATTTGGCCGAGCATTGGTTTCAGGACGAGTATCTACCGTATTGTTATCAGAAAGTCGTGCTCACTCGAATAGATTAGATATATATTTTATCTTAGAAATTGATAAGGAAGAATAAAATACAAGGAGAAAAGTGTGAAGAAGAAACTTGACAGGAGAAAATAGCACAGGAAAAGTGTGATATGAGAAAATAGCACAGGAAAAGCGTGATAGGGGAAAATAGCACAGAGAAAACTGTGTGAGGACTGAATTGTACAAACTACATAAATAGATAGCCAGAATGGGAAGAAAGTAAAATATAGGAACTAAAAGATGTAATTAACCAAAGTTAAAGCGTGTGGGGTCCGCAATTGTACTATAAAAGGACCACACACGCTTCACAAATCCCGAGATGAATAATACGAGACTTTCTCTCTCTACTTAACCTAATAATCTTTACTTTCTCTCTCTAAAACTGACACTAAGATATTTCTGTATCGCCGAATTGCCTCTCAGTAATCCTCGTATCGCATAATCACCCCTGGACCAACTTAAAACTCTTCAGTGGCGCCGTCTGTGGGAAGAAACAATGTAAACTTGGTGGAAGAAGAAATTCCGAAGGGGAAAGTGGACAGCCTTTGTGCGTTCTTCGATTCTCTGGCAATTTTCGGGGGAGACACTATTGCGGGAAATTCCAAAAGTTCCCGAAAAAGGCACATGGTCAACCTGACCACACAGATTGAGGCGGGAGTGTCAGCACAAATGCACCGATCGCCTTCCCCCATTATTTGTTTTGATGATGGTGATATGCGAAATATTGCAGGCCCTCATGAAGATACGGTAGTGATTGCGGCATGCATTGCTGGTGATCAAATTCAGAAAATACTCATCGACACGGGGAGCTCCGCGAATATATTTTTTATGAGTACTTACCGACGAATCTCTGACCCGCCTGTTATCCGGAGATCCGACAGGACTATAGTGGGCTTTACTGGTGCTACAACAGTGGTGGTTGGAGAATTTCAGTGTATGGTCGAGTTGGGCCGTGGACCATTCAAGAAAGAAGTGGAGGTGCTTTTTATTGTGGTTGACGCGCCAACGTTGTATAATGCCATCCTGGGCCGCTCGTGGTTGTCCCGGATGCATGGCGTAATCTCCATAGTGCATCAATACTTAAAATACGTGGTCGGAAACAATATCGGGATCATCCGAAGTAGCCAGAAGATGGCGCGTGAATGTTACCAGATAGCCCTGTCCTCTAAGGGGGTTCGGGGGGAAATTTCAGACCAAGCATAGCAATTAAAGCCCCCCCCCCCCCCCCCCGAAATCATCCCCTGTGATGATCCGAGGGAGGCCCCCGGATTTCAGGTCTCAGAAGAAGATTCTGCGATACACGAATTTGCGAGTGGAAAAGTTCTGAAGATTGGAGTCCACCTCTCTCCAGAATTTAAGGAAAAATTAATTGTTTTTTTATCTGATAAACTTGATATGTTTGCTTGGTGTGCACAGGATGTCACTGGAGTGCCGTCGGAAATCATGTGTCATAAACTCGCGGTACGTTTAGATGTCCGACCCATAGTCCAAAAAAGAAGACCTGTCTCCCCGGAAAAGGCCTCAGCAATTCTGTTGGAGGTCGAAACGCTACTGAGCATAGGCCATATTCGCGAGTCGCATTACCCCATATGGGCATCGAATCCGGTGTTAGTACGAAAGAAAAATGGCAAGTGGAGAATGTGTGTTGACTTCACGGATTTAAACAGAGCTTGTCCTAAGGATCCGTTTCCTGTGCCTCGCATCGATCAACTAGTGGATTCGACCTCCGGAAATCGGTTGTTGTCATTTATGGACGCTTACTCGGGGTACAACCAAATCCGACTGGCCGCTAACGATGAGGAAAGCACTTCTTTTATCAATGGGTGAGGTTTATATTGCTATAGGGTCATGCCATTCGGATTAAAAAACGCGGAGGCAACCTATCAGCGCCTGGTCAATAAAACCTTTGAGGGGCAGATCGGGCGGAACATGGAAGCCTATATTGACGATATGTTGATCAAAAGTGAGTGGGACGAAGACCATTTCGCCGACCTGGCAGAGACATTTCGAAATTTAAGCAGAGTCAATTTAAAAGTCAATCCGGAGAAGTGCATTTTCGGGGTGAGGTCAGACAAATTTCTTGGTTACATGATCAGCGAAAAAGACATCGAAGCCGATCCCGAGCAGCTCAAAGCTTTGATCACGATGACCCCCCCCCCCCCCCTTGAAATATCAAGGAAGTACAAGTTCTGACAGGAAGATTGGCCGCTCTGAACAGATTCATCTCTAGATCTTCAGATAAATGTGCTCCATTTTTCAAAGTGTTGCGGAATGCGAAACAGTTTTGTTAGACCGAGGAATGTTCGACCGCTTTTTGTCAAATCCAAGAGTATTTGATGTCCCCGTAAGTCTTATCTAAACCATTGGTAGGAGAGACATTAATTATCTATGTAGCAGTGTCGGGATGCGCTGTCAGTGCCGTTCTCCTCCTCGAAGATGACTCTCTCCTGAAGCCTATCTATCATGTCAGTAAGAGTTTGCTGGATGCGGAGAAGCGATACCTCACATTGAAGAAGGTAGCTTTAGCATTGGTAACGGTAGCCCGAAAGATGAGACCTTACTTCCAGGCCCACCCAATCATTGTTCGGACTACTTTTCCTCTGAAGAGTTTATTGCAGAGGCCTGACATCTCTGGCAGGATGACTAAATGGTCAGTAGAGCTGGGAGACTTTGACATAACATTTGAGCCTCGAACGACGATAAAAGCACAAGTTTTAGCCGATTTTCTGGTCGAGTTCCATTCGGATAGAGAGGAACAGGAAGTGCATGACTTGGTTGACGAAGAGGAATGGGTGACACGGACGGATGGGGGGTCGAACACTTCAGGAAGTGGGGCAGGTGTCCAATTGATTTCCCCGAAAGGGGTAGCTATGTTCCAAGCCATTCGTTTCGGTTTTAAGGCTACTAATAATGAGGCTGAGTATGAAGCTGTCCTAGCAGGATTGCGTTTAGCTCAGATATGTGGGGCTCAAAAGATCAAGCTTCGGGAGAGTCCGAGGCTAGGAAAGATACGCTGATACAGTATTTGAAGCTATTGAAAGATTTGACATCTGAATTTGAGGAAGTCAAGTACGAGCATATTCGAAGAGAGTTAAACACTGTCCCAGATTCTCTTGCCTCCGCTTCACGGACGGAAGGTTACCCGTAGGTTCTGGTTCAGGAGTGCCCCTCGATCTCGATCAACGAGGAGCACACGATGAACATCTCGGAGGAAAGCAACATGGTTACGCACGATTGGCGGACGGCCATCATTGATTTCCTGGCCCATGACACTTTGCCTGTCGAGAAGTCCGAAGTCAGGAAAGTTAGATTCAAGTCTCATGGCTATATTCTGTTGGGAGGAGTGCTGTATAAAAAATCTCTGAGTCGACCATTATTGAGGTGTCTGAGTGGGCCCGAGTCGCAAATTATCCTGTCCGAATTGCACGATGGTGAAGGATCTGCCCATTGCGGGTACAAGGCATTAATTCGAAGAGTATTTCTGGTTGGCTATTATTGGCCCACCATCGCGGCCGACGCAAAATATTTAGTTAAACGATGTGACACGTGTCAACGCTACGCTAATATGATTCACAAACCTGCAGCGTTAATGGAAAGCGTTTCTGAGGAAGTCCCGTTTGACAGATGGGGCATTGACCTAGTTGGGCCCCTACCAATGGCTTATGGGGGCAGACAGACTATAATCGTGGCAGTCGATTATTTTTCAAAGTGGATAGAGGCTGAGCCGCTGGCACGGTCAAAGGCCAAAGATGTGATCAAGTTTGTCATATCTAACATTTGTTGTCGTTTTGGTGTACCATTGCAGATCACCACGGACAATGGACCTCAGTTTGATAACAAGGAGTTCCGGAGCTTCTGTGTCTCGAGGGGGATACGACAATGTTTTTCAGCACCATTTCACCCTCAGGCTAATGGGCAAGTGGAAGTGACTAATCGCACGATTCTCGATGGTTTGAGGAAGAACTTGGAAGGCAAAGCGGGGAAATGGCCCGACTATTTACAGGAAGTATTGTGGGCATACCGAACGACTCCGCGAACGGCTACTGCTGTGTCCCCATTTGCCTTAGTCTATGGAATGGATGCTGTTGTCCCTCTGGAGATTATTTTTCCCTCACATCGTGTAGCAACATATGTCTCCGATACAAATGACCAGAGTAGAGCACTGGCTTTAGACTTGGTTGAAGAAAAGAGACAACAAGCACAGTTGACATCCCTCCATTATCAAACTCTCATGAGGAGTCGATACACGTCTAAGATAAAGCACAGCGATTTTAAGGTGGGAGACAAGGTCTTACGCAAAGGTTTCTTGCACACTAAAGACAAAGTTTGGGGAAGTTGGGACCTAATTGGGAAGGCCCCTATGAGGTCACCGAAAAGATAAAACCAGGCACATATCGGTTAAAAGATAAGGAAGGGCGATACCTCCGTCTCCCTTGGAATATTGAGCATTTAAAATTGTATCTTGATTAAAAGAGTTAGCTGAAATTGTATTTCTTTTCCTCCTTTTTGTATCCCCCAGAACAAACTTTGGTGAGGGCACACTCTTTCCTACCCTGTTAGGCACAGGAAGGTTTTAATGAGGTGTTTCGATGAGCCCCTTAAATACAAAGAGTACTTTGCCTTAACTATTTTTTGGGTCACAGTAACATGTGCCTCGAATTGTTGTCCCTCCAAACTATTTTTTGGGTCACAGTAACATGTGCCTCGAATTTTTGTCCCTCCAAACTATTTTTTGGGTCACAGTAACATGTGCCTCGAATTGTTGTCCCTCCAAACTATTTTTTGGGTCACAGTAACATGTGCCTCAAATTGTTGTCCCTTCAAACTATTTTTTGGGTCACAAAAATATATGCCTCGAATTTTGGGACCTTCAAACTATTCTTTGGGTCACACTAAGGCATGCCTCGAATCTTATATGACTTTATTAATATTTGGGTCATACTAATGTGTGCCTCGAATCCAATATCCATTTATTAATGTTTGGGTCACACTAAGGTGTGCCTCGAATCTTATATGACTTTATTAATATTTGGGTCACACTAATGTGTGCCTCGAATCCAATATCCCTTTATTAAAGTTTGGGTCACACTAATGTTTGGGTCACAATAATGAGACTCAAGATATCATCTCCTCTAATTGTCAGGTAGGTCATGGTTCGAAGGACTCGCCTCTTCGGATTTTTGATGAAACATAACATATGAAAACTTATGAATAGATATAATAGTTGATCACTGATCTTACAAAAATCGACATGTCTCATAAAATTAGCACAGTACAACATGTCCATTACAAAAAGAGACCCTATTGGGCCATACACAAAAAATTAACTCCTTCAGCATCTTCCCTCAGTCTGAATTTTTCGAAGAGATACTCCCCTCAGTCTCTGAATCTTCACTTTCACTCACAACTATATGGGGAGGAAGAATTTTCGAGGGGACAAGCTTCCAAAAGGTCCCCAAGTTATATTCGGGATGCTCAACATGGATTTGGGTAAGCAAACCAGCTCGAGTAGTGGCATCCCGGGCTTGCAGCTTACTTGTTCACGTTGTTGCATAAACATCCACAGCTTTGTCCTTCTCTTCCTCGACTTGTCCAGGAAAGTTTTCAACCCGTCTCAGTAACTGATCTCGGTCTACTGTCACCTTTCTAAGGGCCTCGGTACACTCTGTGAATCCATCACAAGCCAAACGATGTCCCTTTTTGTACTCAGCTATCAGTAGCTCTTGAGCATCAGTCTTCTTCTTATACAAGTCCCTTTCCTCTTGACAACACCTCTCTAGCATTATCACGTAATTTTCGGAGGCAGACAGACGCTCGTACAAGGCATCGACTTGGCCCTCGATCACTGCATGTTGCTTCTTGGCCTCTTCGAGCTGAGAGGCAGCCAACATCGATTTAAACTTGTAGTGATTTTTGCGTTTCTCAAGGTGACGCATATTTTTGCCTCTATTTACTGAGGTATGCAGCAATTTCCGAAGGGACAATGAGAACTGATCGTCCAAAGGAACTTCGAATAAGCTAGAAGGAGACCCTAATTCTGCAAAGTCAAACTCAGAGAACCCACCTCTAAGAATGTCTGAGTCAATATGCTGAGGAGGGTTGCTCCGAGGAGTAGGGAGAGGAGCTAATCTTGGACAATTTTCGAGGGGGACTGGGTGAGAAGCCTTAGTAAGAGGCGAATGTGGGGATTGATGAGAATTTTCCCTGGGGAATGGCCACCTCTGTCATCAGGTTCATTTGTGATTACTTGGACATCTTCCTCTAGACCAGCCTCTTGATTGCCTTCGGGCGTCTCTCCTCCTTCAGAGAATTCTTGGATAGGTTCGAGGATACCCTTACCCTTCTTGTCCCTTGTCTTGGAATCCTTTTTTGAAGGCAGGATGGGAGCAGGGGGAGGAGGAAGATGATCCGATGACCCAGTATTGTTTGGTGGAGGAGGAATGGAATTCGATGACCTAGCATCATTCGAGGGAGGAGGCCTTTGAGTGTTGACTGGCTCTTCGGGATTTAACTGTTGAGTTGGAACTTCATCTTCTGGAGGATCACCAAGATGACTCTGCGAACGGGAGCGCTTGGGCAGATATACCACTATATCTTTTTGGCTGCACCGCTCCATCACTTCTCGCTCTGAGGGAGGAGTCATCAATCTTCTCATACTAATGCGGTCGAGGGGATTGAGCCTCCACAATCGGCTCCTGGCAAGATTGTTATCAGTAAAGCAGAGACGAAATCGGTTGTCCCACTGTTCCTTTGCCCACAAACGAAGTTTGGTGAACACATTTGTGGCACCCTCAACATAGTCAGAATAGGGCTTGGATATCCCAGTCATAGCTGCAACAAGTAGCCAATATCAAGACCAATCACAATCAAAAATTCGAGGAGGCATAACAAATTCGAGGAGGCATAAAATTCGAGGAGGCACTTACATTTATTAGTCCACATCAGAGACAGCTTGTGAGGATTTAAGGGAGTGGCCTCTGACCCGATCTTCCAGCAACCAGAAAAAAAGACAAACTGCTGCCTCCATTTCTTGTCAGCTTCTAGTAGATCTCTCAGTATTTTTTGTCCTCGATTGAAAGTCAGTGAGTAAAAGGGAAAGAAATGATTTTTGGCCAAACCAGCAAGGCCAATGATCTGCTCTAATGAAAATTCGAGACCTCAGAGCCTCGAGGCCATGATGCAGACCGTCAGAGTAAACCACATGTTGAGACCAACCTGTGAAGGGCAAAGGCCTATCTTCACCAAATATTTGATGAAGAAGGGGTCTAAGGGATACCTTAGCCCCCAGTTCATGATCTCTGTGTATACCACCAACTCGTTGTCCCTCGCTGATAAAGGTGTGTCTCCTTCCGAGGGAAATCTAATAGTAATATAGGAAGGGATGCACCATCGGGTCCTTAGCATCGCCTCTTCGTCTTTTGAAAAGTATTTGTATTTGATGTTGGCAAGGGCTACCATGTGTTTATTTTCGATGCCCCGAATGTTATGACCAGCAATACTGTCTAACTCCAAGGGCAGCACAATGTCCCCTTTCGATTTTGGAGCAATTCGACGGGCTTGCTCTTCGGATATTGTTGGGGATAAAGAAGTTGCAGTGTTCGAAGGACCCAAAGAGGGGATAATAGGTACTTTGGGTTCGAAGGGCTTGGTGGCAGGATGTTTCCCTTTGGCATCTCGACTCTCATCTCGTCTATTGAGCATGTCCTCTTCGGTAATGAGCATTTTCGAAGGGGAAAATTGAGTTCCATGAACGGTCATGGATGGAGTGGAAGGTAGACTTGACCCATCCACCTTGTTTCTTCGGGGAGGACTGTGAGAAGTCCGTTGAGGGCTTGTATATGTTCTTGTAGATATTCGTGGAGGGATGACAGAAGTTCGAGGAGGTCTCGTCGACGTTCAAAGAGGGCTAGCAGATCTTTGAGGGAGATTCTCGAGGGCTGTTGGTGGCATAGGCTCCCGAATAACTAGGGGTGCCTCCCTGGCATGTTTTTGCTCGTGAGAGCCTTTCCTATCCTTGTGGGACTTCTTTCTCTTCCCAGATGAGTGTTTATGTTGCCTGTCCTTACCCATTTCTCCGAGGGGGTTCAAATTGCTGTACAAGATTTGTCGAGCGACTTCGAGGGGAATAATTGCAGTTGAATCTGCTGAGGGAGGCCAGGCACCAAAGAAGGTAGTAGACGATGGTGGGGGATGAGGCCTCACGTCTTCGCCGGCAACAACTCTCTCTTCGAACCTCTTACTGATCAACAACCACTCAGGAATCCGACAGGGTTTATTCGCCAGCTTTATCTCTCTAGAAATGATTGAACAGAAGTTGAGTTAATGAAGAGAGAAGATCAGTATTTATAGGTGAAGCTGGGCTTTCCTGACAGACCAGGCCCGGGGACTTTTTATGATGTTTGCCTAGGGACATTATGGTCCATATAGGTGCGAATTATTCTGACACCAGCCACAAAGGAAGAGGAAGAATTCTCTGTCAGAAAATGTCAGGGGAAGATGAAGAGTTTTCTGTCAGAAGATGTCAAGAGAAGATGGAGAGTTTTTTGTCAGAAAGTGTCAGGGGAATAAGTAACGTTTTCCAGAAAGATGTGCTGACACATGTGTTTGTCAAATGACGTCATGATACAAATCAATCCTGGCACACCTTTTAGACTTAATCTGAAATCATTCGAGGGCTTATATGGCTAAAATGGTGCAAGGATTGGGGGGCTACTCGGTTAACAAGAGAAATTCGAAGAGCGATTTCTCGAGGAGTGGTTGGTGGCCTTGGTGATTCGAGGAGCATTGTGGAAATTCGAAGAAGCGACTTACAGCCTCGAACGGTCCGAGGGGCATTGTGGAAATTTGGAAAGAGAAGATATTTGAGGAAACTGGTTTCTGCTTGTTAAGAGTAACTATTCGAGGGCATATGAAGTGAGCAATCGGAGAATTATTCAGTCCCAGTAAAATAACTTTTACTAGGACTGGGGGGCTACTGATAAGGAAGAATAAAAGACAAGGAGAAAAGTGTGAAGAAGAAACTTGAGAGGAGAAAATAGCACAGGAAAAGTGTGATAGGAGAAAATAGCACATAAAAAGTGTGATAGGGGAAAAAAGCACAGAGAAAACTGTGTGAGGACTGAATAGTACAAACTACATAAAGAGATAATCAGAATGGGAAGAAAGTAAAATATAGGGACTAAAAGATGTAATTAACCAAAGTTAAAGCGTGTGGGGTCCGCAATTGTACTATAAAAGGACCACACACGCTTCACAAATCCCGAGATGAATAATACGAGACTTTCCCTCTCTACTTCACCTAATAATCTTTACTTTCTCTCTCTAAAACTGACACTAAGATATTTCTGTATCGCCGAATTGCCTCTCAGTAATCCTCGTATCGCATAATCACCCCTGGACCAACTTAAAACTCTTCAGAAATGATATAACCTTTTGGAGCTTGAGCAACCTCAATACTTAAAAAATAACGTAACAGTCCTGAGTCGTTCACCACATACCGCTGAACCAAATCATAATTTAGTTCCTCAATGATATCAGTATCATCACCTATAATGATTATATCATTTACATATAGGTATAAAATAATTATTCTTGCACTTATACATATGATAAATAATGCCTAATCGTGATTACTAGTAAGAAAACTAAGTGAAGTATTAATCATAGAAGATTTCTCAAACCAAGCATGATGAACTTGTTTGAGACCATATAAAGCTTTCGTAAGTTAATAAAATTCACATGGTTGACAAAGAACATCCGACGGAGGAGCAATGTAAACCTCATCATGAAGATCACCAGTTAGAAACATATTTTTGACATCCAGTTGAAAAACATTTCACTAGGGAACATATGCAACCGTAATAAGAGTATGGACTATCGTCATTTTTACCACTGTGTCAAATGTTTCCTCACAATCCATACCATACTTCTATGAATACGTTTTTCTACTAGACGAGCCTTATACATTTCAACAGACCCATGAGACTTGATTTTGACTTTAAAACCTAACGAGAGCTAATTATATTCTTATTGAATGAAGGTTTAACCACATCTCATGTATTAGTCTGATAACAAGCACTATGCTCTTCGGTCATAGCATTTTGCCAAAGAGGATCACAAAAAACTTATTTAAACGATTAAGGTTCATATAAATCATATATATTTTCTATGAAAGAAAAAAAAAACCGAGTAAGAAGAATAAACGAAGTCTGATAGTTTGGTAGACTTACTTGTACGAGTGGATCTTTTGAGAGGTGGAAAAATTTCTGTTTAACAAAAGGAAGAAGTTGGCTTAGGTATTGATGGAGCAAAAGTAGTATCAACTATTCTATGTATTAATGAAGCATATGTAGTATCAACTGTTGTATATGTATCTTGAGATGGTATCCTAATATCAAAAGATGTATCGTTATCAGTTTTAAAATGACTAATAGCCTGAATTTTTTCTTAGTTACATCATGTGATTTTGTTGGAATCGAATAAAATAGGATATGCTCAAAATTTATGACATGACGAGATACATATAACTTCTGACTGGTGGGATCATAACAACGATAATATTTCTGTATATCACCATAATCTATAAAAACACATATAACTATTTTAAGACCCAAGTTGTTGCGTTCAACATGAGGATGAAGGATAAAACATGTACATCCAAACACTCATAAGGAAGAATTATCTGGAAGTCGTCCGTATGGATTTTGAAAGGGATAAATCCTTGAATTATAAGTAGTGGGAATTCAATTAATCACATAAAAAGTAGTCAGAATTGTTTCTCCCTAAAACACAGTAGGAACTTCAGCTGATTAAATGAAAGAATGAGTAGTCTCAACAAGGTGACAATGTTTTCTTTCTACAACACCATTTTTCCGAGGGGTGTTAGTACAATATGATTGATGTGTGATACTATCAGATACAAGAAAATATTTGAAATAATTAGAGGTATATTCACCATTTTAAGTTACACCTAAAGTATTTAATCACTACATAACGTTGGGTCTTAACCAGTGCTCTAAATTCTCTATTAATTCCAAGGAGATGTGACCTTTGTTTCATAAGATAAATCCATATGTATCGAGTATAATCATCAATGAAAAACATATAATAGGAAAAACCATCCTTTATAGAGACACGAGATGGACCCCAAACATAAGTATAAATTATTTCAAACAGAGTCATAAAAGAAGTGATATTTTGATTAAACGGTAAAGTTGAAAGTTTTCCCAATTTACCACCACTACAATCTAGGATATTACAAGTGTAACCTACAACACATATAGAGACTAAAAAATTCAAACGTGGTGCAGATACATGTGCCAGACGATAAAAACAAAGATAAAACTCGGACAAAAATGACTCAAACAAAACAAAGACAAATTAACACGAGATACAACAATATCATTCATATATGTTTTTCAACTATCACCACCATAAACATAAATATTAGTTACTTCGCGTTTTTATAAAATATAGAGTTCCCTATTTTAAGAACTGTCTTAATCAGTATATGAGTTTGTTAATTTTGTATAGCACAAATAGAATAAAAAAAGACCCAATAACAAGATTTACACAATTGGCTAACTAAAACAAGATTAAAAAAAGGATGAGAACATAATAGACATCAGATAGAGAAATTTAAGGGGTTTAAATAGAGTTAATAACCTATATTGGCATTATTTTAGCACTCGTAGACAAAACAAATATGAATGAAACATAAGACAATGAAATAAAGTTCGACATGTGAGGTGACATATGATGAGATACACCCGAATCCAAAGTCCACAATGATGAATCAATACCTGAAGTGAAAGACAAGGACATACTTAGATGATATGCGGATGTAAGCATGACAAAGTTCTTCTGATTCAGTATGGTACTAGTAGACTATAGAAAGTCATATTTTCTATCATATTTTCAATAAAATCTATAATCTCTAATCGAATAAAATAATACAATCAAGCGATGCCATCGAAAACAAAAATTTAAATCAAAATCTTATTCAATCTCCAAATCCAAAATCAGAATAAAACTAAGTCCAAATTTAAAATCTCAATCGAAATCACAATCAAAATCTAAATAAAAGACCAAAATATAATACAAAAATCTCAATTAAATCCAAATAAAAAACCCAGTAAAATTGAAGTCCAAAATTAAATTCAAAATCAAATCAAATCAAATCCAAATAAAAATCAAATCAAAATACAAATCAAAATCCACATGAAAATGAAAATCAAATCCAAATATTAGTTTGAGTGTAAAATCAAACCTCTTTCCCCAATAAAACGACTGCACTGTTCCAGTAGATATTTCTCCAAAACCATAATCTAACCAATCAGATTGAATCCATAAATGTTACAAACATACTATCCAAAATGAAGCTAAAACTAACATTGTTTGCCTCTCGATCATGCCTTAATGAAGCTAAAACTAACATTGTTTGCCTCTCGATCATGCCTTTTGATTATCGTCGCACATAGTAGATTCGAAAACCGAAAACTGTATCTCTTCTCATGATTCTGTGGCCCATTTAGTGTACAAACAATTATTTTTCTTGATTAAGTAAAAAAAAACAGATAAACTAAAATCAAAACAATTTTTAGATAATAAAAAATTCCAAATTCCTAAGAAAAAAACACATTCACAACAAAATGAAATCGAAAAAATATTTAACAAAAAAAAGCATATTCTCAAGCGTAAAAAATCTAAAACAGAATCAAACAAACCAAATCAAAACAAAATACTTGGTAAAAAAGGGTAGCTACGCTTCCCCGATCATGTTACTCCAAGGATCGAACAAGTTCTGATACTATGTTAAGTAACAAAGAAAGATAAAACACAAATAGAGAAAAACGACTAGGGTTTTTGTATTATTTAGAAATATCAAAGATTAAATAGAGTCTACACTTATATTTATAGATAAAACATATGTACTAATGGGCCTGAGCCTAATATTTCTAGAACTTACAACCATATGTGAAGATAAAATTCACCGGAAAGTTGTCCAAAAAAATTGAGAAGTTTGAAACACATAAAGTTACGTTTTAAAAAAAGAATTATTTTGATCGCTTTATTGCTTGATCCTTGAAATTATTTCTTTTAGGATATAACAATATTTATGAACGTAAACACAAGAAACAAAATATTGAAGTTCAGATTTGAACAAGTAAACTTAAAATGAGAGAGATGACCTTAAGAGAGAATTTGAAAATCGTGTTTGAATTCTTGAAATGTCTACCTATTTATAGAAATAATAAACATTTTGAAAGAGTTGTAATAATTCATCAATATATAGGTAAATCCATGCTATTTTAAAAAATAAATTTTCAGAAAACTCTTTTTTTCCAAAAACACAACATTTCAGGTTCGTTGTGGTCACAACCTTTGTTGAGCTTGGGGAAGGTGTTGGTTAACAGTTAAAATTTTACAGTTAACCGCAATAAAAAAATTGAATTTGCATGACATCATTGCGAAAAGAAAAAACATGAACACGATCCCACTGAAAAAACATATAAGGTTCCCACGTCGCGATCATGCTTATATTGATCGCAGGAAAATCCACTTAACTGTATTCAATATAAACTGCATTTCCACTCAAAAATATGTTTTAAAGATCAGATATGTAAGGACGAATGATTAAGTGGTCAGTAGAATTGGGAGATTATGGTATTCAATTTTGGTCATAGAATAAAAAATACTGACAATCCTGTAAATGAATGGACAATTTGGGCATATGGGGGGTCAAGTGGTTCAGGTTGTGGGGAAATAATTTACTTAGTATTTCTACACTTTGGTTTCAAGGCATCGAATAATGAAGCGAAGTATGACGGAATATTAGCAAGGATACGGTGGCCCAAATTTGTGGTGCCAAAAAAGTTCGTTTAATAAGTGATTCAGAGTTGCTTATAAATCAAGCTACAGAGCAATCCGGAGCTAGAAAAAATTATTTGGTAAAATGTTTAAAGGTATTGAGGGAGATAAAAGTTTTCTTCAAGTATATTAAGTACGAACACGTTCCCCGGCCGAATATTCGATAGATGATTCCCTAGATAGTATTTCTTACATTAAAGACATATGTGGATCATATCCAAGAATACCCTTCGATATTAACAAACTCTAAAGTTGGATCAAACGATGAATAAAATTCCTAAGTCTCGGCCACTATAGATAAATATTCGAGGTATGAGATCAAATAATTTCATTACTATAGGGACTTTACATATTGATGCATTGGCTAAAAAACTAAGGTTCAAAACACATTGTTTCTTAGTTTTTGGGGATATCCTCTATAAGAAATCTCTTAGTAGCCCACTAATACGATGTCTTGGGGTCAATGTGTCTCAGATGGTTTTATCTGAATTGCATGATGAGGAGGGTTCTGCCCATTGTGGTTATAGAACTTTAATAATAAGGGTTTTATTGGCAAGATATTATTGGCCTTCTGTTATGGCAGATGCTAAATAATTAGTCCGATGCTGTGATCGCTTCCATAGATATGCAAACGTAAGACATATACCAGCAATGCCACTAGAATCTATATTTGAAGCATTTTCCTTAGACATATGGGGGCTTGATTTTGTTAGACCTCTACTAATGGCATCCAAAGGTTGTCAAAATATTATCGTGGTAATTGATTTTTAAAGTGGGTGAAAGCAGAATGTTTCTTCGAAAATACGTTCAAAGTGGTTATAAAATTTATCCTATCTAATATATGTTATAGATTAGGGATCCCACGAATTATTACAACATATAATTACCCTCAATTAAAAAATAGAGACATGAAAGCCTTATATACTTCTTGGGAGATTCAACATTGCTTTTCGTAACCTTTCCACCCTCAAGTCAATGTGCAAGTAGAAGTTGTTAATATAACTATCCTGAATGGTTTGAATAAAAATTTAGAAGGGACAACGGGAAATTGGCCAAATTATTTACAAGAAGTGTTATGGGCTTATCAAACTACTACCTGAATAACAACCCAAAAATCCCTATTTTCTTTGGTTTGCCAGATGTATGCAGTAAAACCAACAGAATATACTCCCTCATTGTTTTGAATTGAAAATTACCCAAAGGAACATAATGATACAACCAAGAGAGCTGAGTTGGACTTGATTTAAGAGAAGAGAATAATGGACCATTTAAAGTATGTTCATTATCAAAGCTTGATGATAAGCAAGTATGCGTTTCGGGTTCGAATGAGAGAATTTAAAAGAGGGGATATAGTTCTAAAAAAGGTATTCGTACATACCAAATATAAAAAGCTAGAGAATGTGGCGCCTAATTGGAAAGGCTATTATTCAATTATCCAAATACTTAAGCCTAGAACTTATCGGCTGGTGTTCTCAATTCCGAGTTACGAAATAAAAAAATTATTCCAAATATGATCAACGATGGGTACGTTAACAATCTTATTCCCACCTCGAATTGATAAATAATAAAAGTCAGAATTTTTATATGCCAACACGTCAAAATTCATAAGAAAATCAACCGAATCCATCGAATTCACTAGGAGATTAAGAATCATTGAGTTGACCATCACACTAAATATGGTGTGCCACTTATTGGCAGCCAACTAGGAAAGGCATATGCGTATGTATCTAAAATAATCTTGGGTAAATATAAGGAAAGCCGATTGAATCCCATAGTGGAAAATGGTGGTAAAAACCATATCTCATTATTCCTAGTTTGGTGAGGTATTTCCTCTGGGTCCCAAATGCTAGTCACGACCTCATATGGAATAAAGTATTCCAACCTAAACTGTTGATGCTCCTCTTCAGTCATATGGTCATGCGCACCAATTAACTGACCAAAATGCTGGTCCAAGAACTATTGTTTCTCTTCAACCTCTATAGGAGGCACGATTACGTCGACTAACTCTAAGCACCTTCTCCTCGTGGTGAACAATTCTAGGTAAAAAGAATAAAACTTATCAGTCATATTTGTACACTAATATATGAAATCATGTTTGGATCTTACCCCACTCGATCAAACCCACCATGGTTTCAACAAAGGATTTTTACACACCAGAGGAAGCTACATTATTATTAGACCAGTAGATTTCTAAGCACATATCACCCACAAACGTTTAGAGATTGTATACTCTAAAACTAAGATAATTAGCCACTTACAAATACAACAATCCTAACATATTAATAAACACTCGTAAATAATGATGGATACATACTTACTTACCTACTGACGATGACAAAATAAGAAATAATTAAGACTATCTGTAGAGGATGCAACACCATAGTAGATGTGAGATAGAGATGAAAACTACAAAAAATACAAGTGGATCAGGAATTGTTTATTGAAGCATCCATAAGGGCTGGGTTTGCTTTGAATTCAAGAAGTATGATTTAATCACGATCAACGATACTTATTTATCCATGCCACCCGCATTTTTATTCTTAATTATAAAATGTTAAGTAAAAATAAAATATAACGAACCATTGTTTTATCTAAAAAGTTGAAGAGTCCCGTGTCCGTGTCAGATATCGCATGTGGGTTGCAACGGTGCTACTTACACGTGTCCTCCCATTCATGTCTTGATAAAAAACATTGCACACCTTTTTTTTAATTATAATATATACCACATTTACTTTAGCTTGTCCACGTACTTTGTTTAGTTCGTTAAGAAATTATCTTCAAACATTTACCTGAAGAATTATGGAAAGTCCGGATAAGGCTATATCCTACAAGTCGTACATACTCTTTAAGAGGACAAGATAAGATTATACCAAAGACTAGAAAAGGGATAAGTTAGAGGTAATATGAGACAATACACAGAAAACGAATATGACGAACAATATATGATGATGGTCACATAAAATGAACAAGACGAGGGCCAATGAGATAATATGAGACTACTAAAAGATGAAATAATGACATATGTATCGAAAGTGACAAGTGACATAAAATAAGGATCATATATAAATAATGAATTCGTCTTACTCATCCGATGTCATAATTATACTTTTATGTCATCATTTTTATTTTATATAATGTCCAACTAGTTTTAATATCTATTTTGTTATTTGTCACTTTTGTATCACTAATTTAGTGTATGTTATTTAAAATCGCATTCTTTTAGTTATTTTATTTTATTAATCGTTTCAATTGTCGCTTTTGTTTTTCTATTTATTCATTTTAAACCGTATGGCTAAAATTGGTTTATATCGAGATTTATTATAAAATCAAGATTTTATAATTTTTATAACACATTATTTTTTTTAAATACGTCCAATATATTGTGGGATGAGTTTAAGAACTGTATTATATTTTCTAGTTCAATATATAATATAATATTTATATATATCTAAATTAATAAGAGTTCAAAAAGAAGTAAAATTAGGTTCAATAATACTATAACAAAATAATAACAAAATAATACATGGATTCAAATAATTAAAAATGTAATTGTCAATTTTCTTTTTTCACACAAAATCACCAAAAGAGAGAGTATTTTTATATAGATCTGAGGGATAAAAATGGGTTGTTGTGAATTCCGTTAACTCACACCAATAACTTGATTATCCAGCACAATCAAAATAACCAACAAAGAATAATAGTGTAATATGTGATACACAAATATTAATCAAGAACAAAATAAATATTTAAAAAGAAAACAAACACAATCATTTTTAATCTAGTGTAATCAAAATGACCCATATTTGAAAGAGAAAGAAGCTCTCCAATTTACTATATCGACAAAGTATTTTATAAGATATATTTTTAAATGAGTTATAAGAATAAGTATTTGTTTTTACTTTACCCACTTCCCAAAACTCTTCCAGAATGTTCAATACTTCGACGGCTTAGTTTTTGAATCGTGCTTCTCATGAAGGCGAATGAGAGTATTTATAATGCTAGATATCTTGATCAAATAATAAAATCATTTACTTTTTAACATAACTAGTTAATTATGTCAAAGTGACTAATTCTTGCACAACTTATCAAGTACCTCATCTTAGGACGTCTTCGGGACCCTCGTCTAAAAGATCATCGAGTAAATGATCATCTTCTTAAAGACCATCGTATAGAATATCCTCATCTTCAATACCCACATCTAGAAGACCCTTGTCTCAAAGGCCCTCGTATAACAGACCTTCGTTTTCAAGACCCTCATCTAAAAGATCATGCCTCATCTAGAATTTCCAAGACAAGACCAAAAATTCTCCACCTTACCTTTAAATAGACGGTGATACCAACTTTCCATTACCCAACATGTTGCTCTCTCCAAACTGTGTTTATTCTTCAATGAAGTTAGTCAATTCGAACCAATGATTGAACTTCACTCTAGGTAATAATTTGGTGAACATGTTTACTGGATATTCTTTTAATGTTATTTTATCCACCGTGATTTCTTTTGTCTCAATCATGTCCCTAATAAAATGCAACCGAATATCAATGTGCTCTGTCATTTCACGATACACATGATTATTCATAAAATGAATGGTACTCTGGCTGTCACAATGTATCTTCACACATCATTGACTAATCTACATTTCTCAAATCAAACACTTTTACTATATGGCTTCCTTGACCCTTTCAACAAGGGCTATCTATTTTTCTTGAGTTATCAACAAGGCTACAACCGAATGTCGATTGGAATTCCAAGGAACTACTATTCCTTATAATGTAAACACCAAACCTGATAAGGATTTTCTAGTTTCTATATTACTTATATAGTCCACCTCCATATAACCATCCAAATAATTCCTACATGGATCGTTTTTGGTGTACTTCATAACATCCTTCAAGGATCCATTCATATATCTCAACACCCATTTTAAAGCTTGTCAGTGAACTTGGCCCAAATTTTCCATTAACCGGCTTACCAGACTATTTTTATAGGATAAATTTGGTCTATTGCAATCCATACCATACATGATGCTTCCAACCTCACTTACATATGAAGTATGCTCTGTATTTTTTTCTCTTCCGCAAATTGAGGAAACTGTTTAACAGATAACTTTGAATGATATCTTAATGGAATATTTAATACCTTAGCATCTGTCATTCTAAACCACTCCACCATTTTATTCAAGTAAGTCTGTTGAGACAAGAACACCATACTTTTGCTCCGTTCTCTCATGATATCTATCCCAAGTATCCTCTCGCATTACCTATATCCTTAATATCGAATTCCATAAGAATCCTTATAAAATAATATTTAACCAATACTGAAAAAATATCATTGTAATCGATATGTTCCACCTGAGTAAAACCCTTTTCTACAAGTCTCTCTTTATACCTTGGTGCTTCGAACTTTTGTATACATTCTTTACTTTTAAACATCCACTTGCTACCAACTACCCTTTTATTCTTAAGTCAGGACACAAGCTTCTAAGTCCGGTTCTTATTACCTTCAACCAATCCTTCCTATAACTAATTTTGAATGCTTCTTTGAAGTTCTTTGCTTCTGAGTCTTGCACCTCTTTAGCCGCATTCAAAGCATAACAAATAAGGTCACCATAACTTTATCTCTTAGGAGGATTAATAACTCCACTCTCCATATCTCGTGCTACCTAATAACCCATAACATTATTATTGGACTTCCACCTTTCTTCAGGTTCTTGAGTTTGATCATTTTCTTCCCTCTCATAAGTGGAAGTCTCTACCTCAAAATGAATTTTCTCTATCTCTGTTTTTTATCTGGAATCCAGGTCTTTACACTTCATCCCCATCAAAGCCTCATCAAAAGTAATATCCCTACTTATTATAAACTTTAATCTTCCATGTTCCATCTTCCAAAATTTGTAACCCATTACGACTTCAGGATAACCAATGTAAATACACTTCACAAATATAACATCAAGTTTGTCCTTATTGACCTGGGAAACTTCCAAATCTCAAAATACTTTCAAGTTGGAGTGCTCTAGCAGTCAATCACTCCAAACCTCGATGTGTGTCTTTAGATTTATTCACGTTGATGGACATTTGTTGATCAAGTATGCTGTAGTACTAACAACTTCTCCCCAGAAACGTTTTAGGTAATCCAACTCTCAACATACATCTCACACGTTCCAACAAGGTTATATTCATTTTTTTGCAAGACCATTTTGCTGCGGTGTGTATGCAATAGTTTATGCCTCTTTATATCATTGTTCCTGCAAAACTCATTAAACTTCTCTGAAACAAACTGTAGGCCACAAGAGTATAACATTCTTTAAATTTTTCAAAAGTGACACTTTTGTTCTTAATGACATGCACTCATACCCTTCGAGAATAATAATCAATTATGCTAAGAAAATATGAATTCCTCACATGAGTAGAAATAGACGTTGGACCCAAGAAGTCCGAGTAAAAATACTCAAATTCCTATTAGACTTGTGCACTCCGAACCCAAACTTCACTTTGTTTTGTTTTCTTAGTGTGCAATTATCGCAAAACTCTAGTTTGTTCAAATTTCACTTGTTTAGAAAATTCAATTAAAACTTTTTCACTAACATGATTAACCTAAAATACTATAGTTTAGCCATGTTTGCAGTTTTTATACTAGTTACTAATGCATTAGAAATAACAACGAAACTTTCTAAAATATGTAAAACATATATTTTAGACCCTTTGGCTACTACTGATGCACCATGATAAATTCTCAGTACCCTACATTCAACTCTAGTACAATATCCTAGACATGATAATAGAATTTAAATTTCTCTTAAGTTCGGAAATATACCTCACATCCTTCATAATGATATCACAATCATCAAACATTTTGAATACGATGGTACCCATACCTTAAAATCTCCATGCCTTATTGTTACCAATACGTACAACTCTGTTTTCTTTTAATTTAAAGGTCTCAAAGTATTCCTTTTTCGATAAATGTGATATGAGCATCCTGAGTCCATGACCTAACTTTTCTCAGGTTCCCAACTTACCGCTGTTAGTGCTCCTACATACTCATAAACTTAATCTTCACTTATAACAATCTGAGCAGATGAATTACCATTGCTTCCTATGTGAGGAAAGTCCTTTTTTAAATGACCGGGAGTATGACAATGATAACATGAGATGTCACCACCAACTTCTGACTTAGACTTTGACCTATGTATTTTCCCATTTCCTCTCCATTTGTTCTCAGTTCTTTTTTTTGATACAATAAAACCTTCTCCACCATCATTTCCAAATTTTAATCTTAATTTGTTTTTCAGTTCCTTGGCTCTCAAAGACGATTAGACTACATTCAAGGTGATAGTGCCTTCTTTGCCATTATCATGGTATCTTTGAAATCCTCATATGACCGGGGTCATACAACAGGTGTAAGGTTTTGTCCTCATCTTCCAAGTTCACATAAATGTTTTCCAAATCAACGATAATCTTGGTAAAATCTGTTAATTGTTCCATTATTGACTTGGTCTCCACCATACTGTAGAAATACAGTTGTTGTTTTAGACACTGCATATGTGCAAATGACTTGTTCATATACAATAATTCAAGTTTAGACCACATAGAAACAACAAAAGTTTATCTACCCACTTATCTCAGTATCTTGTTTGTGAGGCATAAAATAATTGCACTGATTGCCATATCATTAATCTCGATTTTTCTGCGACTGAAAGATGCACTGACATATGTGTTTTTCCTTTTAACTCCTCAACATATTTTTTATGGATTATAATTTCTCTCATCTTCACCTTCCACAACCCGAAGTCGTTACTCCGGGTGAAACTTTTTAATATCCTACTTTGAATCCATGGTGCTTAATTTGATTAATCTTTTGCCCCACGGTGCGCGCCAATTGTTGTGAATTCCGTTAACTCACACAACAATAAGTTGATGTATGGAGAAAAATAGAAATAGGAAACCAAGAATAATAGTCTAGTATATGATACAAAAATGATAATCGAGGACAAAATAAATCTATGAGAAGAAGACAAACACAATCATTTTTTACTCAGTTTTGTCAAATCGATCTACATCTTTGTGAGGGAGCAACTCTCCAATTTACTATCTCGATAAAGTATTCTACAAGAGATTTTCTCAAATAAGGTACAAGATAGCCTTACTTTTTACTCTTTCCACTTCTTAAAACTCTTCTAGACTACGACTACTCAGTTTTGTACCGTGCTTTTCATGAAGATAAATGAAAGTATTTATAATGCTAGTTTTCTTGATCATGTACCTCATCTTAGGAACCTCGTCTAAAAAACCATCGGCTAAAAGACTCTTTTTCTAAAAGATCCTCGTCTAGAAGAGCCTCATCTAGAGAATCATCGTCTTCAAAACTGTCGTATGAAAAACTTTTTTCTTAAAGTTTTTGTCTCGTCTAAAAGACCATATTCTAAAAAATCTTTGTCTAAAAAATTTTCGTCTTAAAAAATCTCTAGCTTCCGAAATCTCGTCTAAAAAATCTTGCCTCGTCTAAAATTCCAAAACAAAATAAATCAGATCTCCGCAGCAAAAAGATAAAAATATTATAAAAAATATTATTAATAATATAAATGATAATAAAAGTTTTGCTATAAAAAAAAGGGTATGGAAAATGGGAATTAAAAAACATGAAGTGAATACAGAATTGAATCTAAGATGTAGCAGCATTGACATAGCTAGCTAGCTGCGGTTCCTTGTTTCTATTCTATTTTAGATTTCGGGTCCCCTCCCTCATGTGTCACAACACTGTTCACACAAGCCCCTCAGTTCACAATTCACTTTACCATTTTTCTAATCCTTATGCTTAGCTCTTATACTTGTATCATACTTGAGTTTGAGTTCGATAACGACAAATGAACTAAAAGCCCATTTTGAAATGTCTTCTATGTGATGTTTTAGTGTTTTATTTAGTAGAGAAAGTTGAATTATATAAACGAACAACGGTTTATACAAAGAACAAAAGGTTTCTAGCGTAAGTTAGGAATTTTAAAGCAGTAAAAACCAATTTTAAACAAGGTTGTTTTGAAAGGCATTGATAATCTGTTAATTTGAAATATTTGGATAATCGTGTGGAAAATAAAAAAACAAACACAGTAAAATATATATTTTTTAAAAAGTTATTCTTGTTTATTTATGTAGGGAGAAACAAGCATATCACGACGAACGAGTTTACAGGAAAAATGATGTAACTGCATTGTGCAAGAAATACAAAAATACGTATAGATCGAAATACATAAGATGATATTCAACATGGTCTGGATTGTGAAGAAATTGCACATCTACGGACAACAAACACTTTATTAAATACAAACAAGGTATAGAGAGATTCTCAAACACAAAAGACTCAAATACTTTTTGTAACAAAAAATGAAGTGGTTCACATAACTCTTTTTTTTTCGTGTTTATCTTTCACCTCACTTATCTCTTAATAAACCTATACTTATTTTCTCTTTTTTAGGAACTACACTCCTCACGAAATTGCACCACCAATGTCACGCCACTGTTACACCACACATTCCATAACAATGTATTCTTCTATTTATAAGTTTAGAGAAAACCCTAATTATTCATCAGATGCTCTAGATTAAAGCACATTAATCAACGACTAAAATAACTATACTCCATTAATATAAGAAATCTCATAAATATCAAATTATAATTAATATAGAAGACTCGGTTAATTGAAGACCAAAATAGAAAACGCAATTAATATAAACGACCTGAAAAATAGAATACTTCACTTCGGTCCAACTCACTGTTACGGCCCATCGGTTTGGATGAGAGTGGTGCTTCAATTTCTCGCTTCAGATCATATTGCTTTGGACTAGCCTGCTTCGATTTAGTACATATATCTTTTGGCCTAATGGTCACCAATGTTCGATATCTTGTCCCAACCCTTATGATCACACAATATTTGCAACTAAGTCACGACTCAAGGTTTATAAATTTTCAACATTTCTTGCGTATACATATCACAACAGATCCAACACCCATGTAGTCATACAAAAATACTTTTGTTGACAAGTTAGTTTTAGTCTACACCTAATACTTCTCCACCTAGGCTTATATTATATCCAATATCCGTTGCACCCAGTGTTATACTCTTTAGAGATCCATTAAATTGCATCCCAGACTTTCACCAGTCTCATGTAGTTTGTCAACTTTAAAATTGGCAATACCTCAGTCAGAGAATCCGAAGAGTATTCCTCTAACAATCTTAGCCACTTTTAGTTTTTCATTCTCATCAAATGAATGACACTAGTGTTATCACAAAACCAAATCACATATTTTCCGCACCAATGAGTTCACTCAATAATCCCTTCAACCAACTAACTTTCTCTATGGACTCCGTATCAGTCATATACTCTAATTTCATAGATGATAACGCGACAAAATTTTGTATACAAGACTTCCAACTAGCCACTCCTTCAAGCATAATTATTTGATAACCCAAAATAGATTTATTTATATCGAAACATCACATGTAATCAGATTCCACGAACTTTTTCAGCACTATATTACTTATATCCTTATATTTGTGCAATCTTACAACAACCGAGCCTTTCAAGTATTCCCTGTGCCACCTGAGTGCATGCTAATACAACCTTTCCAAATTTGACATACATATGCTAAAAAGCTTATGACGTAGCCACGATTAGGTCTCGTGCAAGTCATAACATACATAATGCTACCAATAACATGTGATAACGTATGTCCTACATATAAGTCTTATATGATATTTCGGTTGGTGCTTGAGTGACATTGATTTTGAATTGAAAACCCATGGGAGTTTCAATAACTTTTGCTTCCCACATCGAGAAAATTAGTGTATATATATTCTTGTTGAGATAAGAATAAATACCCCATCGTTTGTTCCTCTTGATATCTACACCAAGTATCCTTTTAGCTTCTCCAATATCCTTAATCTCAAACTTTCATTTCAACTGAAGTCTTTACCACAACAATCCTCATATTATCTCTTCCAGCTATTAGCTTGTTATCCATATACAACAAAAATTATACTTATCCCTTCATGTGTGTTTCGTCATTCAAATAGATACAAGTTGCATAGCAGCTATGAATATACTCAATAAATCTCATAAAATAAGTGAATACTCTATTTTACTACGTCGATGATTGTTTCCGTCCATAAAATGATATTTCCAACAAACACACATAACCCTTATTCATCTTTTTAAGCTTGTTTGGTCAACACATGTAAATCTTATCTTCCAATTCACAATACAGGAAGACAGTCGTAACATTTATATTGCTCAAGATCAAATCTAATAATAATTGACAGCAAAACCCTAATGGAGGTTTGTTTCACAACCGGCGAGAATATTTAATTGAAATCGATACCATTCTTTGTGTAAAGCCGTTAGCCACGAGCATAGTCTTGTATATGGGTAACTCAACACCAAGAATACCTGACTTCCTTCTGAATATTTATTTACTCCCAACCATCTTCTAACCTTTCGGTTGTTTCACAAGAATCTAGGTTTTATCTTCTTAAGAGACCTTATTATTCTTTATGGTTGTAAGACACTTCAAGAACATATCCATGTATATCAATTGATAAGGCATAACTGATCATATCAACAAAACTATATCTCTAATGTTTTTTGGTCCCCATGATCTATTCCTTGTTAGTTGATAATTGTTACGTTCATGTTGTTTTCCCATATAGTCATCCAAATGTTATGTAATAAGAGACCCTCATTGTGCTTCAGATTCATGTAATGGTTCATCATCCTTTGTACGATCCAAAACAGAAGTAGGCCTAGAATATTCTTCAACATAACTATCACCAGTTTCACTTTATCGATCAAATCTATCATCAATATCACACACACACACACACACACACACACACACACACACACACACATACACACACACATATATATATATATATATATATATATATATATATATATATGCGATAATACTAGGTTGAGTCTGCATCGTCTTCTTCAATGACATGTCCTCTTCAATGAAACCCAATTACCTGCTAATTAAAGCCTTATGGTGTCCATGTTCAAGGTAACACAACCTATACCCTTTCACTTCTTCCAGATACCCGAGGAACAAACTATTAATTACTCTTGGCCTAAGTGTATCTTGTTTTACATGTGCGTAGATATCACATCCAAACACTCCCAAATGTTATAACTAAGTTTTCTTTCTAATCTAGACCTCTTGAGGGTAAAAAACTTAAGCACCGTAGATATAATCTTGTCGATGATATATGCAATCGTTTTCATGACTTCTCCCTAGAATCTTGAACCTATACTAGCTGTAAGAAACATATATCTAACCCGTTCGAGCAAGGTTTAATTCATCCTCTCAGCAAGCTCATTCTGTTGTGCAGTCCTACATACAGTTTGTATGCTAGAAATGCCAAACTTTCCACAATATCCTTGTTCACATATTCCAAGCCATTATTAGTCTGAAGTTTCTTCAACACTTTCTCGGTTTGATTTTATACCAACGTATTCCAGTTCACAAAGGCAACAAACAATTCATCTTTGTTCTTTAAGAGAATAACTGATACTTTCCTAAAATAATCACCAATCACCGATCTAAAATAGCTTGCACCACCTATTGTAGGTTCTCGTGCTGGACCTTAAAGGTTTGCATGAACATAATCATGTACTCCATTGAATGTATTGTTGATTATCATAAACTTCAACCATGTTGCTCTTACTCAACACATAAATTTCACAAAAACTCAGCTTCTAAAATGTCGCATCATCTAACAACCATGTTTATTAGTTCACCGATTCCTTTCTAACTTAAATGCACCAGATGATGATTTAACATAATGTAATCATTTAAGCATTAGACACACTCAAGAACTTATACACTATTAGTCTAATAGGATTTCATAACAACAAGGGAGCCTTGCAAAACCCTAAGTTTTTCGATCTACACTTATAAGTAAATCATTTCACATCTAACATCCCAATAAAGAAAATATTATGTTTAACTTCAGCTACATACCTTACAATTTTAATTATTCTCTCAAGTCCGGTATATAACTTGAGTTGTACCATTCCTATCCTTTTGGTATCGCATAGTTTATCATTCCCGAGGATAACACTTCCACCATCAGTCATTTACAGGTCTACAAATCAGTACTTATTGGAATTTAGATGAAACGACGCACCCGAATCTATAACTCATTTATCATGTACCTCCAAGAATAAAAATTCATTAATCCATCAACATACGTACAACTATTATAGACAATTACAGTATCTCAAATATCGGCCATCTGATAGTTGTTGTATTTACATGTCTTCTAGTAGTTCTAATAATATGACATTTCTTCTTGCATACCCAACAAATTACTTTTAAACTTGTCCCTTCCCTTTTTTAATTTGACCGAGAATTTCATCTCCTCTTACTTGAATCTCTCTTTCTTGAAAATTCATTCATAGTCTGCCTGTGCTCTCCGAAGTCACCCTTCAATTATTTTAAAGATCTTTCGAGTTCAAGACACTTTTGATTTCAACCTTCGTAAGAGAGTATTTTCCGTAAGCATAATATCCACGAATTGTTCACACTCCTTCAACAAAGAGCTCAAGAAGATGATTAATGGATCATTTTCCTCCACACGCACACCAACGACATTGAACTTAAGTACAGTTCAGTTGTAACATGTAGGTTTCTTTATATATCTGCGCTGTTATCCATGGACAACGTGTAAAGATGTTTCTTCGGATACAATTTATTTTCTAAATAATTCTTTATGCAAATCGCCTCCAACCAATTCCATATCCTCAACCCCGTATACTTTTTAGATACCTCTTATAGCACTTCATCTCCCAAGCTCAATATAAGGATACTATGAGCTTTAGGCAGTACCACAAACTTAACCTGTGCAAAATTATTGTCCATATCAGCCACCAATCCTTTACATACTAGGTAAGTCTTAACCTTAATTTATCTAGGCTGACCTTTATAAAACTCATATTTCATGGTTTTCCACTTTACAAATAAGAATATACTTCTCCAACCTCTAGATTTATGATCAATCTACTTTTTGTACTGTTGATCTACGCTTATCGCACCACTTGTCGGAGGAAATGAGTACACTATTTGACCAAGTCAAGAAGCACTGCACGATTAAAAGAACCTATAAGAGAATGACCTAATTTTCATTTACAAAATAAATCAAAACTATTTTAAAAAAGGTATAAAACCAAGTAGACAAGGTTATATTTAACATGGTCTGGATTGTGAAGAAATACTACATCAACGGGTAACCAACACTCCTTTATATATAAGTAGGTTACAAAAAGACTCTCAAATGAAAATGACTCAATCATTCTTTGTAACAAAAAATGACTTGATTAATAGATCCCTCTCTTTAGTGTTTATTTCTCACCACACTTATCTCTCAAAAGACCTAGAGCTATTTTCTCTTTTTTATGAAATATACTACTTGCGTAATTGCACCACCGCAATAATGTCACAGTCACACCAGTGTCACGCTACACATTGCGTATGAATATCTTCCTGTCTTTATAAGTTTACGAAAAAACTGTAATTCTTCATCAGACGCTCCAGATTCAATCCAATTAATCAACGACTAAAATAACTCATAGTATATAGATATATGAAACCTTGTAATAAAAAATCATAATTAATATATAAGAACCAATTGATAGAGGGAATCTATTTAATATATGAAGACCAAAATAAGAAGTCCAATTAGTATAGGAGACCTAGAATGTAAAATACTTCACTTCGGCCTACCTTAGTGCTACAATCCAGCTAGCTTCGGATAAGAGTAGTGCTTCAGATTAGCTTGGTTCAGACTAGTCTACTTCGGCTCAATACATATCTCTTCCGATCGAATGGTCACCAGTCTTTGACAACTTGTCTAAACCCTTAAAATCAGCAAACGTCTCTGCAACTAAGTCACAACTCAAGCTTCAAAGAGTTCTAACAATTCTTTCCTATACATGTTACAAATATCCAACACCTACATAATCCAACAGTATTTGAGAATTCGATACAAACAATTAAAAGATGAACCGTAATTAATAATAACTAATAAATAAAAAGAATATTTTCTTAAAAGTTTTGAAAGAATTATAATTTATGTATATTCCTAGTACGGTAAATTATTCGTAAAATTCATCAATGTTTTTAAAAAATACTTCATGGCAAAATTACTTTTATGAAATACGTAATAAACCAACAAAATATGTTTTCTCTTTTGCCATAATAGTATCCAAGTACACCTTTATATAAACTTATAATTAAAAAAAAGATTTATATTAATATAATCACACTCAAAAAATTAATTTATATATAAAAAATTGTGTAGACTACTCTTACTTTTACACAATCAAATTTTAAATTATTTAATAAAAGTAAATATATTAACCAAACAAATAAAAAGTTACAATATTATAATACTAGACTATTATATCTATAAAATATCCTAATTTTAAATACTAGTTTTCTATAATATAACTTTAAAATATAGTGATAATATACTAATCAAACTCAAATAGATTAAAAAATGAGCATGACACTTATGGACCTATGGTTTTAGACTCATTAGAAATATTATATATTTTGACCGTGCTGAATTTGACTAGTTTGTTAGTATTAACTTTTAACCAACTCGAACCGGTTTAAAGCGGACATACCAAGGAAAGACATTTCACATCGCTATCGCAATCGTTAAAAGATGCTCTTATTACATTACACAATCTATTACCGAAACATGTTGTACATAATATATAGGTCAAGACAAAATTTATAGACTTCGTAGCAAGTAAGTCATCCTTTTTCTCTCTCTCTATATCTAATCTCCCTTTCTATATATTCTTCCATCAATCTATATCTTTGGCTTTACACATGCAATTTTCACTCAAACCACAAAACTAAAAAAAAGACATGGCAATCGAAGCTTTTTCATCGAGCGATCTCTTGAACTTTGTTGTTTACGACACCGTTTCGGCTACAACCATCAATACCAACCATGATCCTTTAAAAGAGAACATGAGTAGTAATAATAAGGATAATGCTGATGAAAACAGAGTCATAGATGGTGAATCGGAAAACAAAGCAACAAAAAAGAGGAAACGAAAACAGAGGATTTGTAAAAGCACAGAAGAAGCATATACACAAAGAATGACCCACATTGCCGTCGAGCGAAACAGGAGGAAACAAATGAATGAACATCTTGCGGTTTTGAAATCGCTCATGCCTCAATCTTATGTTCAACGGGTTTGTCTTCTTTTCTTCTATGCTGTTCTGTTTTTGTTTCTCTTGAACTAGTGATCAAATTCAGTGTGTTCTTGGTTAACAATGTTTTATTATATAATTCGATATAGACTTAGTTTTCTTTATGGCGATTCAAGTGTAATTGGAGATTAGTTTTTATTTTTAGAAAATAAAATGCAATTAACAAATATCTTTTTGGCCTTTAGATTTTGAGTACAACTATATGGACACCATTGTATTGCACATAAATTTTATTTTAATTATCAAGAGTGTAGAAATTTTTTAATCTTTTTTATAGAGTTAGTGTTGAGGAATTGTTTTTATATGATCATAAAAAAAATACAACAAATAAATTTAATGATAAAAAGTAGATTTATAAATATATTTTTTAAAATTTTAGTTTGTAAAATAGCTTCTAGACCTCGGCTTCTATACATACATGTGCATTTTTCTCTTAAGTTATCTTGAATAATCATAAACAAACATATAAAATTTAAAATCCAAAACTAGAAGTTTTTGGACATTTCTTTGTATATTGCTGTCCTTTTCATAACCTCTTGTATTAAATTCTTTTTTACTCCTTTTGGTATATATATCTACATTTCAAATGTGTTGTCTCACAATTAATTTTCAAGAAAAACAACCAAACATTTAACTCCGAACATATTTCTTTTTCTAACTAATATTTGATGAACCATTTTTTTGTTATATATAAATAAAGCATACATTGTGTTGTTTTAACAGATTACAGATTCAATAATTCAAAAACTGGAATTTGTTTACCAACTATTTAAATTACTGTTTGGAAGATAGTGGTGGTCAAACCTAAAGTACAAGAACATAGAATTTTTTTCTAGTTCCAATTAAATAAAAAAAATAAAAAAATCCGATTTCATGATTACTAAAAGAGCGAAAAATGTTGGTTAGAAAGTGAATATAACTTTTGGTGATTCTGAGTAAAAGTTCTGAAAAGTTAGGTTGAATAATAGATATAAAAAGTTAAAATGATCAACAGTTTAAAAACCAATAATGTTACCACAGTAAAACATTTTTAATAAAATTTAATGGTTTTGGAATTAATCATAATACCAATAATAGTACTATTATTTTTTTCCTTTTGTTTCTATTTTTTGGACTATTCTTTATTGTTTTGTTGTCATGTACTAATGTGATGGAACTTGTAGTACCACAAAAAGATTATACACTTTCTTGATTCTTGAGTCATCATTTTTCTCTATAACTTCAGCACTGCAAAAGCATATCAAACTAGATTTTGTTTTTCTAATTTTATAGATGTTTTAAGTGTTCAGTGCGTTGATTGACATTTCAATTTGATTGCCTTCTAAGTTTATATTATAAAAACAAAATTATATTATTCTCATTTGTTCATAATTTTGACACCAATTTTAAATGCATGCAACATGTTATTATAAACTAAGTACATTGTTATGTAATGTGAGCAAATCCTTGTAATTTTGGTAGGGTGATCAAGCTTCAATAGTGGGTGGTGCAATAGAATATCTGAAGGAACTTGAGCAACTTTTACAATATCTTGAAGTTCAGAAACTATCATCACAACAAAATATGGAAGGAGTAGGCTTTGATAAGAATGGAGACATATGTCTGGATCAATCAAAACCACCACCATTTTCAGGTTTCTTCAGCTATCCTCAATACGTTTGGTCTCAAACGCCGAAGAGATTGTCTAGTACAGAAGCTGCGATGGCGGATATTGAGGTGACTTTGATCGAATCACATGCTAATATTAGAATCCTCTCAAGAAAAACCCCTAGACAGATATCCAAGTTGGTTTCTGGTTTCGACTCTCTTTTGCTCTCTATTCTTCACCTCAGTGTTACAACCATGAACTCTTTAGTTCTATACTCCATCAGTGCCAAGGTAACTTCTTTCACTCTTAATGTTCTTACTTATAACCAATTAGAATCGATCCGGCTCGAATGCTCGAATACTTCCTGTGACGTGAAACTGAAGTCCTCAGTAGTCAGTAGTGGCGTTTACGTTAACTATCTATCAGTCAGGTTCATACTCATCAGTGACCGTTGAGATAATTTATATTTATACAGGTTGAAGAAAATTGCAAATTCAATTCAGTAGATGATATAGCAGGGGCAGTGAACCACATGCTTAGACTAATAGAGGAGGAAGATACATACGTTTGAGCAAAAGCATCTCCCCGAAGCTGCAAATGACTGATGGCCCTGTCTTTCAACGACCACAATTCCAGCACTACATTGTCTTTTAGTTGTGAAGTTTCTTTGTATTTTTTACTTTCTGTATGCTTTACCTAAACCAGCTCAATCAGACATGTTGTAATTAAATAGGGAATTTCGAGTTTAAGTGAATTGCAAGAAAAATGGACTCTACTAGACCAAAAATATTCTAAAGAATAACTATTAGAAGACCTGGCTAGGAGACCTAGAGCCTATAACTTGTGACTTTGTTCTTGACCGTTCTCTGACAATGTGGGAAACACAAACGATGCTTCGTATTTTCGAGAGGCTGATTCTGAGGATTGGCACATTAAATCACCCCCTCATCTTTGCCTTTACACATGGATGTTTAGTAAGAACATGGTCGAGAGGGTAACATCCGAGTACAGTGCTGGAGTCTATCCACTGCTTAAAGAAATTAAAGAAAATATGAATAGCATGCGTTTTTTCAGAAGACCCCAAAGCATGGTATTCAACTGAAACCCTTCCTGTACGAGACATGAATTTTAGCATTGGCCGATGATATCAATCCCATTGGCTCGTGACTCGGCTTTGGAGCTGTCTCTGGAAACCCTCCAGTTGATAGGAAGTTTTTCTTGGCAAGGAGAGTTGATTTTTCATTATAGGCCTTCTAAAAAAGAAAATCCCTTTATGACAATTAAGGTGTCGAAACATGGAAGGCAATTGCTAACCACATATTATTGTTTGACGAGATATTTTACGTAGAAATGTGACACCAAGGCATTAAACAAAGAAGTTCTCCAAGATGTTCAGAGGATGATTGACCATACCGAGAGTACCACTTAATAGGAGGCCAAAACCAACATCCACAAAATGTTTCAAGTCACTTATTAGTTTAAGTATGAAAATTCTAGGACCAAGGAGCTGACTATGTATTGGAGACACATGAAGATCCCCAGCCAAAAATACATAATACAGTATTTTAGGCGGAGACGGTATTGAAGATGTTCTTATATAGCCAAAAATACTCTGGTGATTGAGCTATGCTTTTAGATGAGAAAGCAGTATAGACGTTTCTTTTTCTTTTGCCAAGTTTGTTTCTACTATGGATTTTCAACAATGTTTTTGCGAGGCATCAAGTTTTTCTCCCCAAACTTGGTCAATGCTAAGTCCTCCATTTCACAAGACCTTCTATTTGGAGGAAGCGCCTCATTATCATTATGTACTAAGGACTGAGGGAGTAGCTAATGGGTACAAAAGATGACTTAACGCTTCTTCTATTTGGAGGAAGCTTGTTCTGTCGTCATTCTGCTCGGAGGACCAAGGACGGAGGAGTAGCGAATTGGTTCCAAATATGACCAAGTCAGTGTGCGAAGCAGGGATGGAAATGGCTGTGACAGCTCTAGGAAATACACGAACCATACCTCTGATTTCTGAAGGTCGTTAGAAGGCTGTGGCTGGTTGATCTAGGGCTCGACCACCAAAGGTAACATTATGCAGTGAACTATCTAAGACCAGTGTGGCGGTAAATACGCTTCAAAAGACCAAGGGGAAAAAATGTAATTTCATACCGATAAATCTTTAGACGCTAAGGGGAAAAATTTTGTAAAGAGATCTCCGTGAAAATCCATAGATACTTGATGGGACATATACTATATTATCCAATCCAAATTTTCCGTTCACAATTCTCAACATTTGTTTCCCCTTATTTTCTATAGAAGTTTCAAACCATTATCCTATTGTTTTGATCATTTATTGACTAAAGTCTTTTCGGAGTGTGGTAAATCCGTGCGGATCTTATGGTCCAAAGTGAATAATACTTTGCTAGTATGTGAGGCACGTTTTACACATACACACCTATTCTAATATTATATTAGAGTCAAATTCGAAGCAACGTGGGATTAAGCAAATGTGTTAAATATCCTCTATCCCGCTGTGATCAGGGGACGTTCATTCCGCCATCAACACATCCAACGATGTCCGTTGTGATTTGGCCACGTTCATTCCGCCCATTATTGGAATCAAGTTTAAGAGGGGATGCTGAAGAGTAAACTTCATCCCATACTTGGTCCAGAATCCCACATTTCTAACATTGAAATATAATAGTGTATATAAGTGTGAACCCACGTCATTTAGCAAGAGGTAAGAGTGTACCTAAAGGAAACCCGTGCGCATCTTCGAGCTCAAAGCGGATATTCTAACGGTAACTATTGAATTGTTTGAGAATTTGTTTTATTCCTTATATCTTCTCTAATATGAAAGACTTTCAGCTTATTTCCTGAATATTTTTCATTATTAAAGCATTTATAAATTTTAGAAATGTGTCTCTTTACAATGGCTTACTCATGATATCTGCTAGCTGATCGTGGTACCACAATGCTTCAACACAATCTCTCATTCTTTAGTTAAAATTTTGAACAAGAGAAGCCGGATATCAATGTTTGCATTTTTCATGCATTGCAACATTTTTGGACAACTAATTGTTGAGTTGTTGTCACCCAATATAGTCGTGCAAGCTTCTAATGTAAACTCCAAACCATTCTAGAATTCACTTCATCCACAAACTCATGTTGCTACAGACTTTTATTCTGTGGTTGATAGTGTTACTATTGGTTGTTTATTCATATACCTTCCCACTGCACCTTAATTAAGAAAAAATTAAGAAAAATAACATGATGACTTGTGTTTTTTCGATCATGTTTATCTCTTGCATAATCACTATTAGCGTATGCAAGTAGATTTTCACCCCCTGTTGTACTTTGATAGAAAATTCAATGTCTTATGGTTCCTTTTAAGTATCTCAATATTTTCTTGGCCAAAGTCAGATGTAATTCTATCGGTTTGACATATATCTATTCAATAAACTCACTGCATATGTCATACCTGGCCTAGTTGAGACCAAATACATGAGGTTTCTCACAATATGTTTAAACACAACCTCATCGCTTGGCTACTTTTCTGCATGTTTATCTACTTTTTTACCAGAGTAGTTTTATAGCGAGAAGTTGGATTGCAGACATCCATATTGAATCTTCTGATAACCTATTCATTATACTTATTTTGACATGTGAAAATCCCTTAAGAAGTTTGAGTGATTTTTAGGCTACAAAGTATTTTAGGTTTCCAAGACCATATTGGATGATAAACGTAATCCAATTAAAAGGTCCGACTCACTCAATAAGGCCCATCAAGAAATGATCTTCTAGAAATAAATTAAATATTAATTTATGTTGTAGTGTAGGTTGTGTGTAAGACCATCTTTAGGTTGAGTGCAAAAAACACTTTTCTGTTAAGTGTATGAAACTCTTTTATCTTGAGTGTATCTTGTGGTTGAGTGCTTATGTATCCATAAGCTCTTGGATGATGGATTTTTGTCTCCACTATGGTTGTATAAATAGTGGAGTTTTCCACCATCTAGACAATCACCAAACACACCAAGAAGTAAACTTCAAGAGAAAATTAAAGTGAGAGAAATGAGAGACAAGAATGCTCTCTTGAATGTAAAAGAAAAACAAATTTATCGTGTGAGTTCTATGACTGGCTTGTAATATTACATATTTTCAACCTATATCAAATTTGTTTGTTTTTAGTGAGTGTTGTTTCAAATTTTCCACCAACAAAGTGGTATCAGAGCCACAAGATCTATCCGATTTTTTTAACTCTTCAATAGATTGAAAGATATGGAAAATGATGTATCATCCTTCCAAGTTCCAACACTCAACAACAACAACTACAAAAATTGGAGTATCAAAATGAAGGCTCTCCTTGGAGCACATGATGTGTGGGTGCTGTAGAAAAGGCTTCAACGAACCCGAAGCGAAAGTTAACCTTACTATAGAGGAGAAAATAACTTTGAAGAATTCAAGAAATAGAGACAAAAAAGTTATCTTCCTCATTTATTAAGCATTAGATGATACTGGATTTGAAAAAATTTCAAGCGCATCTTCCGCCAAGTAAATATGGGAGAAATTACAAATCTCATACAAAGGAGTCGAAAAGGTGATAAAGGCACGTCTCCAAATGTTAAAAGGTGAATTCGATTCCTTACACACGAAAGCATCCAAGTCTATTTCGGAATATTTCTCACGAGTAACAACCGTTTCTAATAAATTAAAAAGAAATGGTGAGAAGTTAGAAAATATGAAAGTAATTGAAAAAAATACTTCGTTCGTTGGATCATAAATACTCCTATATATAACTGAATGACGTGCATACAAATCAAGGGGATGATAGAAACCAAGGTGGCAAAGGCAGAGGTAGAGGCCGCAAACGAGGTGGTTATCATGGCCGTGGACGTGGTTACAGTTACAACAACAATAATTCCAGCTAGAACTACGAGAAACGAGAAAGCTTAACACGAGATCGTGGAAAAATAAATCCAAACTCGAGGTATGATAAATCTCAAATCCAATGCTATAAATATCAAAGATTTGGACAATATGCTTCAGAATGCAGAGGCCCCAACAATAAAGTTGAGGAGAGGGCCACCTACGTGGAGAAGAAGACGGAGAAAAAGATATGTTACTACTAACATAGAAAAACACTAATGAAGGTCAAGAGAACACTTGGTATCTTGACACCAGTGCAAGCAACCATATGTGTGGAAAAATAAACATGTTCGTAAAGATCAATGAAGCAGTGAATGAAAATATCTCTTTTGGAGATGATAGCAAAATATCGGTGAAAGGAAAATGTAAAATTCTTATAGTGTAAAAGATGGTAGTCACAAAATAATTCCAAATGTCTATTGCATACCTAGCATGAAAAATAACATCTTGAGTATTGGAAAAGTCCTAGAAAAGGGCTATGATATTCATATGAAAAATTATAGTCTTTTCATAAGAGATGACAAATGAGATTCAATTGCTAAAGTTCAAATGTCAAAGAATATAATATTTCCTCTGAATATTCAGAATGATGTTGCAAAGTGTCTTAAGGCTTATTATAGAGTTTCATCATGGGTATGGCATGTTCAATTTCTTCATCTAAACCTTACAAGTTTAGAGTTACTATCTAAGAAGGAAAAAATGAGAGGGTTACTGTGTATCAATCATCTTGACCAACTATGCGAATGATGTTTACTTGGAAAGAACTTCAGAAAAATATTTCCAAAGGAGTCAGAATCAAGAGCCAATAAGCCTCCCGAGCTTATTCATATCGATGTGCATGGTCCAATCAAGCCGAGCTCTCTAGGTAAAAATAACTACTTTATTCTCATAATTTATGATTTTCAAAGAAAAACTTGGGTACATTTCTTGAAACAGAAATCCCAGGTATTTGGAATATTTAAAAAGTCCAAAGCAGTTGTGGAAAAACAACGAAAATAAGATTATAGCCATGAGATCTGACCGAGGAGGGGAGTTCACATCCAATGAATTCCAAGAGTTTTATGAAGCATATGAAATTCGTCGTTGCTTGACAGTTCCCAGATCTTCTCAACAAAAATGGTGTGGTAGAAAGAAATAATAATACCATCCTTGATATGGCGCGAAGCATGCTCAAAATTAAAAAACTTCCAAAGGATTTTTGTGCGGAAACAGTGGCATGTATGGTCTATTTATCCAACCAATCTCCAACAAGAAGTATTTGGAAAAAGACAACACAAGAAGCGTGCAGTGAAATAAAGCCTGGAATTTCCCACCTGAGAGTATTTGGAAGTGTATCTCATGTTCATGTACTAGACGAATTACAAACCAAACGCGATGATAAAAGCAAGAGTTTTGTCTTCATCGGTTACGTCTCAAGGTCCAAAGGCTACAAGTTGTACAACCCAAACAATAAGAAGGTTATGATAAGCCGAGACATGATAGTTGATGGAGAAGGAAAATGAAGTTTGGTTCTCATACAAATAAGTTCACATTTTCCCCAAATTTTAAGAAGATGAGCATACACCAAATGGGCAATCAGCGGAGGTTGCAACCCCATATTCTTCACCAACATCAGCTACTCATGGAGACTCATCACCTTTATCATCTTGAAATGGTTAGTCAAAATGAGAAAGTTATAGAACGTATAAGAAGCCTTAGTGATCTTTATGAGGTAACCGAACCAATGGATAACTTTACACTCTTTTGTCTCTTTGTTTATTGTGAACTAGTGATATTTTAAGAAGCTACACAAGAGAAACAATGGAGAAACGCGATGGACAAAAAAATTAGAGTCATCGAGAAAAATGACACATGAGAACTCACCTCACTTCCCAAAGGGTGCAAAACAATAGGCGTCATATGGTTATACCAAACAAAGTGAAATATTAAGAGGGAGACTGAAAAACACAAAGTGAGGCTTATTGCAAAATTCTATAGTCAAAAGCAAGAATTGACTATGACGAGGTATTCACCCTCTTTGCCCGATTAGAAACTATTAGACTAATAATTTCTTTGGCAGCTCAAAACAAGTGGAAGATACAACAAATGGATGTAAAGTCAACATTTGTAAATGGAGTCCTTGAAAAAGAAGTCATTCAACAATCATTAGGTTATGAGGTCAAAGGTCACGAAGATAAGCTGTTGAAGCTAAAAAGGATCTTTATGGGATAAAACAAGCACCAAAGGCATGGAAAAGTAGAATCGACAAGTATTTTCAAGAAAATGGCTTCAACAAATGTCCATATGAGCATGTTCTATATCTCAAGATCAAAGATGGATATATTTTGATCGTGTGCCTCTACATGGACGATTTTATCTTCACAGAAAGGAGCCCAAGCATGTTCAATAAATTCACAAAAGTGATGATAAAGAAATATGGAATTTTTATCTCACAAGAAAGCTATACAAAAGATATCCTTAAGAAGTTTAAGATGGAGAACTGTAATCCGATAAGCACACCTATGGAGTTCGGAGTCAAAATATCAAAACATGAAAAAGGTGAAAGTGTAGATCCAATATTATTCAAATTTTTTGTGGGAAGTCTACTCTATCTAAGTTGCACGAGACCAAATATTCTTCATGCAGTTGGATTGGTTAGTCGCTACATGGAATCTCCAATAACAACTCATTTCAAAGTTGTAAAGAGAATCATTCGCTATCTGAAATGTACAATCGACTTTGGCTTACTATATTCAATATCTAATGATTAAAATCATGTTGGTTATAGTGATAGTGATTGAGGTGAAGTTATAGATAATCGAAAAAGTACTACTGGATTTGTATTTTTTTATGAGAAATATTGCCTTCGCATAGATGTCAAGGAAACAACTGATTGTCACATTATCCACTTGTGAGGTGGAATATATTGCAGCTACTACATCTATTATTCATGATTTTGGCTTAGAAATCTATTGAAGTAGATAGACCTAACACAAAATGAGCCAACTAAAGTGTATGTCGACAATAAGTCAGCCATCGCCTTAGCCGAGAATCCAGTATTCCATGATCGAAGCAAGCATATCGATGTCTGCTACCACTACATAAGTGAGTGTATTTTAAGAAAGGATTTTCAAGTTGAATATGTGAAGACACAAGATCAAGTTTCCGATATTTTCACCAAGCCACTAAAAAGCAAAAACTTCAAACAATTAAGGAAACTACTAGAGGTCACTGGATCAAGTTTAAAGGGGACTGTTGGATCATGAACTTGATATAATTGAAAGGTCCAACATGCTTAATAAGACCCATAAATAAATAATCTTCTAGAAACAAATTAAATATCAATTTATGTTGTAGCGGAGGTTGTGTGTAAGACCATTTTTAGGTTGAGTGCAACAAACTCGTCAATGTTGAGTGTAAGAAACTCTTTTATCTTGATTGTAGTCTTGTGGTTGAGTGCTTATGTATCCATAAGCTCTTGGATGGTGTATCATTGTCTCTACCGTGTTCCTATAAATAGTGGATCTCGCTCACGATCTAGACAATCACCAAACACACTTAGAAGTAAACTTAAAGAGAAAATTAGAGTGAGAGAAAAGAGAGACATGAATGCTCTCTTGAGTGTTTGAAAAATATATATGTATCTTGTAGTATTAGTTCTAAGAGTGGCTTGTAATATTTTTTCTTTTCAAACTATATCCAAGTTGTTTGATTTTAGTGAGTGTTGTTTCAAATTTTCCGCCAACAGACCAGTCATTTCAAAAGCTCTCGTGATTGATTCTTGGAATTTCTTCTTCATCTTTTCATTAATTCTAATGTATATGTATATCATCATATACATAAATGCTCACCATCATAACATCTCATTCTTCATTTTTCTTAATGAAAATGGTTTCGTCACTGTCAAACTTCGAGAATTCACCAGTCACGAAGTTGTTTTTTATTTTGCCAAACCAGGCTATGGTGGATTGTTTAAGACCATACAATTCCTTTTTTCATTGTTTCGCAAAACCTTGAGGTTACGTTATATAAACCTCATCTCTTTGCAAGAAAAATAAATTCAAATTCAGTTGGTAGATCCTTCATTTTATAAGTGTTGATATCTTTTAAATTGTCCTTATAATGTTCATTCTTGCCACTTGAGCAAACACCTCATAATATCTATTCATTTTTATGGGAATATCATTTGTCTACCAACCTTTCCTTGTGCTTGGTTACCATTCCAGTTTCATATCTTTTAGTATTGTAGATCATTCAACTCCAAAATTCTTGAAGTGCTGAGGAAAAAGAGTGAGGCTCGAGGTTTTGTTTGATTCAATAACACCCATCTTATTTTCCATGACCATTCTTCACTTGCTAACTGTACTGTATCTTCATAGAATACAATATATTCTTCTCCATCTTGAACTAGGCTCACTTGTTCATCAGTGGATGATCTTTCATTACTGGCATAGTCTTGCATCCAGATTAGTGGCTTTCTAACTCATTTTTCTATAATAAGAGCTATGCATTGATCATAATCAACATTGTTTTCTACTTCATCATCGTCATTTCCTTCTATTTATTAAGAAAACCAATATTGTTGAAGTCCTCCTTCTGATCCCATTCTATATTTTCCCACTATTTTGTTTTTCATCCTTTCACTTTGACTTATTTCCCAATTCCACATCTTATGTTACTTGAACACTACATCCGTTCTTATCACAATCTTTTTCAGTTTTAGTATCAAACAATTTGTAGCCCTTTGTTCTTTCACTTAATCCCAATTATATGTAAACTTTGCTCTTTATATCCGGTTTAATCATATTTAATTTTTAGGTGTATGGTTCACCAAGCTACTAGGTGACCAACCGAAATTTTTATATTACTTCATTCTTGTTGTGGAGTTTTGTTTTGGAGGTACAATGAGGGACATCTATTCAACATATGAGAAGCCTCACCATATTCATAAAACTTTTGTTTTTCCTCTCTCCTACCATATTTGTTTGGGAGTGTAGGCTATTGTGAGATGCCTTTTGATTCCCTGATATATACATAATTTATCAAACATTAATGATATGCATTCAGTTTCCTAATATGCTCTAAAGAATTTGATATTGTAAACACTCTCCTTCTCATCCATGATCTTGCAGGTTTAAAATATTTCTAAAGCGTATGATTGTTAGAAAAAATATGTATCAAATATTTCTTAGTGTAATAATTTCTAGAAGTGATGAAATACCTCTTTTTACTAGATACAAGATTGATTGGACCATAAATGTCGGAGTATATGAGTTCCAGTGCACTGCTAGCTTTAGATGTGGATTTCTATGGTATGCTTATCTTTGTTTGTTTTCCACACAAGTAGTCACTTCATATAGTCTTCTTCCGATTTATCTTGGGCAATCCATTAACCATTTTTTGTTGCAAACGTCTAATAATTCTTCATAATTTAAGTGTCATAATCTTTGATGCCAAAGCATTGAGAATTCTTTAGTTTCAACATTTACATATTCTTCTTCCTACATTAAATGTTCCACAGGCTCTGGAATGATCTTGTACATCATATTATTCTTTATCATAGTTTTTATTATCTTCTCTCTGGTAGATGTTCCACAATATAGCTTCCATCTTTGAAAGTAATATTAAGTCTTTTCTCTTGCAACTGTCCAATGATAAATAAGTTATTTTTTAATTGTGGAACACGTAGACCTCCATGATTCCATATGTAACCTTTACTTTTATTTTTACATTGTATTTTCCTTCCACATGCCTTTTGTAATTGTTTCCTACTTTTAAAAAGTTATTAAAAGTCATATCAATGAAGGTAAACATGTTATTATATTTACACATGTGGTTTGAGCATACAAAATCTAGAAACAAAGCTTGTTACCTTTCCACAGTTTCATCCTCAAAACTGCCCGTCAATAATATATCATCCTCATCATAACTTATCTCAATGTAATATGCCTTCTTGGTTTTCTTCGGTATCTCATATTGGAAGTTTCATAGTTTGTGGCATTTATAGCATTCGAACTGAGATTTACAGTAATATATGTTTTTTTTTCTTATGTACTATGACATTCTCTTTCTTTTCTAAAAAATCTACTCTTAACTTGAAAGACTTGTTCTTCTTCATTTATATTAAACCTATGCAGTTTATGCTCATGTATTGTGAATGTGCCTTATAAACCATCAACTGATATAAAGCTCATGTCATGTGACTCTTCAATTGCTACTGTCATGTAAGTGAATTTATTAGTGACAGTTCTCATTATTTTATCCATGATTTTGGAGTCTAGCATATCTTCACCTTTGCTCCTTAGTTTGTTTGACACTTCCACAACTTTTAACGTTTTCTTCAGCAATGTCCAATTTATTCTATTTCTAATACTTCAAAATCTCTTATTAAAAGTGTTTATATGAGATTTCTTTACCCTCCCGTTTTCACTATGTTTTTTTAAGAGAATCCCATATGAATTTTGTTGAACTTATATCTAGATCTACTCAAAAATAGATTTATCCTAGGCTCGGGATAAATAATGTTTGACTTGATGATCTTTTTGTCTAGCTTACTCATATAATTCTCATTGAGTAATGTTTCATCCTTAGGTTCACATTACCATGGTCAACCATCATCCACAGCCCATTTCGCTATCAATATATTATCTACAATTTCACTCAAGTGTTCATAGTGACCATAAAAATGAGAAATATTGGTAAAGGTTTTATCATCACTCATCTTTCATGTTTAACCTGCCTGTTTTCACCCTTAAATATTTAGCAGCTCTAGTACCACAAGTTGTTTTAAAGAAAATGTGAGAATATAAATAATATATTGTAAAATACTATCTTTAGCAAACTTTGAAAGTGTCATTTGACAAGGTCTTAACAGAGTTCTAACTATCATAGTTGCATACTTTCACTACTAACAAATTTCCTAACAACAATGTTAAACTGATAATGGTCATTTTATTCAAAATCAAGACTTACAACTTCTTATTTGAATTGTTCAAAAACCTTTTTTATTATTTCAAGGGCCAAGCACAAATTTGATTTAACTCTCCAACACAAATATAAAACTATTATTTCTAGAAGTTGACATCCAAGCTCGGGTGATTGTAGTAATCAATATGGAAATTATTCCACTAACTAGACAATGAAAGCTTACATAAATGATTGTTTATGTATAACAAAGTAATATAAAGCTTCGACTATAAGTGTTTTTTTATAGATTAGATAAATCTTCAAATGGTTAGATACATTTTAGATATATTTTTAGAAAATCACCAAATTATATTTTAAAATATAAAAATATTTATATAAAAACTCTTTTAAAATGTCACTATTTTTTATATCTAAAAATGAAACTCCAAAACCTCGTTAGCTTAAAAGTAACTCTAAATCAAAATTTGAGTTACAATTTTTTTTGTCAAATTAAAGACATAATAATCCATTACATCATCCATATATGAACACAATTTTTTAATTTTTTTGTTGTTTAAGGTTAACAAATTGAGCTACTAATCTTTGTCTAAAGTCTTGAAAGATTGTATTTTCATAATTTTGAGTTGTCTTAATTTAGTAGTTAATATAACTTCGATCTATTGTTGGACACATTATAATCTATAGTTCGTCGAGAGTTTAGGTTTTTGCATAATGTGATATCGACCCTTGGATCAAATTTAACTGATTTTCTAACTAGACTAATTTTAACCAAGGGTTTGAAATCATCTATAGTTGCAGCTAAAGTGATTACAAAAATTAGGTCAAAGTTAGTCTAGTTTGAGCTTGATTATTTGGTTGTTATTTGGCTTGCTTAATATTTATTTTTACATGTATGACCTTGTTAGGATGGAAATAACTACAAATATTAACGACTTACTAAACCACGAAGGATAAAGTTAAAAAAAATTAGATAGTGATATTCAAATAAATATATTTATGTAATTAAATATCTAAATATATCCACTTTGTACTATAAATAAACATACCCTATAAATAAGAGGCATTAGACTCTTTATAATAAAGAATATAGTAGACATTGGGTTATGCTATATTAAATCCTTTAATTGTTCGATATCTCACTCAATTTATTTTATTAAAATTTAAAAAACCCTAAATAGCCCCAATTATCCTACCTATATACTTTTATGTTAGTCCCAAAAACCCGGAAACTCAAATCACTTAAAATGTAAATTTATAACATAAAACTAATAAGGAGTATAATAAACATTGGTCATAAAGAAGATATTCAGAGGATCAAAATATAAAAATATGATAACATTAGCTCCAAATTAGGATAGACCGTACATAGTTATTTCTAGAGGACATAATGGACATATCAGCTAGAAGATTTGGACAAAAATATATTAAAGCACCACTGAAACATTAGTCATTTGAATTGGATAAGGGAAATTTATAACATGGTTATGCACTCTTTTTTTATAATTGGTGACGCGGGGGAGATTTTAGTGAAATACATTATCAGACAATATATTTATTAAAGCGGTTTGTATTTAGAAGAAGAAAGTGTTATTCATATTCGAAAAGAATAAGTTGGATATTCGAAAACAAGAAGATAAATATTAAAGATAGTTATTTCAGCTATAAAATTCAATAAAACATGCAATAAAGTAATACAATGACACACCATGTATATTGATATACAAAAGAAAATGATTAATAAACCAAACATAAGGTCGAAAGAAAATCAGGATCGCAAGTGGCTATACTTTTCCCGATACTAAAATGTCAACATATTGAAAATGATTAATAAACCAAACCGAAGGTTGAAAAAACATTAGGAACGCAAGTAGCGGTAGTTTGCCTGACTTAAAATATGAAAGTAGCAAAAATTATTAATAAAACAAGCCTACAGTTAAAAGACTACTATGGATGCAAGTGGTCATACTGTCTGTAACTGGAAATATCAAAATAATGAAATTTGCTAATAAGCCAAACTTGAGATTCAGAATTCTCAGGAAATGCAAGTGGCCATACTATAGCCTGAATCAAGTATGCATACCGACCTCCACAATAAATTAAATATAGAAATATTTTACCAAAACATAGTCACTAAAATTCAAACAAAAGGTAATTAATAATTAAATTCAGAATATAAAATGTACCAATTTTATCCATAAAGTATCGCAAATAAAATAAAGAAATCTTTATACAACATCATTAAATTAGACTGTATGACGAGGATAATTTATTTTGTTAACATCGTTGTCAACCTGATTGGCACGAGGTAGGCTCGTATTGGCAACATCATCTTCACTTCAAACAATCTTACGGGGGTTCATAATAACAGTCACTTCATCATTAGTTGAGTCATCATCAATATACGTAAGACATTCATCTTCAGGTACATTGAATATAAGATTACCCAAGATAAAATTAACATTCTTTTGCCATATTGCTATTATAGTATATTTTTGAACTTTTTTCAATATTATGTTAGCCACGGGTAAAATTATGTTTTCCTTTTTAATGGTTGCGGTTCATTCTCAGATTTTATTTTCAGTGTTTTGTACTGCATTTTCTACCATATTTTTTAATTTCTTCAGCGTTTTTCATTTCAAAACTATCTACTTTGTCTTAAATAACTTTAGCATCAGTTCACAAAGCAATATTTTTAGACTTCAAATAAAAATGATTGTTAATCATAACATTGATCTTAGAAAAACTTATTATTGACTTGACTTGACAAACCAATACTAGTTTTGGCCAACAAAACCTTTCACGAAATCAACTTTTTATTCGAAGTAAGTTCTTCAGTACTTTGAGTAACTAATTCTAATTTTTGGGAAAATAAGTCTGCATTTTCTTTTTTCAAAGCATATTTCTCAATAGTTAGTCTAACAATAAAGTTATATTTTAACTTTCTCTTTGGATTGTTTGCAGTTACTTGCTTTAAATAGCCTCCAAATCGGTAAGTTCTCTAATAGATCGAAATAACACGAGCCCTAGTTTAAAATTTTACATAGTCTAAAAATATGATGAGGCCATTGACCAATATGCAAACATTATTGAATTATGACAATTCTTATGAAGCCATGTTGTTGACTAAGACTTATATGAGATATTAATCAGTTTTCTATGGAATTTGGTGCTTGAACAGTTGGTGAAACAACAACGAGAGTGCTATGTGGGTTGTCATTCTGAGTTGAAGTGCCTGAAGAAGTCACATCTTTTCCTTTATCTTGATTAGAACATAGTTTTGGAGGTCGACCGGGTTGTCTATTTTTTTCTTTGCCTTTTTGTTGATTAGAGGGTGTGGTATAAGATCTTTCTTTAATAACATGAGCTTGAGTGAGAATGATAATATTTTTCTTAACGATAGTTTTGTGACCAATTTAGTATGTAAGTAAAAGCCGGATGGGAGGAGAAAAGATGTATTTGAAGTTGGAGAAGTTAGCTTAGGATTTGGTACTAGCTGCCAAAAAATGAGAGTATATTTTCATACTCATACCATTATCTTACGAACCTCTTTTCCTTTAAGAAGCGTGCTGAATAAATCAGATATTTCAGGAAGGCTTACGCGATGGTCAACAATTAGGAGAGTATAGGATTTTATACGAACCATGTACTGCGATCAAAGATCAAGGAATTAGTGATTTTATTTACGAGTTTACTGAAGAAAGGGTTGACATAGAAGAAAATGTACAGTCAGAAGAAGGGAAAAGGTTTGAAATAGATTGTGGAAGTTAATGAAGAGTCAAACACTTATGGATAAGGTGTTGGGATCGTATTAAAAGCACAATTTGGTAAATGAGTCGGGTAATTGGTGAAGTTTTCTTTTAAAGTAACAAACAATATAGGAGAATATGAAGCTGTTTTGATTGGTTTAAAATTGGCTAATGTCTGTGGACAAAAGACCGTAAATGTAATATCGGAATCTTAGTTGGTAATAATTGAAGCGACTGAAGTATATGAAGCTACAAAAGAGAGCATGAGAGGGTATTTGGAAACGTTAAAATAGCAGAAAAAGATGTTTGCAAGAATAGAATATGAATAGGTATCATGTGCAAATAATTCAATAGAAAACTCTCTTAAAAAATGGCACTATCAGGAGACAATCCATTACTTATCTTCCAAGAACGTCCATCTTAAGCAAACAAAAAACATGAAGATAGATAAAGATTGAATGAAAGATTACTTGCTATATTTTAGAGATTAGCTTATTCTTAAAGATAGGGCCGAGGCCCATGCTTTGAGAATACGAGTGTTTAAGTATAAAATCCTCGATAAATTTCTTTAATGAAAAATTTATACAAGGTCGATGCAAAAATATTTGAAAACATATGAGGCTACTTTAAACCTTAGAGATTTGCATGAGGGTGTCGCTCGGTCACATTTGGATATCAAAGTTTCATTTGATATTTTCATCTTGCGTGTTTTTATTAGCCAAAACTAGCAGCAGATGTTGGAACTATGGTGCAAGGTTAGAACGTTTGTCAAAAGTATGCTAATACGAGCCACCTACCAAGAAAACCAACGAGAAGAGTCTTTGTATTTGTTTTCCATTTGATAAATGGTGAATAGATTTAGTGGGACCTTTACCAATGGATATAAAAATAATAATTTTTAGTTGTAGTTGTTGATTATTGCGTAAAATGGATCGAAGGAAAATCTTTATATAAGACAAAATATCATGAAACAATGACGATAATGGGCTTTAATTTCAAAATAATACAATGACGATGTTTTGTAAACGTTATGGAATATAATATCATTTATCGAGCCCGTATTACCCTCAAGTAAATGGGTAGTTGGAAGTGACAAATATAAAAATGATGGATGAAATAAATACAAAGTTCGAATGAGCAAAGGGAAAATTGTTTGATAAATTAGCTGAGGTGTTGTGGGCATACATAACAACTCCAGGTCGGCTACATGAGAAACTTCTTTTTGTTGGTTTATGGGATGAAAGTAATAATTCCAACATAGATTATCATCTTTAGTCAGAAAATACACAATTATTCGGAGGAATAAAATATTAAAGGATGATATGTTTCTCTTTATTTGATTGAAGAAGGATGCAATCAAGCTCAAGTTAGCGAAAATTATTACAAAAGATTAACAAAGAGCAGATTTGGTTCAAAATTAAAACCAAGGTCTCCTAAAGTATAGAGTTTGGTCATGAAGAGCGCATTCCCAAGATCAAAAGATAAAGTTAGCTCTAAACTGGGATAGTCCATAAAAATTATTGCTACATGCTCTCATTGGGTATATCAGCTATAATATTTGGATAAAAGTGCATTAAATCTTCAATAAAACATTAGTCATTTGCATTGTTTAAAGAAAATTTGTAACATTGGTGTGCGCTCTTTTTTATTTATGTTGGCGTGGGATAATTTTTAATGAGGCACATCATATGCCAATTCTTTGATAAATAAAATTGATATTTATATTCGAAAAGAAGAAATTAGATATTCGAAAAGAGGAAGTTAGATATTAATGATAGTTGTTTCAGTTATAAAATCCAATAATACAAGCATAAAGCTGTATGGTTTGGGATCGTTTATATTGATAAACAAACAAAAATGTTTAATAAACCAAGCCTAAAGTTAAATACCATTACCAACGCAAGTGTTCATACTGCATCCTAACTTAAAATGTCAAAATAACAAAAATGGTTAATAAACCAAAGATAAGGTTAAAAACTATTAGGAACGCAAGTAATCATAGTTTGCTCTCACTTAAAATGTCAAAGTAGCAAAAATGGTTAATAAACACCAAGCCTATATATGAAAGATTGATAGGGACGAAAGTGGCCATATTGGGCCTTGACTTAAAATGTCAAAATAAAAAAATTGGCTAATAAGCCAAACATAAGATTTAAAAATCTTTAGGAATTGCAAGTGACCATACTATGCACTAACTCAAAAGTCAAATCTGCATAATGACCCCCACAATTAATTAAATATAGAAATATGCAGCCAAAATATAATGAGTAAAATTTAAATAAAAAGTAATTCAAAATTGAAGTCATAAAATAAAACATATCGACTTTATCCAAATAGTATAGAAAATAAAATAAAGAAGTTTTTAAAAAACATCACCAATAAGACAGTGTGACGATGAGAGTTTTTTTGCTAACAACATTGTTAGCCTGATTGGAATGAAGTAGGCTCGTATTAGTAGAATAATCTTTATTTTGAACAACAATAGGAGGTTTAGTAATAACACTGACTTCATTATCATTTGGTTCATAATCAATATCTTGTTCATCGAATAATATAGAGCGTTTATCTTCACGTAATTTAAGTATAAGATCACCCAAGATAATATTAGGATTCTTTTTCCAAATTACTATGATAGTATGTTTTGAACTTTTTTCAGCATATGGTGAGCCTGAGGCTAAAATTATTTTTTATTTCTCTTAAATGGTTTTTGCGGTTCCTTCCTCGGTTTTATTCTCAGGGGTTTTTACTGCATATATTATAATATTTTAATTTATTCAACTTTTTTCACTTTATACTATTAACTTTATCTTAAAGAACTTTAACAAAGGTTTACACAAAAATATTTTGGGACTTCTAATTAGAATATTTTTAATGATATTATTGATCTTAAAATATATAGTATCGACTTGATTTGACAAGCCACTACTAGTTTTAACCGACTCAACATTCTCAGAAATCAGTATGTTATTCAAAGTAAGTTTTTCAGTATTTTGAGTAACTAACTCTGGTTTTGAGGAATTAACTCTACATTTTCCTTCTTTAAAGCACTTTTCTCAGTATTCAGTCCACCAATCAAATTTTTTCAATTTTCAATTTATCTTTAGATAGCTTGTTAGTCTGTTATTTTAAAAATGTATATCCTCTTTGAAATATGTCTAAATCATCAGTAAATTCTCTAATAAATCTAAAACGCATTAATATTGGTTTTAAATTTTGCATTATATCAATATTTGATGATGTAATTGACCGATATGGAAGCATCATTGAACAACATAGGTAAGAAATATGTTTATCAACAACAAACTGAAGACAAAATGATATATTAAAAACAAACCTCTATTTGAAGCTCAAGTTGCTTTTCTGTTGGCCATACTCATAATATTGTATTGTAAAAAATTGGGGAAATATTTGAGTTGATGAGTCATCAGTTGTGTTGGATATGGAACACTTACGGAGCCAAGTCGTCGACTAAAACCTATAAAAGATACTTGTTGGTTCTTTGTGTAATTTGGTGTTTGAAGAGTTGGTAAAGTAGATTTAAAAGTGTTATATAGGGTAGCATTATAATTTTAAGTACCCGAAGAAGTCAAACTTTATCCTTTATCTTGATCAAAAGTTAGTTTCAGAGGTTCTTTGGGTTTGATAATTTTTTATTTTTCTATATGCTGATCTCAGGGTGTGGTAGAAGATTTTTATTTAATAACATGATCTTGAGTGAGAACGATATGATTTTTATTAATGATGATTTCTTGATCAAAAATAGAAGATTCATGATAGTTATGAGAGGGGGCAATATGGGAAGCATGAGTTTTATTCTTAGTACTAACATGAGGCATATTAGAAGCATATGTGTTATTCGAGGGGCTTTGTCAGGTTTAAAGTTATTTTTCTTTATAGTAGCAGGATCTTAGAAAGCTTTCATTTACCTTGATCAGAAGTGAGGTTTACATTAACTTCATAATAAAAATTCTTGAAAAGTTGTTGGTATTGACTTGAATTTGCAAAAAAACAATAGTTTTATGAGAATAAAAAAAGTTGGAAAGGAAAATGAAAATAAGAACAAACATATATTATCTTACGTGTATTCATTTATCATCTTCCAAATTTTCCATATTCTCGGTTACTATTTCGATAATCCTAGTTCCCGGTTATAAAAATAGATCAATCTTCCAATCATGAACAAATGAAAGGGTGTTCTTGTATTTTAAAATTTCAACGTTGGTTAGAAAATCTGAAAAATCAACATGTCTTTTTAGAATTTTTAAACTAAGGAGCAGACTGAGCATGGTACTTCATCTATTAACAGCTAGTTGAGTGAGGCAAATACAGATATACCCAAAGATATATTATTAAATATTTAGAAATTAGAAAACGAAGTCCTCAGTAAAATATAAAAGTAAAGAAACACGTTTTATCTTGTTTACCTGGATGGGAAAATTCACGTGATTTAGGAAGATGGGTAACAACATCATCAAGAAAATCATAAATATATTTTAAAATTTGATGTTCTTCATCACACGTGTTTTTATAAGTACATTGTTTAAATATACGTTTAAAACTCGGATTCATCTGCTTTATCTACAAAAGAAAGCTGGCCCATAGCTACTACTGTTGAAGGTGTTTTTTTATACCATTTATGGGTAAAAGAAAAAAGATTATCAGCAATGTTTCTAAGTAAACTACTGTTTATCTTTGATATTGGTTGTTTAAGAAGGATTAGTAGAATCAGTATGCTAGGTCTAACATATATGAATAATTATTTTTCTTTTGTAAATTAGGTTTTTTACATCTAATTGTATTTGATTGAGTAATCAATGAATGCATAGATAAAAGAAAAATGAGATGTTAGTAAGACGAATCATAAATGAGGCACCTTTCTCGGTTTAAATAGGAGAATGATGAAGAATCTTAGCGGTTGATTTATATTTTGAAGACATATAAATGATTGTAAACACGTGTTAGAATTTATACGGTTTGAGCGTTTAAGTTTTAATACGTGGTAGAATAAATCTAACGACTTAATGATGTTAATGCATGATATTTTTAATATATATAATAATAAAATGAATTAACAGATTAGATTTGTTTTGGTGTGAAACAGATTAGATTTGTTGATGATACCTCGCCTAAGTTATTTTTAGTAGTACTCAATGTTTTTTATAAAAAAAGTATGTAAAAATTTACTTTATGTAATAGGAGAGTCCTAATAAGGTTATATCTAAAGATAGTATATATTCTTTAGAATGACGAGGTAAGGTCATATCAAAGACTATAAGATCAAAGTAACCAAGAAGATGTTAGACGATAGTCACAAAGAAGATTTTAGACGATAATCGTATAAAAGCAAAAATCACCAAGAAAGTTTTTAAACGAAGGTTACTAAGAAAATACTATAAATAATCATAAAAAAAAATAAGATGAGAGTCGTAAAAAATCAACTAAATGAAAGTCACCAAATAATGATAAGATGAGAAACATATATCAGGATTAGACGATGATCAGTAAGATTTAGCATCAAGATTTAATTAACTACTTATCATTTTCCGAATTATTGTCAAACTCAAATTTTGAAATAAATGACTACTACACAATGATTAAGCATGATTTTTAATTTTAGTATTTCTTTTATTTTTTAATTGTTGTTGATGTCTGGTTAATAATAAAAGTAATAACTTTTATTTTATTTTTTCAAAAAAAATAAAAGATGAATGAGTATGATTGGTTAAAGAAAATCAATATTAATTGAATAGTATTTTTAAAAGAATTTTTAATTTGAAACAAACCATTTATTAACGAGTAGCTGGAGAAAATAACCACTTTTTAAGCACAAGTTGATTAATGGTTAGAAGATTAACCAACATATAATTAAATAGAAGAAAACTAAGTTATATAATCCAAAATCAAACCAATTTATTGCTTTTTTTGGACAATAAAACAAAAATATTATATATAAATTAACAATTACAAGAAACAAATGTTCTTCCTTTTTATTTTATTTTTTGCAATAAAACAACCATTGACAATTGTCAGCGAACATATAGGAAGTAATTTCCATATGAAGTAATTATATATAATTATATAACATAAATTAGAGGCATCATCAGTATACCAATATTCAAATTTATTTTTTCTCTTAACAAGGGCAACCATAATTCCAAATACAACTCAAGGATTATAGCCACCATGTCCACCACCGGCACCACCACCTTCACCATATCCAGCTGCATGTTCACCGCCATAACCACCACCACCGCCACCACCAGATCCTCCACCACCGCCACCACCACCCGCATTCCCCCCTCCTCCTCCAGCTCCACCACCATAACCACCTCCTGTTCCGTACCCACTTCCACTTGCTCCTTCCGCACCATACTCTCCTCCTCCGCCACCACCAGCACCACTACCACCACCACCACCGCCTCCTTGTTCTCCACCACCACCATAACCACCTCCAGCACCAGCACCACCACCTGCACCAACTCCATGCCCTAAACCTCCTGCACTATATCCCGAACCACTACCACCACCATGCCCACCTCCTCCACCTCCAACATGCTCTCCAACACCACCAAAGCCCGCACCACCACCTTCACCACCTCCACTTCCATAACCACCAGCCTGTTCACCTACACCGCCATAAGCAACTCCACCACCACCACCACTTCCTCCCCCACCACCCCCACCATAACCCCCCATTGAAGCACCACCATATCCACCACCAGCACCAGCACCAGCACCTTCACCACCTCCACTTCCATAACCTCCGGCACCATACGCACCTCCTCCTCCACCACCACCACCTTTTCCTCCACCACCACCGCCACTATGATCTATTGCAGGATAAGTTAGAAGAACTCTAGCTGCAGAACATATACCTATACTTAATAACAAAAAAACAAAAACACCAAACATTTTAGGGTTACCCATATCTTTATATATCTGATACAAATAGGGTGAAAAGAGGACTATTTATAGATGCTGGGTTAGGATCTAAAGACGCACTTATGAGCCAATGGTAGTTGAAGCACAAGCAAGAGTACTGAAAGTGGTAGTGTGGCCCATGTTATTGAGAGCAAAAGAAAAGCACAATGTTATCACTTCACTTTCACTCCCCCTCTTACTCTAGTGTGGTTTTGCTGTTCTCCATCTTTGATAATTCTAGAATATAGCTTACCTAACGAATCCATCTTTCTTCTTAAAAAGTAAACAACGATAGAATTATAGATCTAGTATCACAAGGGCGATTACCATTCAAACAAGAATTATGATAGCTTTCAAATGTTGTTTAATTATATACAAAAATTCTTGTGGTTATTGGATGCAAATAATTGTGCGTGTTTAGTGGTGAGTCTGCGGCTGTTATGTGACAATTTAGTAGCGGTTGTTGTTTTGTTTGCTATTTTTTTTTAATAAAACGGGAGTTTTATTGATGAGATAATAGAATAAAGATAGGTCTATAGAAAACTTAAACCACCTATTAAGAAGAAAAATTCAATGTGATAATGAATTATATCTTTAACAATTTCTTAGACTCACAATGTAATGTAATAATAAGTATCGACAGTTTTGTCATCTACAAAACAAAAACGAGATGCCGACTGCGCTTTTGTGTGAATATCAACAACTTGCAAAGCTGATGTAACAAATGGAAGCGAGAATGGATATCAACAACTTGCAAAGCTGATGTAACAAATGGAAGCGAGAAGGTCCCGAGTTGAATGGAAACGAGATGGTCCCGAATTGAATATGATAACGAGTAAAGGAAAATCAATTTTAATGTGCTTCGTCCTCTCATGAGAAACAAAATTATTTGCAATCTGCATGGAGCTTTTGTTATCATAGTGTAACGAAGTTGGCTTAGTGATGTTAGCTTCCATATCTACAAAAAGTCGTTGTAACCCATACAATCTCACACGTAGTCAATGTCATAGCATGATACTTAGCCTTGGTAAAAGATTTATAAAAAATATCACGTTTCTTCATTTCTCATGAGATTAATGAATCTCTAAGGAAAATATGGAAACCAGCAGTGGATTTACGATCAAGAGGATCGATATCCCAATCAACATCTTTATAGACACGTAGTTCGAGTGAAGAAGTTGAAGGAAACAAAATCCGTCATGCACTCGCACATCTGATAAGTAAAGTTGAATCACGATTACTTCTATGAAAACTAAGTAAAATAATAAATATAGAGAATTTCTCAAACCATGCACGAGGAGCTTGTTGGAAACCATATAAAGCTTACATATGTCGTCAAAATTTACGTAGTTGGTGAGCAACACCCGACGGAGGAGTCATGTAAACCACCTCGGGACTATATCCATTTGAAGATACATTTTTAATATAAGAATGAAACATCTTCCACTTGCGAACTGTTAGGGTAGCGACCAAAGTTCCACATCCCACATCGGTAAAACATGGGAAGGATCAATGGTATATAAGTGAGAACATATCTCAACTAGTATGAGGCCTTTTGGTAGTGGACCAAATGCAAAGTCGTGAGGGCCTTCGGGTGTTAAAGCGGACAATATCATACTAGTGTTGAGATCGGTTGTGTTCTTACTTATATACGGAGGAGGAATATGCAGAACCCCATATTCACAACCCGCATATTCCCAACATGTGGTATGAGAGCTCCAGGCCCAGACAGTACGCGATGTGGTGGGTAATGTGGGTGAAATTCTCATTAGTCGAACATGATGAATTAGTAGCCATGCTCAAGATCCTTGTTTGGAGTGCCCGTGGCTTATCAAGCAGTGTGGCTTGATTTGAGGCTCATCAAGCATTGTGGCTTGATTGGAGAGATCCTCGTTTGGAGTGCCCGTTGCTCATCAAGCAGTGTGGCTTGGTTGGAGTGTATCAAGACGGTGGTACTTGTTTGGAGTGGCGCTAAGGAACAAGGCAGGATGGTCGAGATCAGATAGATCCGTTGTAAAGGCTCTAGAGATCAGGCAGCCCCAACCTGATTAGAGTGAGCGGATGGATGTCAATTGAGAGGAGGCTAAAATGGTACTTTGTTCGAGAGGAGGATTTTTTAGGGTAGCGACCAAAATTCCACATCCCACATCAGTAAAACATGGGAAGGATCAATGGTATATAAGTGAGAACATATCTCAACTAGTATGAGGCCTTTTGGCAGTGGACCAAATGCAAAGCCGTGAGGGCCTTTGGGTGCCAAAGCGGGCAATATCATACTAGTGTTGAGATCGGTTGTGTTCTTACTTATATACGGAGGAGGAATATGCGGAACCCCATATTCACAACCCGCATATTCCCAACACGAACAAAGGGAACATCAACAAGGGTACAAATTATCTTCATTTTTAATATTGGGGAAAAAGTATCTTCATAATCCTTACCATACTTAATATCATTTTACTACCAAACGATCATTATTCCTCTTAACGACCCCATGAGATTTATTTTGATTAAAAAAAACCAACGAGAACCAATTATATCCTACTTTACTACCAAACGATCCTTATACCTCTTAACGACCCCATAAGACTTTGTTTTGATTAAAAAAACCCAACGAGAACCAATTATATCCTTACATGGTGGAAGTTTGACCACATCCCATGTTTAAGTATGATAAAGAGCAATAGTCTCTTTGGCCATAACATTTTGGCCACGAGGATGAGAAACAACTTTTTTTAAAACGAATTAGGTTCATATTGATCATGTATATTTTCTATGAAAGATGCAAACAAAGTTGAGTAGGAATGATAAGAAAAATCTAGTAGTTTGGAAGACTTACTTGTACGAGTAGATCACATGAGAGGTGGAGAATATGTAATTGCACCAGAAAAAGAAGCATACTCAAGCTTTGGTGGGGCTGAAGTATTATTATTTGCTATAGATGTCTAAAAAACTTATAAATCATGAACACTACTTGTATCGCTGTCATTGCTAAATGGAACACTAACCTCAAATATTTGTCCTTGTTATACATGTGATTTTACATAATTTGAATAAAATGGAATATGCTCAAGAAATGTGACATGTCGAGATATATGTAAATTTTGACTAGTGAGATCAAAAATATAATTTATGCGTAATACCATAACCTAAAAAAACAGATATAACTATTTTAGGTGATATCTTGTTTCTTTTTGACATGATTTAAAGATAAAACACGTACAACTAAACACTCGTAAAGATAAATAATATGGAAGACATCCCTAAATTATGTGTAGTAGGAATTCAGTTAATAAAATATACAAAAATATGAAGTGCTTCTCTCCAAAAGACACTAATAATTTCAGCAAATAACATCAATGAAAGAGTAGTTACTATAAAAAGGTGATGTTTCCTTCCTGCAATCTCATTCAGTTGAGGGATGTCACTAAAAGATGACTGGTGTATTATACCATTAGGTGCAAGGAACTGAATGAAAGAGTTGAAGGTATATTCACCCCCAATTCACATATGAAGCACTTTATCACAACATAATTTTGAGTTTTAATAAGCGCTCTAAAATTTCTATAAATTTCCATAAAATAAGACATTCATTTCATAAGATAAACCACGTATAAATAGTATATTCATTAATAAAAGATACATAATAGGTCAAACAATCCTTTATGGAAACATGAGAAGAACCCCAAAAATTAGAATGGACGAACAACATAACAAGATATACTAGTATTAATCGGGATGGTGTACAGTTTTACTAATTTACTACCTCTGCAATCCGAGATATTATAAATTTCAAAATGATCTAAAATTCATATCCATACTGAAAAGTGTGACACCTGAGGTAACATATGATGAGACGTACGAGAATCCAAAATCTAAAAAGGTGTATCAATACTTGAAGTTAAAGACGAAGCCAAACCTAAGTGATATGTCAATGTAAATGTGAAAAAAATTCTTCACAACATATTTCAATAGGAATCTACAAGATCTAATCGAACACGAGCCAAGCTCCAAACTTAAACTCAAAACTCAAAACTCAGAACGAAACTTAAACTCAAACCTCAAAACTCAAATCCAAACTCCAAACTAAAAACTGTAAATTTCAAACTCCAAAATCCAAGCTCTAATCCAAACTCCTAAATCCTAACTCAAAACTCCAAATTCCAAACTCTAAACACCAAACGTCAAACATCAAATGAAAATAACAATCGCCAGACTTCAAAATCCAAACACTAGACGTTAAACACCCAACTAAACTTCAAATTTTAAATTTTAAACTCCAAACTCTAAACGCAAAATGCTAAATGTCAAACATCAAATGCCAATCCCTACACATTAGATTCATTCAATTATTTTACAACATACATATGACGTATAATATCTTTATATTTGGATTCTAAATCCCACAGCTCCTGATGGTGGTAGCCATGGTATCATAGATCCTAAACCTCATACCTCCAAATGGCTCCGACGAATTCTTCCTTCAAAATCCACACCTAAAGTGGCTTGTACAACAAGATAGTGTTATCTAAATATTTATAAAAGAAATAAAATCTTATATGATTTGCTTCAATATATTTTAATTGATGTTGAAACTCATCAGATTTATTTTGAATTGCATGTTCTAGGTTTTAATTTGTGATTTATATTTTAATAAAATTTTATACGGTCCCATGATACATTTTAAAGTTAACTTAACCTTTAATTATTATTTTTAGAGAAAATTCAAAAAATATCAATGCAATAAATAAAAATAAATTTTATTGTTGAATATTTTAAACATCAAGTTGATTTGGAAAATGATTCATTGCCGCAACAATAAAGTTGTAAACCTGCGCACACATATGTATGGTAACAACACAATTTTCCGCGAAACTACAAGTCACATTGCTACACATATGTATGACAGCATCATACCTCCATGTTGTAAATGCATTATACAACAATGGTGCATACACGTGTATGGCAGCGATACAACTACATCACACAAATAACTATAAAATGACAAAGCCCAAATAGCGTGTTAAAACAACCTAGATCTCTTATTTCACAATGCTGTAACTTTACATTCGGTTGTCGGAATGCGGTAACTATATACATGATTTAATCTAAAATTAAGATATCTATATGATAATTCAGTTATGGTGTTGAATGACCAAGGTCATTTAGTCACAAAATTTAAATATAAACATATTAATTAATTATATGTGTAAAATGTAGTAAACATATATTTAATATGTTAGTCTAAGTAAATTATTTTAAATTTTAGAATTGGACATCTTAGGTTTTTAGTGTGTTTTTTGTTAAATTTTCAAAGGATGTACAATTATTTTATCCCATCATGTGCATGTTAAGTAAGCATGTAATGCTGAAAATGTATCACTGTTCGGATGAGAAATGATTACTCATTGTCGTTGAGCACTTGGACTGTATCGTATATGGGATAATTTCATCTGACACAACAAATCACAAGTGCACGATTGGCACGATAGTTTTGATAAGTAATAGATTTTGAGTTTATCAAACCCTAGATAACTTATTTAGGTTTACGGACAAATCTATATAAAACTATACTAATAATAACAAAAAGTAATATTTAATATTTGACTGAGAGGATCAAGATTTTATGAATAAAATAAAGTAAAAAAAATATTTATCAAATTGAGAGATATCGATATTAAAATAAAAATAGAGTCATTAAACATATATTAAAAATGTATACATTTTTTTATATAATTTGTATAATTTAATTTATACGTTTATTCTTGAAAAGCATGTTCTCTTTCAAATTGTTACACTTATCTCTTGATCACCGACAACTAACCTTTTTGTAAGATAGATTATATATCTAATTCTTTAACTTGTACACTTGAGTCATAAACTTTAAGAATATAGTTCATATTTCTCTGGATCATTGTCGTAACACACTACTCATTCAACCCATTAACATTGGTACATATCCAAAATAAAATTCGTCTGTCGGTTTTAACCTAAATAACATATTAATTGTAATGACATATATTTAATAATTTCAAAAAAAAAAAGAGATTAGTTATTGTTAATTATGTTCTTCATAAATATAGAAAAAAAGATTATAAAAAAATAAATAAAATAAAAACTTCCATAACATAAAATTTTGAATGAAAAAATGATATTTTGTTTTCTTTTATATAAATATTTATAATTAAATTTATGACTGGTTAATTATAAAATGAATCAATTGAAAAATTTATAAATACGATTAAAAATAAAATAAATTTATTGTATTTGAACAATTATAATTGTGATTTAATTATAAGTATTGTTATTTAACTTATTTACTTTTTGTTTTTCAATTTTCAGTTTTATTTATCTTATGGGATGTGTTGTCTTTTATATTCTATTTGTTTTGATTATTGTTGTCTTTTAATACGAGACAATAAATTGTTATAAATGTTAAGGTAATTGCAATTTTTTAAATAAAAATGTCAAAAAATGAACAAATTTTGTATTACTCTATACTGTATATTGTCAGATTTTAAGACTAAATTCAAACGATGCGAATTTATTTGTAAAAGTTAAAATAAAATTTGTTGTTTGTATGTTTTGTAAGAGATTAAATATTTATTTGATTAGTTTTTAAATATATATTTTTATCTTTTTTAAGCAAAAAAAGTCTCTATATTGATTTTAGATATATTTGGGTACATCAAAGAACTATACGAGTACATTAACCATAAATCAAAATTTTGGCGCCAGAAAAGGAATTTAATGGAGGTTACTTTCTATTACTATTGATAAGAGAAGGAAAATATGATGATAAATAAGGTTTGGTCTAGCAAACACTAATGAGTCCGGAAATCGTCACCATTGCTCACTGGGAAAACCGGACAGAGGTAATTCGGACAATATTTGCCCACAGAGTTATCCGAACATGACAAAAGTACTAAAACACTAAACACTTTTTGACTAAGCTAGGTGCTAATATACTTAAAAACTAATGGGTCTTTAAACTTAACCCGAGTTCACAACTTGACCCGAAAGCCCATGTGTCCATATTTAAGGGTATAAATACCCAACCACTTTCATTAATAAGGGAAATGAACATTTAATACAACTAGGAAGCTTAAATCTCTCACTACAAAATATCCAAACATTTAATACCTTTGAAATTCCGTAAAACACTTGACAAAATTACCCTCAGTTCAAAATAATCATAACCAAATTGGCGACCACAGTGGGAGTATAAGGTGCCTGAATCTAGCATTCAAAACCAGCAAAAAAAATCAGTTCGGATGAATCCGGACGAGCAAGCAATGCCACCATCTTTGATAGAAGTGGTGGGAAAAAACGATGAGTACACGATCGAAGAACAAGACAGGCTGAAAGCTGAAATAGAAGCCTTGAGAGCTGCTAAAAAGGCAGAGTTAGGCTTGAAATAAAAATCGAAAGTGTCAGTCATTCACCACACTGACAATCCAAGGGAGAATGACCCATCAACAAAGACTCACTTGAGTAATTATAAGACCCGTGTCAGCTCCAAAAAGTCTCACCGGTCTAAACCAGTGGAGAGCTCAGAGTCTGAGTCCTCTAGTAGCTCTTCGAATGAGGATGGACTTGAGGAGTCCCTATCATCCATCAGTGATGAAGGCAGATCCAAGAAGAAGCAAAAGTTGGTTAAAAAATATCCAAGAAAAAGGGACAGGCATGGAAGGTTGAAAAGGCATATGGGTAAAGGATCATCTCATAGCCACATCCATAGCCGGAGGCATATAGACCAGCTGTTGATGGATCCCTTTGCTTTCCATGATGAGCCAGGTATTTTTGCAACACCCAATGAAGATACTGTCTTTAGTCATGGTCGGAATTGGAGACAATCCCCATTCTCAACCAAGGTACTGTCCGAAAACCTTCCTAAGAGGTTTGTCAGTAAAAAGATGGAAAAGTATGACGGGAGCAATGATCTGGACAATCATATGGAGCAATTTAAAAAAATTATGATGAATTTTGATGATGATGACAAGCTGCTTTGTAGAGCCTTCTCTCAATATTTTATGGGGAGTGCTCTAAAATGGTACAATAGCCTACCACAGGGGTGCATCGGAAATTTTGACACATTTTTGGTGGCCTTCCGGAGGCAGTTTGTTGGAAGTAAGGAGGTGAAGGGAAATTGATACACTATTATCCATTGTGCCCAAGAGCCAAATGAATCACTAAAAGACTATATAATCTGGTTTGTGAACACAAAGAATGGGTTAGGTGATTTCTTTGAACATGTAGCAATAGCTTCTCTGAGACAAGGATTAAACTCTGGCAATCTGGCCGATTCGGTGACCATGAAGAAGGCCATGACGTGGGGTGGTTTACTAAACCAGGTGGGAAAGCAAACCAATTTTTATGAAACGAAAAAGACTAGGGTGCACAGGCAAGTGAGGTCTGCCCCAGCTGCACCAAATCAGAATCAGTCCGGATATAAGGCTAAAGAAGCCGAATAGGGTCCCAACATGGCCAAGCAGACTCAATCTCACCCAGCTCCCGCTCAGAGCCAGCAGTCTAGAAATAAGCGAGGACTTTGGGTCCAACCGGAGTGGTTTGCTGAATTGAAAGAAAATATGGCAATCATCTATGACAAAACAAAAGATGAGGTACATTTTAGGAAGCCGACATCGCTGCAATCTCCTAGGGAAAGTCGTAAAACTTGTTTGTGTCAATATCATTATGATATTGGCCAAAACATAGAAGATTGCATCGCCTTGAAACAAAAGGTGCAGAATCTGGTTGAAAGAGGAAAATTAGGGGCTTATGTCAAGAGAAGAAGTGGGAATAGGCCTGATATGCTCATCGGACTGCCCCACTAAACAATGCAGGGACATCAGCTCCGGACGGGGACATGGTAATCTTTGAAAGATTTGATGTAGAATCAGAGTATTTGGATCCTGATCCAACCCGAAATAAAGTGGGGGTGATTACAGAACATACCAAGATAGTATCTGGGCTCATAAGCTTTTTTGAGTCACTCACTATTTTCGAAGGAGACACAATGACTGTGCCGACTCCTTCTTCAATGAAGAGGCTTGTTCACACTTTGGCTACTCAGCTAGAGGGAGGCATGTCCTCCTACCAGTCCCAAATTCCTTTTCCCTTCATTTTTTTGATGAAGATGACTTAAGAGACATAGTTGGTCCTCATGAGGATGTTGTGGTGATAGGAGCATCGATTGGGGGCAACGACATCAGGTGAATTTCGGTTGACACTGGCAGCTCGACCAACATTCTCTTTTTAAGTTCCTATAAACAAATGAAGAATCCGGCAGTGATTTAGCATTCAAACAGGTCCATTGTAGGCTTCACTGGTAGCTCTGCGGATGTGGTCGGAGATTTTGAGGAGGAGGTTCTTTTGGGCAAGGGCCCTTTTCAAGAAGATGGTCAGGGTACTCTTCGTTGTGGTATATTATCCAACGTGCTACAATGCGATCTTTGGAAGGTCCTGGCTCTCCAGGATGCATGATGTGGCTTCAATAGTTCACCAATGTTTAAAATATGTTGTTCAAGGACAAGTGGGAGTTGTTCGGAGTAGCTAGAAAATAGCAAGGGAGTGCTATGTAACTACACTTGCCCCTAAAATTCTGGGGGCAGTCCGGGTAAACAAAGATTAGAAGTTGTTAAGGACCTCTGGGGGTGAGGGTGAAAATGATAACCCCAAAGAGACCCCTGGTGTTTTGATACCAATTGAAGAGGTTGAAACCCACTCTCTGGCTGAAGGAAGAAATGTTAAAGTTGGATCTAAGATGGCACCAGAATTGAAGAAAAATGTGTTGTCCTTTTTGGCAAGCCATCAACATGTCTTTGCTTGGTGCAATAGTGATGTGACCGGAGTGCCTGCGAATGTTATATCACACCAACTATCCATCCGGAGAGATGTAGCACTTGTTGTGCAGAGGAGAAGAGCTTTCTCTAAAGATAAAGCCGATGTTATAGTTCAAGAGGTTGATCGGCTTACCGAGATGGGGCACATAAAGGAGTCTCAATACCCTTTATGGACAGCCAATCTAGTGTTAGTACAAAAGAAGAATGGGAAATGGCGTATGTGTATCGACTTTATTGACCTCAATAGTGCTTGCCCAAAAGACCTTTATCCAGTCCCCCGAATAGATCAATTGGTAGACTTCACATATGGGAACGAGTTATTATCCTTCATGGATGCCTTCTCCGGTTATAACCAGATACAGGTGGATCTGAAGGACCAGGAGCATACTACTTTTGTTACAGCTAGGGGCCTCCATTGTTACAAGGTGATGCCTTTTGGATTGAAGAATGGTGGGGCTACCTATCAAAGGTTGGTGAACAAAAATTTTGCTGATCAGATTGGGAGAAACATGGAAGTATATATTGATGACATGATGGTAAAAAGCGTGGAAGAAGAGTCCAAAAAAATGTGTCTTTGGGGTGCAGTCCAAATTTTTTTTGGGGTATGTAATAAGTAAGAAAGGAATACAGCATGATCCGGATCAACTTGATGCCTTATTACAAATGGATC